>CM062818.1:1161873204-1162473204 GCA_031772625.1 Pinus tabuliformis
ATGAGTCCAACCTAGTTTTGATTCGAACCCTAGGAAGGAGTGGTTCGTTCCTGTTTGTAATTGAACAGGTCCTTTACTGTGAAATGTTTAACGAGCCCAGTATAGGAGAAACTCGGTGTTTTTCAATTTTAGAGAGTCTGAAAAACTTAAGAAGACTCCAAGTTGAACTTTTTCGTAGATTTGTGTCCCTCAAGCCCGAAAAAGTATAAAATAATACCTGGGGGAACCGCTTGATCTTGCGACCAAGGAGTACTTTCATAATTAGTGCCACTGACCTGAAAAGTAAAAAGCGATCAAGGACATGTTGTTTTATTTCCAGTATCGAGTTTGAAACGACAAAAACCCGGCAATCTTTTCCTGATTTTACGGTCAGAAAAGAGCTATAAGGGGACCGTCTTTTAGTTCCGTTTTAACGAGTGTAAAAGAAACGCTCGGCAATCTTTTCATGTTTTAGGAGTCAGAAAAGAGCTTAAAAGATGACTCTGAGGTTTCACTTTTTCGTAAGTTTTAACGAGTTCGAAAAAGGGATAAAAATGTACTCATGGTTTTCACTTTTTCGAAAATTTTAATGAGTTCGAAAAAATGATAAAAATGTACTCATATGGCCGACTTTCAATTTAATTTACGAGTAGGAAAAGACGGAAAGAACTCGGCATTTTCATTTGTTTTACGAGAATGAAAGATAGCAAAATAATCTCGGTATTTTCATGAGTTTAACGAGTCTTGAAAATAACTAAAATTGACTCAAGATAGGTTTCATTTTTACAAAAGCTTGAAACAGAGAAAAACTATGCTTCAGAGTAGTTTCATTTTTACACAAGCTTGAAACAGAGATAAAACTGTGCTTGATGCCCCCTAAGCATAACTGCTAGAGTGCATGCCCCCCTAGCTTCATTTCATTCAACCATTTGGATGAAATGAAGGTTTAGTGACGAGATCATTTAAAAGACTTTGACCTAAAACTGTAAGAAAATTATGCAAAACACCGAAACAACTAACCTAAATATACAACTTAACATTTACGAGATCTAGTCAATCTCTCGACTCAAGTAGAGGAGGATTTGTTTCATTTTTTAACGAGCTTGACACAGGAAAAGAACTATGCTCGGATTCGGTTTCATGTTTACACAAGCTTGAAACGAAAAACTATGCTTGTTACAAGTTCACATGCCCCCGGCATAATGATGCAAATCAAGGTACATGCCCCCCAAGCTTCATTGCATTCAATGAGGTGGATGGAATGAAGCTTTACTTTCAAAATCTTGGAAAGACTAGTTGGAGTTGTTTCATTTTTTAGTGAGCTTGACACAAGACAAGGAACTATGCTCATAACTACTTTCTACAATCTACCTAACAAAAAACTATACTCTATAAAACCTTGATTCATTTTTTAACGAGCTTGACACAAGGCAAGGAACTGTGCTCTAAAAACCTTGATTCATTTTTTAATGAGCTTGACGCAAGACAAGGAACTATGCTCTAAAATCCTTGTTTCATTTTTTAACGAGCTTGACACAAGACAAAGAACTATGCTCATGACTACTCTCTACAATCTACCTACTTAACCTACCCTTGTTTCATTTTTTAACGAGCTTGACACAAGACAAGGAACTATGCTCTAAAATCCTTGTTTCATTTTTTAATGAGCTTGACACAAGACAAGGAACTATGCTCATGACTACTCTCTACAATCTACCTAACAAAAACTCTACTCTAAAAACCTTGATTCATTTTTTAACGAGCTTGACACAAGACAAGGAACTATGCTCTAAAATCCTTGATTCATTTTTTAACGAGCTTGACACAAGACAAGGAACTATGCTCAGAAATTCGCATGCCCCCAGCATAATGATGCAAAGCGAGGTACATGCCCCCCAGGCTTCATTGCATTCAACCGGCTGGATGAAATGAAGGTTTACTTTCAATATTTAACTTGAAAAGGGAGTTGTTTCATTTTTAAGGAGGTTGACACAAGAAAAGAACTATCCTCATACCTGATTCATTTTTTAACGAGGTTGACTCAGTAACAGGAACTATCCTCAAACCTGATTCATTTTTTAACGAGGTCGACTCAGTAAAAGGAACTTTCCTCATACTAACTGATTCATTTTTTAACGAGGTTGACACAGTAAAAGGAACTTTCCTCGGGCTCCTTGTTTCATTTTTTAACGAGGTTGATACAAGAAAAAACTATCCTCGCAACTCCTTGTTTCATTTTTTAATGAGCTTGACACAAGACAAGGAACTATGCTCATGACTTCCAGTTTCATTTTTTAATGAGGTTGAGACTAGAAGAAACTATCCTCACTCCTCGTTTCATTTTTTAACGAGGTTGATACAAGAAAAAACTATCCTCGCAGCACCCTGTTTCATTTTTTAACGAGGTTGGCACAGGAAAAGGAACTATCCTCGCTACATTGATCATAGCTTCCAACTGGAGGAAAGACATGTCAATGGACACACCTTGATCATGGAGTCCAAGAGGTCTTCATCCGAAGGAAGAATACTTCTTGGGAAGGAACACATGTCAAGGGACTCAAAAGGGATAAGAACATCGTGTTCAAGTAATCCCATAGAGTTTTCCATGTCAATTACCGGAGCTAAATCAAAGGAAGATGAGCAAACAGTGAGAGGCTCACTTACATCGGTAACTGAAATCATGGGACCGGTTGCCACATAATTAACCCGTGGCAGGGTAGATACCACTTTAGAATCAGGAACATTTAGGGGTGTCATATTATTGGTAGTTGAAAAAAGACTAGGGAACGAAAGCTGGTCTACAGTCACAATACTGCCATTGTGAGGGAAAGACATCACGCGAAAGAGTGTTGATACGACAGCTTTCATTGCATAAACATAGTCTCGCCCAAGGAGTAAATTGAAATCCAAGGGACCTCGAACTACCATAAGATCAATACAGACAGTTTTACCTTCCAAGGTAATAGAAAACTTAGGAAGGATCCCTAAAGGTTCACTAATGGTTCGGTTAAAAGCTTTCAAATTCTGCGTAATAGGCGCAAGCTGAGGGGAACCCAAAGCTTTCCAAACAGTTGAGGATAAAATACTAACAGAAGCACCTTCATCTACCTGTGTACGATGTATGTCCCTACCACCAGCCTTGACAATGATTTGGAAAGGGATGGAGGAAGGAAGACGAGGTTCTGTCAGTCTATTCCAATCAAAGGAAAAGACCTCAGTGCTTGGAGGGGGTTCTGTAGAAACTGGTGAAATGCCCCCCGGCATAGAAGAATCTGATGTAACAAGAAGAACATCAGCGGTATGAAATTTACTCTCGAAAAGGAGAGTGTGATCGACCGAATGTGAAATTGAATCGACCACTTGATCAACTAATGGATCATCAACCTGAGTGACATGAGTTTCACTCTCCAATGGGAGAGTGTGATCGACTGTATTTGAATTTAGATCAATTACTCCGTCAGATGACGGTAGGTTGGGAGAAAGTTTACGGTAACCAGTTGGAAATTCTTGCTGTGGAACAGTAAGTTTTTCCAACAATGTTGAGGCTTCATCCATGTGAGGACAAATGTGAGTTTGATGACTCCCTTTGCATAACTTACAAGGAAACCTAACTTTACCCTTTTTCCCAGGAACCTGACTATCACTGGTTGATGGATCAACGGAGAGTTGATGAGTTTTTTCTGACCATACTTCCAAGACCTTTGGTATACCAGGACAATTGACAAGGAAGTGGTCACCCTTACAAAGCCTGCAAGGGTATTTTGGTTTATGATGCATGTCGGAATTTTCCTCAACACAACTAACACTTACAGCCATGGTTGGTTGGTTGACTTCTTTCTTATCTTGCTTCGTCTTCTTCTTCTTCTTCTTCCCTTTCTTCTTCTTCTTAGCCTCCTGGTTACTAGCATCAAGGCTTTTACCAGGCGAAGAGGAAGAAATGGAGGAAGAAAAATTAGGCGAAGAAGGTAAAGGGTCAACAGAAGGTTGGTGATGTTGAGATGGTGAACTCTATGAAGGTGAAGCATCCGGTTGAGGTGGAACAATTGGAGTACTTTGGGCCAACGAAGTTGAAAATAACCATATCGGTAATCCTATTGTAAATCCAGGTAATGACAAAGTAGCCATATAAGGAGGACCAACATTTCCAAAGTAAGGAAAAGTACTAGGATTCTCATTGGGAGGGGTTCCTAGGTTGATAAATTCCGGAACATTTGCCATTATATTCAACTTCAGTGAATTTTATTAACAATCTTAAAACTAAAATTAACAATTCACAATTCACACCTAACAAATAAAATTCACAATTCACACCTATGGTCTCTAAAAGTAAAAACAAACAAATTAACACGCGCTATCAAATCTAGGAGTCAAACCACACACAAACAGTAAGCTCTCCGGACCGAAAACACTAGTTGGTGATGAAGCCCAACCTCGCAGAATCCAGTACAGAAATAGTGGGTGGAACAGTTACCCCGGCAACCTGCTTAATGAATAGACTGGACCAAGTTCCTCCACTTTAACCGTCTCGAGTGAAGTGAACCCCCCAGAAAATCCAAGTGAGTATAACCGACGTCTGCTCCAGGTACAGTGGGACCTTCCCTCCACCGTCACCTCGGTAGAACCCTAAAGATTATGGTCACTAAAGTTACCAATCACAACAATTACACCTGGGGGAACAGTCTAAACTCCGACAGCATGCAAGGGCAGAGTAACAAGCTCAATCCCCTTACCGGCTCCTTGACAGTAATCCAAGGTTTACCGATAAGTGACCCCTGGCTCCTCGACAATGGTTAATCCGAGGTTTACCGTTTGTAATACGTACTGTCTGGCGTCGTTCCCAACGAGGGGGGAATGATCCCCTCACTGGTTCGGACACGAGCTCGTGCTTCTCCTTTAAGAGGAGCTTTCCCAGAGTGCAATTGAAACAATTGGATTTATTCTACTCAAGATAAACTATCTGTTTGGTTTTGTAGTCTTGGAGAGTTAAGTACTCACCTACTCCAAGACCCTAGCCTAAGCTATGTTGGTGTTTCAGAGCCCTAGAAATGTAAAAATTACTAGATGAATTTTAATTAAGCGCTGTGTTATTAAGGCTGTTATTACTCAAATGGGTAAATGGATACGAAACCAATGGTGTTATGACCCGACTCAACTGAATGCAATCGAATATGATAATGCAATCCTTTCAATTCGATGAATCCTAACTAGAGTAAGGAGAGAGTTTCCATTCACTTCCAACAATGCAAAAAATTGATCATTAAGAGAAAATTTAACAAATTCTCTAATGCACTAATTTCATCAAGAAAAACTAATGCAAATCAATTCCAAACCAATTTTTATTTTTATTTTTGTGTAAATTCAAATCAAAGAAAGCTGATCTAAATCTACGATTGATTTTTCAGAATGTAAACTATGCAATTGTAATCTATGCACATTTCACATGAAAAGTATGCAAATGTAATCTATGCACATTTTTCATTCATATTCTGAAACTGAGAACTCTAATTATGCAAATGTGATCTATGCAAGAGAATTCTCAAACACAAGATGATTCTAATGTAATCTAAGAACCAACAAGTGCAAGTCGAGAAAATTGGGTGAGAGTTCCAAAGATCATAAAATAAAAACACTCAAAGGCGATTAACACTCATACACAATTTAGCCCCCCCCGGCGAATGAGGGGGAAATTTTTTTGCAAAACAGAAGCAAAAAGATGCAAAATTGTGAAAGGACTGAGACAAACCTCCAAGTAATGACCAAAGGAAATCAAATTAAGAATTTCTCAAAAAAGAGACTCAAAACACCCAATTGATGAAAGCTTAGAGCAGGAATGCCAATGAAACAAGCTTAGGTGAAGATCTTTGACAAGGGACTAATGAATCTGGGCAGTAAAAACTAAGAAAAACAAAATCTAAGAGCAAAAAGTGTAAAAAGTGGAATTTTCTCAAATTTTGGCAGGGGACGCAGGCAACCCGTTAGCACAGGTGCGGGCCCGCTCTGTGCACACAGCAAAAGCGCGTCCAGGGACGCACTGTGCAACACTCAGAGGGTGCGTCCTACTGAAAAGCTCAAGAAAAACCAAAATAAAACTAATCCTAAGCTAACCCACCCAGAGACAGAATCACAGAGCCAAAACTAGAAAATCAAACCAATTTTCTCAGAGCAAAGTTCATACAAAGGAAAAGACTTTCACATCAATGGAATCCCCAGTGGAGTCGCCAATTTGTCACACGGAATCAGTCAAGAGTGCGGACACAACCGACCTTCCTATAAGTCTAAGACATTCTAATGACAAACAAGACAAACTAGAACTATCCTTCTCTAAACATGCATTGTGATATGAGAAATCAAGTGTTTCGTCCTTACCTTTGTCCAAACGCTGTTGTAGAAGTCCAAGCTTTGTTGATCTGGATGAGTTCCTCCTTTTCTCCAAAACCTGCAATCACCAACAGTCAAACAATTAAATAGCACCTGATTATAACATAAAACAAAGCATATTCAACATATAGACCAAGGAGTACATGAAATAACCCATAAACAACAAGTTATTGAGAAGAATGGACCAATTTGCATTAAAGGTAATCAAAAGGAACCATTACAACCTGAGCCTTGGTGTTGTGCAAGCTCCTTCCAGGGTCCACAAGAGTCTTCCTCTACTTTGACAAAGCTCACCCACTTCCAAATAGAACAAGCAAAGATGGCAATCTCTCCTCACAAGCTTCTAAATGGGAGTCCTAATTCCTGCAACATTTACCCTTAGAAATGTATAGCTTTCAACCTCCTCTCCTTCTGGCTCAATGCCTTTATTTATAGTGCTGTAAAGAGGTTATTCAGGTCCACCATCAATGGGATAATCCCCCTCTTTGGGTGGGATAGCTCCCTTATTGATGGGATAAGTTCCTCCTTAATAGGGATACATGAACCAACTGGAGGCGCATCCATTTCATCAAACCGACCTCTAGAAAGTTCTAGAAGTAACCACAAGTAACTTTTTTAAGATGAAACTTGCGCATTTTGCCTTTTACAGAAGGACGCACCTGTCCCTTAACATACAGAGCGTCCAAGGACGCAGCCTTTGTGAACATTATGAGCGTCCCCGCAGGTAAGGCTTGAGAGAACCTGCGTCCCCAGAGATAAACACATTTTTTACAAGACTTTCTCTCTTTTTGAGTTTGAGATGGATAGCAGAGGCATAAGACTTGCCTAAGAGGGTAGCATGACTGTTGATTGAGCCATACTAACTGTAAATAGTCATGGTGACATTTTTTAGTGTAACACAAGGGTAAAGGAAATTTTCTAGCTCAAGGCACTAGCCAATACCAACTTTGGTATTTGTGACCCCTTTGTGGGCATGCACCTAACCTATCCCGCTGGGTTTCTGCCTTGTAACATAGTTCAAGGATCACAAGACTTTCCAATCTTCCTACTCCATTAGACACACTTTATATGCTATACATAGTGAATGGAAAAGAAGCATTATAGAACACACAATTTCACAGAAGGAAGAAAATCTTAACCAGTTCAATATCAAAATCTTAACCACTGATTAATAAAGAATAACAAGTAGTGTACTGAATTGTTCCGAGTTATTTATTTACAAGTTGTAAAGAATGTAGTGGAATGGAAAATATTACTACGGAAACCCTTCAATATTTTCTACTAATATGTCTGTGCATGTACGTATGAAATTAAGAGCATTGTTGAATACAAAGTTTCCTTTTCTCTTGCCTCCATTTTGACAAATCAGTGTGAAATTAGTATCGCTTTGAATCTCCTTTCCTGTGTGGATGTTTTGACAAATCAATGTGAAATCAAAGTCACTTTGAATTTCCTTTCCTTCAAGGGATCACATCCACAGTTGATTAGTAAAATATAATCTACTATATATTATGTTCAAGAAACTGACTGCAATCTACAGTGGAAACGAGACCTCAATTCTTATTCTGAATTTGAATATCTCAGGACAACATAAGAGATTAAAATGCATATGGCCTTAGTAGCTAGAAAACAATCACTCCATCATTACAAGACCACCTAGATTTCGGCACTTAATCTAAATAATGGCACTAGTTGTAGTGCTTATTTGCATTAACACCATGGAAAAGCAACAACAATGTTTCAAAGTACACTTACTAGAAAAGTTGTAACGTTCTGAGAATATTTAATGATAGCATCTGAACCTCATAGCTATGGCGGGGAAACTAGGGAACCCAAATATTGGAAGATATCTCATACCAAATCGGAGAAAAAAATAGAAAAGGGAAAAAATCAAAATCTATAAATCAAGCAATGAATTGTTTACAAATCAAATACAATTCCTTTAACTAACAGTTAAATTGTGGTGATATAATTTAATATTTAGTAAGAGGGTAACTTCAAACCATGGAATATTACCTTTGTCATTACTCTCATCCCTCAGTGACTGAGATTACAAATCAATACTTATGGAAAGATTGTAAGAAATTCTGTGAAATAGTAAAACGTAACCTCTATTTTCAAGCAACAAAATCAAGACATTGTTACATCAAGAGCCATAATTGATACATAATAAATGAATCAAGTCCTTGTATGGCACAAGATTGTTTCACAACCTCTTTTTTCTCAATAACAAAATCAAGACATTGTATGTGGTTATTGCCAAAAGGAAACTGTGTTCTAATTTGGAAGAGGATCTTATCAAAAGACATGGATTTATTCAAAGCTACAAAGCTTAATGGGTTACTGAAAAATAAGTTGGAATATGGGATCATGATACTTAAATTGAAAAAATATGCTTTCCTTTTAGAAACATTACAGTTATAAAATGTTTTTTGAAAGCATTAGAATTTGAAATTGGGCCTTTCTATCAAGACAAATTTTCATTAACAGAATGTACTTTCCTACCTGAAACATTGTAGATATCCAAGAAAAACTTGAAAAGCATAAGAGAACTTAGCATAATGTACTTTCTTTCCTTCCTTAACATTCTTAAAGAGTTGAGGTTCCCCAAGTCATCAGGTAACTTTCGAAGGAAATGACAATTAGTAATAGTTCAATTCACAACTGAAGATGTGTCACAAATACAAGGGGGCATCTCCTCCAAATCACAAAAGTGCTCCACGTGAAAATCTAGCATTATTGGAAGCTTAATGCTCGACTGGTTGTTATTGAACCCAGACATTTTTCCATTCTTCACTAAAAGCTTAAAGATAGCTTCTCTAAGTTCTACATGACTTTACTATGCTCTTGAAGTGGGGGCACATGCAGGCTCTCCAAGTGAATAGTCTTAAACTAAGTGAAGACAAGGCTGATAGATCATTCAGTGTGGATCTCTTTAACCCATAATTGAATACTATTAGGACTTTCAAATTTTTCATGGAACTCAAAAATGTTGGAAGAAAGTATTTCCTTCCAAAAAGAGTAAAACTAAAGCCTCTGCTTGAGGACAATTGATGTCACACCACTAACACTTCTCCATGGAATCTATATAGGTAAAACACAAATGCAGAATTCCATTAGAATATTGTGTTTATTGAGTTCACAAATGAAATCATTGCATTTCTTTAAAATATCTTTTGAAATCAAAATTACTGAAATTACATATCGATAACCTAGTGGGTGTATGATAAAATTCACCCGTGTCATTCACACAAAGCATGAGAAAAAACCTAATACTATATATAAAACCAAGAAAAATTCAAAATCATCACTTCTAGGGACCTCATAACCACACTGCCAATACACAAGTATGTTCTTGTTCGCAGTTAGAAAAATTACCCAAATTACAATCTATTTATTCCAACATATGTTGGAAAGTTATAGAAGGATGACTAGTGCAATCAATCCATTCCTTTTAGCCTTAGACTTCTTTCAGTTTAAAATAGAAGTATACAAATATACTTGTCCAATGTCTATGCTTTAACCATTCACCTTAAGATGTTTTTACAATATAATTTCCTAAGTCTATTTAATATCTTCATTATCATAAAAACCAACCTATATCCATCTTAACTCCACATCTACCACTCTTAGGGGGATGAAATCTATTTATCCCTTTGAGCACTTGGTAGACCAGAATTAAGATGGATCTAAGATGATAGAATTTCCCCTTTAAATACTCTATGCTCACATGAATACCATGGTATTGCCATGGGTCAATACCATGGGTTATCATAAACCTGGAGCTTAAAAATTACTATTAGTAATTTATAAAAATTAATAAAATTAATAGTTGAATTTTATTTTATTTTTTATTTTAACCAAGCTAAAATGTTTAATATACATTAAATTACAACATCCATTTTTACTCTTGATCCACCATCCAGAGTAAAGATGGATCTATGCTGGTTTAATTCCCCATTTAAATAGGCTACATTCCAGATGAATACCATGGGTCAATACCATGTGCCATTTTGGTGAATACCATGGGTCAATACCATGTGCCATTTTGGTGAATACCATGGGTCAATACCATGTGCCATTTTTATTTTTATTAATAATAATATTAGGGTTAATAATGTTTTTTTGCATGGTATTAATAACAATCTAGTCCATGGTATTTATCCCATAGTATTTTGCCCATAGGTTTCACCTAAATATAACACATTTTTTGAGTGTTCGTAAATGTTTTATTTGTTTACCATACCTCTCGTTTATTTATATTTTTATTAATTTACCATACCTCTTTTACAAATATGGTATTTGGCCCATAGGATTCACTTAAATAAAACCTCTTTCTTGAGCCTTCATAAATAGAACGAGGGTTATGGACTAAATATAAAACGAGGTTTTATTTATTTACCATATGTCTATTTTATTTATATTTTCATTTACTTACCATACCTTTTGAGTAAGTATAAAAAGATGTTTTATTTATTTACCATACCTCCACTTTACTTATATTTTTATTTGTTTACACCCTTGCATGTATATAAGGTGACCTATGGAGTAAATATAAAAAATGTTTTATTTATTTACCATACCTCTCATTTATTTATATTTTTATTAATTTACCATACCTCTTTTATAAATATGGTATTTGGCCCATAGGATTCACTTAAATAAAACCTATTCTTGAAAATGGGTGAATGGAAGGTTGTAACTCCTAGTTTCAAAGGCTAAATTTACCTTTTTTACCCTCTCCCTTAAAATAAGGTGGGCTATTTGAGGTGATTTGTAAAAATGTGCTATGATACAAAATATTCCCCACTAAAAATTTAAACCCTTTAATTCCCCCAAAGGGCGAACATTCGCCCCTAAAATTTTCTATGCTTCCAATGATTGAAATCTCAACCTGAGCCTCCTTCAAGATCTATGGCAACCTCTTTTTCCATGTATGTCCCTACATTATCTTTCCATAAACACACAAATTTCAGTGCATTAATAAATATAACAATATACTAGTTACCTTACCTGCTATACCCAAGACATCGCCTTACAACTGAACACCTAAACATATCATCTCTAAAGGGATTCCAATTCCCTTATAAATTCAACTACAGTCGGGAACCGGCTATCATGACCACATCTAATCAACCATCTTTCATGTATCTTCCTCATCCAAAAGTGCTTACATGCACTTTAACTTTCTCTACCGCTTAGTCCAAGAGCATGAGCTTCTTTGCATTGAGGCTTTGTAACACATCTAGTACGCAACTTTGATATAAAGGGAAATCCTCCCTGTGATGATCTCCACCATAGGATAACACTGCAATGGTTCTTTTCCATTTCCTTTATTCTGTTACTCTTTAGGTTGAGATCCATGTCCTTTCTTCGCTACATTGAAATTATTATGAAGATCCACATTTTCATTGAGACTAAGGGTAGTTATCTTGGCTTTCATGTTATTTGAGTTGTCATGCAACTTTGAATAATTTCTTAATCCCAAGCAGCCATGCCCTACATCTTTCTGACCTAGTCAACTCACCATCGAAAGTAGGAGGCTTTGCTTTCTTGAATTCCCTTGGCAAGTACCCCATATCACTCCTCCTATAAGGATGCTAGCCCTCCTTTTATGTGTGTTCAAGGATCTGCCACCTCTCACTACATTTTATTTGTCCAAGTTGTACCCTATCCAAGACCTACTTCCATCCACACCATTAGTATTTGTTTCCTGTGCATCGCTAACCCCCAACTATACCTTCTTCTGAAAATCTAATAGGATCTCAAAGATGACTACATTAACCTCAACTTGCTTTTCTTGAGCCTAACAAGCTTTTCCTGTGCCTCAATCAACCACTCATTATTTGCATTGCAACTCATAATTTTTGCCTTCATAATTCTCAGTGTATCTATCAAGCCAAGATATTATCCCTCTCCCTACCTACCAATGTCTCTTCTGGCTTGTACTGAGAGTCATATGAACTGTACTCAACTGTTTTTCTCTTTATCACTGATATTATATTTCTTGCAATCATACCATGCTAGATAAACCAAATAGAAGACATAATAAAAATCATACCTCAGTGTATCTTAGGGGAGGCTATCACATCTGCACAAATCAGTCCAGATTATCACGATACATAATAATATCAAGAACATAACCATAATGACAATAATAATCATGCATATGACCACAATGCATATAACAACAAGTTAACTATCATGCATGACTAATTGATGCACCTGGATATGACTGCACTAATCAACCAACATCTATCATGCATGTAATCATAAACAATAAAATGACAGACATGCATATAACCATGATGCATATAACAACCACTAACCATCATGCCTGCATTCCAAACATATAAACCTATATGACAATTTGATTTTACCTCGAGGTCCAGTGCTGCAACCTTACTCTAATACCAATCTGTAACACCACCTCCCACATTTAACCACTTTTACAAGCTCTCTAAGGTAAACATTATATGAGTTATACTAGAACATGGCCCGACCTCCAAGTTCCAATTATGGAAGTGGGGCCTACAAACTGGAACACATACTAACACCCGTTAGGGACAATAGATCACTCAGCAGTCTGACAACCACCCTTGATGATCAATCCCTAAGCTGGAACTCATTTTTACAAGCTTGACAATCCAATTACACCCATAACAAATTGTGCATGCAGTTAGAAGGCTACAAACGCACCCACAAGCATTCATGCATGCAATTATGATCAAAATTCTCCAGTTCTATGCATGCAATGCTGAGATCTATGCCACATTTTCAGGGCTAGCCTTCAGGTCCCTCCCTGGAAATTCATAGAACTCTTCAAAATGCAATCTAAGGTTATAAAAAGTCTATGAAACCAATAATCAAGATAGATATTTCTCAAACATGCCATTCACTTAATAGACATTTCATCAAACAAACGGTAAACATAGTAGTTATAGGTCATGAACGCATATATGATCATAATCGTCTTGACTTCATCAGAGAATCATCAAGAAGGCTCAATTCCCTCTCAATCTAGTTGCAACAACACTTATTAGCCCATGCATTCCTCAATCATTCAATAACTTATCAAATCATGGATGAGATCCATAGTAAGAGCACATCATCTAACCAAGCATATAACCAACATATAACCGACATATAACTAGAATAAGGTCCTTGATAATCACCCATAAAAAAAATATAACCAGTACAAGTAATCATAGATCACAATAGAAATATAACTCATATTAACATATGAAAATGCCAACCAAGTCAGGGACTTCCACTTACCACCCGACCATAGATTGGTTTAACCAAAATATCTCTTTCATCCAATGTTGCCCACGCTATATTACAAGCATGAATGTGGGATCATATAGGTTAAAGAAGAATAGAACCAACCAGGGATTCCATAGGCCAAACCACCTCAACCCTCAATGATAGTGATTTCACCTAATAGGTCTGTAAATCACTAATACTAATCAGATTGGTCTCTTCCCAAGTTGTTCAGGGATTCAAGGATTCTAGATCAACCCACAACCTTTAGGGAACCCAAGCTATTATAGGGCTCCGGAGATATCCCATCTCAACCCAGAACCTCTAGGGACTCAAGTTGTTCCACGACTCACGAGATTCCATCCCAACCCACATCCTCCAACGAAGTCGAGAACCAATCAAAATCCAAAAAGGGAACCCACTACATGATGCCTATCCACGAAATGGAAAGGATAGGCTAAACAATTTTCAATCCAGGAAAATCCAATTCCAATGACAAAAACCATATACAATAAACCAATGTTTGCACCATGCATTCAGATCCCAACATGCTAAATCTCACATGGACACTGTTACCTGCAATCCACAACTAATTTTTATCCTTGTCATTGTCCAAACTTCCTCTTGTGCTCCCTTTCTTTCCATTTCTTGCTTGTCCAAGTGCTTGTTCTCTCTCCTTTTCTACACCTGAACAAAAGTTCAGAAAAAAGTTGTCAATTGTTTCTTAGGTGTCTTTTTATCTTTGACGTCTCCTTTTTCTTTCATTTTCCTTCATTTTGTTAGGTCCCTATACTACTAGTGTAACCCCTTATTTTTATTAGTGCAACCCCTTATTACATTGTTGTGCCCATGTAGTCCCCATATTGTTATTATTATGCCCCATAGAAGCCCACTATTGTTATTGTTGTGCCCTTATATTATTATTGTTATGTCGGCTCTGATTATATTATGACACCTTAGAATCGTATATATAGAAAGGAGGTCTTTTCATTTGTAGAATCCAAGAATTTTTCATTTGTGTAATGTAACGGAGGTTTCCCCCTTGAAGAGGCTAATTTTGAAGGCGTTGATCTATATTTTATTCTATTTTGTGAGCTGGTTTCATAACATTTGGTATCAAAGCTTTGGATTCTAGGGTTTCACTGCTCCAAACATGTCATAGTGGAATTTTCACTATAACGTTTTCTCTATGAAGCTTTAGAAGCTAAAAAAAAACCCATTTGATCCGAAATCGTTTTGAACCTTGGCTTTGAATTTTAGATCTTGTCTCACTATATTTTCGAAGATATGATCTGAGGAAGTTAGGGTTTTTGCGGGATCCCGAATTATATCTCAAATAGGTGACTTGGGAAAATTGTCATAACTTTCTTTTTGAGCATCAGATTGAAATTTAGTAAGAAGTTACAGAAAGAGGATGACCTGTGTTATTTTGTGTACTAGTTTAAAGTCTGAAGGTAAAAATAGTGACATGTGTCACTTTATACAAGTTCGATCTACTAAAAAAGTATATAATCAGGTCACGTTGGGAGATTGGGCATAACTATCTCTTGGAGAATCCAATTTTGATCAGACTAGTGGCATTAGAAATAGGACGCAGAGGGCTACTGTAGGTCATAATTTCAAACCTTGGAGATACGAAATCTCAAAGATACAACAGATTCAAGATCGAGCTCCTAAAATCGAGAAGTTTGATGGCAAGGATCCAATAAATTAGGTACTATGGATGGAGCAATATTTTGATCTAAATGAAGTACACCTGTTACAAAGGTACGTATTACATCTTTATATTTAGAACCAAATCAGTTTGTATGGTATAGAGGGCTTTGTTCTCATAAACCACTTCTCACTTGGTGAATTCTCATGGATGAAATGATAGCACATTATGAGGATACAAAAAGCAACACCTTCTTTAGCCAATTGATAAATCTCAAACAAAAGGGTTCAATGGAAGAGCACATTGAGGACTTCCAAAAATTGAATACAAGGGTAAATGATATTCCAAAGAAGCAAAGAATTGATGTCTTCATATGGACTTTAAAGGATGACATTCAACATGAGGTTTGTCTTTGGGAACCTGATTCATTACAAAAGGCGTTCAGGTTGGGAAGAAAAATTGAAAGTGGAATTATGGAAACAAGGAATCCTACAACTCACAACTATAAATATGGAAGTGTTTTTTGTCCTAGACTTCCACAACCTACAAGGTTTACACCACAACAATTGGAAGAAAAAAGAGAAAAAGGGCTTTGTTACAATTGTAATAGCGAATACACTAAAGGTCATAAGTGTGTTGAGAAGAAATTATTTTACATAGATTGTGAAGAGGAGGAAGAAAAGGAAAAAGAAACTTCAAAAGAAGAGGATATACACTAGGAATAAACCCTAGAGAAAGAAGAAATGAATCCAACCATATCTTGTAATGCATTGGCTGGAATTAACACTCCTCAAACTATCAAGATAGAAGGACATATCAAGAAGAAAAAGGTAATAGTACCCATAATTTTATTCATTGTAAGATAGCCAAAGAATTGAATTGCTTCCTATATCTAGCACTAGAGTGTCTAGTGATGGTTGCAAGTGGAGGAACCATAAATTTCTATCCATGGGAGAATATGTATTGAATAGCCCAATGCTTTCCATTCCAATGGGTGGTGCTGGTGTTGTACTAGGAGTCTAATGGCTACAATCCTTGGGTACAATAGTTTTTAATTTTCAAGAACCTTTCATGAAATTTTCTTTGAAAGGAAAGGAAGTTGAATTAAGGGGTATCACAGGGAAACCAGGAAACATAATCATCTCTAACAGAATGACAAAACTTCTAAAGAAAAAAAAATGAGGCATAATTGCACAATTATGTTCGCTAGAGGTTCCCACATCGAAATCATCTATGTCTCCAAATCTTCAAAAAGTATTGGACAATCATTCTAAGGTACTTGAGACTCCCAAAGGCCTCCCACCTATTCGTGATCATGCTCCTGCTATTCATTTGATTCCAGGAAGTGTTCCTCCAAACATCAGGCCTTACAGATATCCATATGCCCAAAAGAGTGAAATTGAATGTATGGTTGTAGAAATTCTAGAGGTTTGTATAATTATCCAACCAAATTCGATAAACGAAGAAAGAGATGAATGGAAGAATGACGAAGGAGGGTGGGAACTCATTCAAAAGTTGTAGAAGATCCTAGTTCAAACGATATTACCATAACTTGACAAGGAAGGAAAAATCATATTGGAACCTGAAGCAATCATAGAACCGAGAAATCGACAGCTATGAAATCGATCAATTTTAGCGTATCTCATCAATTAGAAGAACTTACTCGCCGAATATTCCACATGGAAGGATGATAAATTTATACAGAAGCATCCAGAACTACTCAAGCATTGAGGATACCACTTTTTTAAGGAGAGAGGCATGTTAGGTCCCTATACTACTAGTGGAACCCCTTATTGTTATTAGTGAAACCCCCTTATTATATTGTTTTGCCCATGTAGTCCCCATATTGTTATTATTTTGCCCCATAGAAGCCCACTATTGTTATTGTTGTGCCCTTACATTATTATTGTTATGTCGGCTCTGATTATATTATGACCCCTTAGACTCCTATATATAGAAAGGAGGTCTTGTCATTTGTAGCATCCAAGAATTGCTCATTTGTGTAATGTAAAGGAGGTTGACCCCTCGAAGAGGCCGATTTTGAAGGCATTGATCTTAATGGATATATGTGATTGCTAATTAATGTATTTTCATATGAAATAATCATATTTTTACTACTGAAAAGAAAATTACATTTTAAAAATACATGCCAACTGATAAAATAGCTCATTGTTTCTTAAAATTGAAATGTGGTAAAGTGTTGGAATATATAGCGCTTTGTGCTTGTATGGGTGTCTATAGGTGCATATCAAATCTTCTAATACTTTAAAAAATTTTGAGGCTTCATATAAAACAATAGTGCACAACCATAATATTCACTTATTAAATCATTAATCTATCATATGTCACTAGAACTTTAGATTTAAATATGTAAAAATACATATTACTTCATGCATGTAACCCCAAACCAATGTATATTTCACACTTCACCAAAATTTGTGCAAAAAACAACATACATACAACCAATAAGTTATCTTAGTTATATAGACTTGTAGGTTACAAAAATCATGTAGATTACAATGTATATGCAGCTTGCATATTATCCATTTTTGTAGGCTTTACAATCTGAGTTTGTTTTCACAACAACATACATATTTTACAAGACATATGCATACTTGATACATAATAGTTAACATTTGTATTTTAGAGTTTGCAAACGTAAAATATTTAACAAGTTACAGGACTGTGGATATTTTGTAAACCATAAATATTGTATATTAGTATTATTTATGCCCAAAATTGTGTAAAGTATTGCAAGCTACATTGGTTATTTTATTAAAAACATGCACAAGTGTGTATATTCACCTACAAAATCCTATGTAGCTAACTTATTACATGATCTTATTTAATATTTGTAAATGACATTACTTGAAAAAAGAATTCATGGTATTCCATGCTTAATTTTATTTGTTGATCATTAATGAAAATGATTGAAGGATCTTGTCCAACATCTCTATCCATATCTCTCTATTATGAACAACAATATAAAATTTCCTTTACACAATAGCTAAAGTAACATATTGTTAGGTAAACTTGACTCAGGATAGAGTCAAAGTTGACCAGGTTAAACAGTGATGGTTTTGGGGCACATGGTATTGTGCACTCATAGTATTTTGCCCGTGGTATTATATGTAATGGAGCTTATAAAAGGCTAGAAGGACTTCATTGTAATGCAAGACCTGGAGGTGAGCGGTGAAGGCTCATTTGGTCGGATTGGCTAGGTTTTTGGCCAAGGATAATGAAATTTCATTATGGTTGGGTTTTTCCCTGGATTTGGGGTTTTCCTGAATAAACATTTGTGTTTATGTGTTTATGTGTTTATAGTTGTTGCTGGTTATTTTTATATTTATTCCTCTCAGTAATTATTTATGTTATGTAGTAAATTTCTTAACAACTGGTATCAGAGCCAAAGGTCTATTTGGCTGATAAACTCGTAGGAAAGAAGGGTTCCTCATTCGAGTGGGAGCAATGGCAGAAGATGGTAAGTTTAGGGTCGAGAAATTTAACGGCCAAAACTTATCACTGTGGAAGATGCAGATGGAAGATTATCTGTATCAGAAAGATCTATACCTACCATTGGGCAGAAAAACAAAGATGCCGACGGGTATGACAGATGAAGAATGGAACCTTCTCGATAGAAAGGCACTTGGAACAATACAGTTGTGCCTCGCAACGTCGGTCACCTTCAAAATTTCGAAGGAAACAACGACAGAGGGTTTGATTAAGGCGTGAGAGAAACTATAAGAAAAACCCTCGGCCTCAAACAAGGTATTTCTTATGAAATGGTTATTTAATATGAAGATGTTGGAAGGTGGATTTGTTGCAGACCATTTAAATGATTTTAATACTGTTATAAGTTAGCTATGTTCTATAGGAGTAAATTTTTTAAAAACTGGTATCAGAGCCAGATATTGGCTTCAAAGGGATTCTTTGATGCTAGGGGTTTATAGTGCCTAATGAGATCAATGTAGTTTTTTTTTTTCAGATCTGGTAATGGTGGAACAATCGTACGCAAAAGAACCTCAAGGAGAATGTGTGGAAGATAGCACCGTAATGGCTGATTTTGTTCGGAGCTTTTTCGTAGGGAATCGATAAGGGATATTTCCTGTGTGTTCTATGTTGTGTTGTGTTGAAGCCCTGAAAATCGGGTCGACAACAAGGGGGATACCCACCTGGTCCAGACCTTGGTTGGCAGCTCCTTATCCGTTTGGTATAGCGGGTCCGACTGGGGATAATGGGACCAGTTTTCCAATCTAAGGGTGTGTGTGTGCAGAATTGGATGTTGTTGATCTAAGGATACTTAAAGCTAATCTAATTCAAATTTTTAAACTAACTTTATGCTATTGTAATCTAATGAAAAACAACACATCTAATCTATGCTAACCCGGGGTGTATTTCTTCTATTATGTGATCTAAAGAGATTTCAAACAATAACTGGTAATAAAGATCATTCAGCTATCATAAGAATGGAAATCAATTTAAGATGAACCACTTTGCATAAAAAGTTAGGAAAAACAGTTGTGAACAACATATCGCATAATAAGTTATTCATATATCAAACATAAATAAATGACTCCACCGTACAAAAATGCCAAATGGTAACTCAGACATTCATGCAACAACATATGAACAACTAAAACTGTATATCACTTTAAGAATATAAGCAAAAATGGCCAAGAGATAAAAGTACCATTTATGACTAATCCTACTCATAAGCTTCAAGCAAAAATGATTTATCTCTACTTGTTCTAACATCTACTAAGAGTACAAAAGTGCAACATCAGTAGCAGACATCAAATGCAAACATTAATAAATCTCGATCCATCCATTCATCAAAACCTCCTCTGAGGGTGCAGAAGTGCATGTTCTGAGGACAAGTTTTTGACAAATTTCTGGACCCTCCTCCAAATGCAATGAGAAGGGTTAAAATACTACTTCCTAATTCTAATAATAGTTTATTTACAAAATTTAGGATGCGGTTTTCAAATGACCGTCCTTTTTCTAATCTAATTTTAAAGAAAAAAACAACATTCTAAATAAGGCTACTTCTGAATCTGATCTTTAAAGCTGCAAGTGTTCATCATGGGCTTGAGGAGAGTCGGCTGGCTAACTTCTGCTTTGAGCTGGGCTGCAAAAACGGAATCTATGAGAGCTGGCACTAATTTTTCGGCCGCGTTTATGATGCATTTCACAGTCATCCATTGACTATGCGGCTTGACCAAGTATGCCCAGTAACACTCCCAATTTAACCTGTTTAATGCTTGGATCACTTTTCCCTTTTCCTGCGCCTTCTGCTTCCATTCTGCTTCCAGTCGTAGTTTATTTGGTAGATACCCTGGGTGGTCTCTTCGATTAAATTTGCTCTGTGCAAATTCTCATTTACACAGTCGATAAGAATGCTTGCTTGTGTGGTCGCTGTTTCCGCTGCTTGTTCTGCCTCTCTGATCTGATCGTCCCACTTGTTGAAGAGAATCTCTTTATGATTCTCGTTTATTCTGGGTGCACTTGCTCTTTTTCCCTCATCTTCATCCTGCCAAGCCAAGTACTCAGTCACTTGTTTGTCAATATGACCATAGTCAGCTCGCAAGTCTACCACTTGATTGGTGATTTTATCACTCAATTCGTAATAATGACTCCACTGTGATATCTTCCGTCCCAACTCTTCCTGTTGCTGTAGTAGTTGTTCATTTAAGCCAATAGACTCTGAAATAAATTCTGTAAGCTTAGGCTCATCTTTATGCATTTCTTGTAAAATTTGTGATGTTTTCCTTTCTCGTCTAGACTTCTTTGATAGCCTATCTGCATCTGCTGAAAGTCTTCCTGCAACTTCTCGAGCTGTTTGTGAACTTCAATATTAGCATTGGCTTGTTGCAATTGTCGTTGTAGTAGCTGTATTTGATCTTCTTGTTCTTTCAACAGTTGCTGAACTTCCGATGCCTTGTCAATAGTTGCAGAAGCATATGCTTCTGCGATCTGAGACAATTTAGTGAGATTTTCAGTTGGGTTATTGTTGGGGTCTTTCCATAAGACGTCCAATTGTTCAGCATCTTGTGATAGTGTATTTTCTAGTTTTATTTTCTTTCTCTATCTTCTTACAACTGCTTTATGTTGGGGACTATAGAATACGTCCAGTGGGGGAATTTCTTCTACATTAAGTAGAAGCTCAGAAGGTGGAGCGATAAGAATGTGCTCCGTTTCTGTGACACTGCTGACTATGGTCGAAACCACTTCTTGTACTACCTGTGTATTGCTCACAGGCGTTCTTGGGGCTTGCCCTTCAAGATTGATCAGATCGTTGAAGGTTTCCCATTCTTTGTCCAATTCTTTCGTGACGGGTGGTGCTTCAATGACGAGAGGGGGGACATCTCTTGGCGGGGAGGCGATAACATGTTGTTGCGACATTGCACTTGACTGAGCCGTGTACTTAGCTGTTTCTTCGTTCTTTCCCTGGCCGCTTCCAGACCCTTTATAATGTTCAGGTACTCCTTGTGCAGTGTTAGATTTAGATCTGGAAGTGCTTGAGTTCCCACAGAGGCTAACGCTTGGAGTTGGTTCTCTGGCAGGTAGTCGCAACTTTTCTAGAGGAACACTGGCTAGTCTTTTTTCCCTGTATAACGTGAATCTTTGGAGGTCATCTGGAGACAATTTCAACTGAACTTCCCGCAAAATTTCCTGGAGTGAGCTTTTATTCTGAAATAAATCATCAAATAAATCTTTCTTTCCAACGAATACTTTTATTTTGACGTTTGTTGTGAAATCTTGGGCGACTTCATTTGGATCAAATGGCCTTGCCGGGAATTTAAATAATTGCAGACACGTCACGTTCTCCACTTCGGTGAGCACATGACCTACATCGAACAATGAAAAGGCCCCACAAGCTACATGAAACTGAGGCCATATGGCCTTCTTTTTGTTTTTTAGGTCTTTAGTTAGGCCGCCTTCTGAACAGGTTTGATATGCAATTTCTCGAGCCAATAGTTTGTCAGGAATATACAAAGGCAGGACATGAGGAGGGACGGTGCTTCCAAATACTCTAATATAGGTGAACCATTCTTCCCCGAACCATCTTGCGATGGGGATGATATCTATCTGTGCCCCAAGTGAGCACCTCAGGGGGTCTTCATCATAAATCATTCTATACAAGGGTAAGATAAGCCCATGACAAATCTGGTAGAAATGTGGGATGAACTGAGAATCCCACAATATATTATGATAAACATGGATAGGTAATGGGTCCTGGGTAGTCCATTTCCAACCCATAATGGGAAATTTAGACACATAACAAATAGAATCCATAACATATACGGATAGATAAAAAGGAGGATAGATCCTTTGAGACAAGGATCTTTTAGACCGGTAATTGATAATAGCCGTGTATAGATTATCAGAAAAGATCTTGGCCCAATCCATAATATCGGCATTTGTGGCAACATCTATTAATGGTAACCATTCAGACGAAAACTTATTGATATCTAGCATCCCAAATAATCTACAAAGCATGGCTGCAGCAAAACAATACAGAGAGGTGAGGGAACCAGTGCTGTACATACCGTTTTTGTCTTTCTTGAGTGGTTCCTCTTTTCTGGACCAATCTTTGGTGGTCTCTGCTAGGTTTGGGTTCTCCGCCACAAATTTTTTAACGGATTGTGCATTGTAAGTCGCCTGCGGTTCAGGAAGATGATACATAAGCTTTAAATCTTGTGCAGCGAATGATCCGATGAGCCCATGTCCTTGAATCTTGAATTGTCTGTTGTTCATCTCTGCATTGTCAAGTATCCACTTGATCATATCCGTATATGGTAGAATTTTGGGCCTTGCTGCTATCCGATGAAGAAATGAGCATGCTAGTTCTTCTAAGGACGCTTTGGAAGAACGTTGTGAGCCTGTGACAACAGTAACCTTCATTATTTTGGGATTCTCTTCTTCAAGCAGTCTGTACATGCTTTCCCATGTCGATATCCCTGCGTCTCTGTTATAGGCTGTGTCTGTATACAAAGGCGCCATTTCCTTCGTCTTTTCCTTCGCCTCAGAGCCCTGAGCTTTATTTTTCTTTCCCATTTCTTCCTGCATTTGGCTTTGAATCGTCCTTCGTTCTTCATTCCTGCAGCTCACAAGTGAAATGGAAATGACCGATCAAGAAAGGTGATGGGAGAGTTTTAAATGCAACTGATATATCAAATATGCCACCTTATTTGAAGTAATTCTTTACAAAAGCACGTGTCTACATTTCATTTAATAGCTGACAACTAATTCCTTTACTATCATTAAAAGCGCATGATCTTGAGTCAGATTATGGTAAGTGGCTTTTCTCGACTAGCGTGCCCGAAGGATTCGCGATGGAGTGATCTTGCGATTTCATTCGTAATCGTCGCAGATCGCGACATCGCATCCATCGCAGATCGCGATATCGCATCATCGCAGATCGCAGAAGTTTTATGCTTGCCAAATCTTGTCAGCTCATTTTCTGCGATATGCGATCTTGTGATCGGTGTTATCGCAGATCGGTAAATCTTGAAGTTTTTTCCTTATGAGTATTACTTTATTGCGATGCGATGTATTGCTTAGCATGAGAATCTTGCGCATACCGATATTATAGCGAAATGGAGGCACTTCCTATCTTTTTGCAATGCGGCTTTAAAGATTTTTCCCTTATCATAGACTTAGGTTTTAAGGTATTCAAAAGATCTTCATAAGTTTATGATGGTAACCTTATTCTGAAGAAAGGAAACTCTTGCTTTTCCTGAATTTTAACTAAGGGTCCCCATTCATTTAGTATCTTGGACAACACTTAAATGAAAAAGGCGGGGGTTGTTGCTGGCCACAACATGTTGAAAGATGGAGTAGGCATGGGCTGCATGCAGGTCAACGGAAGAAAATTGTTCATGCGGCTTCGAAAATTGTTCGTTTTCTACTATGTGAGGCCACCGGTGGTGGAATCTATGAGGTTCTCGGGCTCGCAGTTGGAGCGGTTTGATAGAAGTTTTTGAGAAAATCAAATTCCTCAGCGATCACCGGTAAAGTCTGGGTTAGACCTAGGTGATAGGGGGGATGTCAAGTTAACAATACCCTGGGTAAAAACTCTGAGGGGGGTAAGAGCTAGAGTGAGCAGGATTGTCTCACTTAACAGGTGTGGCTGGAGTTAGTCAAGGAACCCCAAGTCAAGTTTAAGGGGGGAATTGGTAAATAAGCATTATAGATAAAAAATGATTGTGTATATCATTTTTTTCATCTTTAATAAAGGATATGCCATAATCTTCAACTAGTTTCATTAGGGTTTAACCAATAAAACATGGTAAGAATACCCTGAATCTAGGTTACAAGAAGTGTAAATACATCATACACCTAAGTATGTTTCAAATGATTTGTCATCCTTAGACTCAGGTTTGTTATAAGCCATGTCATACCATCATCATCATCATCTCATAATGGATTTCCATATGTTAAAAATATTCTATGCATGAATACCATTTATATGGATAAGGAAGAATTAATTAGGGTATACATCATTATATGTTTGCACATTATGTCAAGGGGTGTGTTTTTATATTACAGGAATGCATTTCCCTCAATGCCCCGTCTTCATGAAATTTCATAAGGACAGTGTGCATAATGTGCATAATTCATCTAAAATATTAATTCTCCATAAAATAATTATTTCAAGAAATTCTAATGCAAATCCTAACTCAATGCCCACATTTTTCACTCTAGTGAGTGCAATTTACAAATTGCCCTGATTTCATACAGAAAACACGTAATTTCCATTTTTTTAGCATGCATTTTCATTTTAAGGAATACATATCTCAGCTTAGGGAATGCATTACTCAATATCCTATATATCCATCATATTATCATACAAAATTCACCATTCATAGTGCAACTCCCTGACATTGGTATGCATTTTAACAAGGCCAATTAAAAAAAAATTGCCTTTATTTGGCCAACTTGAAAAAATTGGCCCTTCTATTTTATAAGGCAATTTTAGCCTTTATGCATAGAAGGAAGTTTTTGTCTAAATATTCCAGTATTAGGTTATTTACAAGTGTCAAATCACAAATTACACCAATTTGAAATTTTAACCACTCAATTTGGGTCAAAATCGAGACTAGGGCATGCATTTTAAAGGCAAATTTGCCTTCAAATTTACATGAAATCCCCAATATAGGTGCATGAAAGTAACTCATCATGTTTATCAATTGCACTTTAAATGACATGGGTAAATTTACCATATATCTAAATCTGTCTTACAACTTATAAAACAAGTTTTTGGAGCTACATGGAACGCGGGGCATGTTCTTTAATATGGACACTTTGTAGAACTTTTACCTTCCAAATTACACAAACTTTGCCTCTTTTGTACAACAACCATTTTCAAGCTTGCAATTGTACAACAACCATTTTTACTCGACATATTCCTTTTATGATTGCAAATGAAAAAGTAAGTATATAATATTATGTAAAATGACATGAAGAATATTTTACTATTTTAAACACTCAATTTGAATGAGTTTTCATAGGTGGGCATGCATTTAAGTGTAGCTTGCATGCTCTTAGGTTTTATCGAGATTTTTTTAGCATTTATGCATAGAAGGAATATTTTTTTGTCTAAAAATTCCAATGTAAGGTTATATGTAGGTGTAAAATCACAAATTACACCTTATGAAAGTTGAACTACTCGATTTGGGTCAAAATTGAGACTAGGGCATGCATTTTACTCCAAGGCATTTTACCTTCAAATTTACATAAAATTTCAAATCTAGATGCATGAAAAAAACCTATCATGTTATTCAATTTCACTTTAAGTTACATAGGAAAGTTTACCATATCTCTAACTCCATCTTACGACTTATAAAACAATTTTTTGCACCTACAAGGAAGCTGAGGTGTGCATTTTAATTTGGCCACTTAGTATAGTTTTGACCTTCCAAATTACAAAACAAACTTTGCCTCTTTTGCACAACAATCATTTTTAAACTTGCAATTGCACAATTAACATTTTGAATACATATAATATGATAAACCACGCTCATATAACCTTTCACAACTTAAATCTAAGGTGTATTACAACTTTTCTTACTTTTTAAAACCTAGGCATCTCTTTCTTACCTTTTACAAGCATCCTTTGTGTAGTTTCACACAACCTAGTCTTTTTATGACTGGAAATTCAAAATTAAGCATATAATCTTAAGTAAAATGAAATAAAAAATCACTTAAAATTTTAAACACTCAAATTGAGTGAGTTTTGAGATGTGTGTGTAGATTTTAGTGTAGCTCATTGTGCCCTTTGGTTTTACAATGAAAAATTAGCATTTATGTACAACATGAAGGTTTTTGTTTGGAAATGCCAATATAGGGTTATATACAAGTGTCAAATGCTTTACTTAAGATTATATGCTTAATTTTGAATTTTAGCATTTATGTACCACATGAAAGTTTTGTTTGAAAATGCCAATATAGGGTGTCAAATGATTTACTTAAGATTATTTTCTTAATTTGAATTTTCAGTCATAGCAATTTTTTGCACCTACAAGGAAGATGAGGTGTGCATTTTAATTTCGCCACTTAGTATAGTTTTGACCTTCCAAATTAGAAAACAAACTTTTCCTCTTTTGCACAACAACCATTTTTAAACTTGCAAATGCACAATTAACATTTTGAATACATATAATATGATAAACTACACTCCTATAACCTTTCACAACATAAATACAAGGTGTATTACAACTTTACTTACTTTTTACAACCTAGGAATCTCTTGCTTACTTTTTACAAGCATCTCTTGCCTAGTTTCACACAACCTAGTCTTTTTATGACTGAAAATTCAAAATTAAGCATATATATTACGTAAAATGACATAAAAAATCACTTACAATTTTAAACACTCAAATTAAGTGAGTTTTGAGATGTGGGTGTACAATTTAGTGTAGCTCATTGTGCCCTTTGTTTTTACAATGAAATTTTAGCATTTATGTACAACATGTAGTTTTTTGTTTGAAAATGCCAATATAGAGTTATATACAAGTGTCAAATCACAAATTAAACTTTTGGAAAGTTGAACAACTCAATTTGGGTCAAAATTGAGCCTAGGGTGTGTGTTTTGCATTGTAAGGCAATTTTTCTTCAAATTTACATGAAATCCCAAATCTTAGTGCACAAAAGAAACATATTTTTTTCTTCAATTGCATTTCAAATGACATAGGTAAATTTATCTTATATGTACCTCCATCTTGCAACTTATAAAAAAATATATTGGAGTTGAAAGAAGCTTGGGGGTGCGTTTTAATTTGGACATTTAATATAGTTTTGACGTTCCAAATGACAAGGTAAACTTTGCCTCTTTTGCACATCAACCCTTTTAAACTTGAAATTGAAAAATCATTGACATGAACACGTATAATATGATAAACCAATAAAAGTTAATGTTTATCAGAATTGCATAGCCTTTAGGTTGTGAACTCATGCAATAGAGCGATATGGATGTATTAGAAATAGACTATTCATAATTCAAACATTATTATAAAGATGCTTAAATATATCTTAAATATTACTTATCTTAGACAGTAAAGATCATAACAAGCCTCACATATAATACAAGTATGAGACAAAACAATATTGATGTTCCATTAATTGCTCATAATCGTAGGATCTTTTCATGAAAGACATTGCAACTACAGTCTCCATTACAAAACTAGGTAGAATATAAGAGAGATTCTAAATCTTTCTTCTCTCCAAAATTTCCTCTTACGGTCTCTCTAAAAAGCCTCTCCTTTACTAGAAATCTACTTGAGGAAGGATCTTATTGTGTTTACCTTAGGCACACTCTTCATTTTTGGTGCCATTCAACCACCCCAATCAAAATGTGTTTTATCCAGTCATCAACTTCACATTGTAGGATGGTATAGAAGTAGTTTACTTGGGACAAGGTAGTTCCAAATTTGATAATGCACCAGATTGTCTAATGGAAAATAAGGAATGTAGTATGTATATTCACCACTATGTAGGAAGAGAGTAGAGGAAGTGATGGTTAATGGTTGATGATGTGTTGTTGCAGTAGATACTTGAGCCAGAGGACTAGGTTGCAATGGGAAGAATTAATACAACCGAGCATATGTTCACCATGAGTTATTATGCAAGACAACTGCCAAAGGGGAAGTTTCGCTAGTTAGCTATTTTTTGGGCATTTTCTGATTTTTGTTTTGGCTTTTTGGTTAAAATATTGCCTATTTTTAACATAGATATGATTAAATTGATAATATTCACCAAAAGAATTACAAATTTTAATAATAAAGTACATGTTTTTTTATTGAATATTCACCTACATTCTATATATATGATTTTTCAAACCAGAATGGTCTCCTAGAATACTACAGATAGGCATAATATTTGAATTCGTAAACAATGTCCTATCATCAATGCCCATTTGGCATGACCAATCTCACGTCAAGAAGTTTATGTAGTGGTGGAATGAGGGAGGACCCTTGGAATGCCATGGACTAGTGTAGCTTCAAACCTTAACTTGATCAGGCAAGAAAATATGATTTTATGGGTCATATAAACTAGCTTGGTACTAGAGATCCACTCATACTAAAAAATCAGCTTATTTCATAGAAATTATTGTTTTCCATAAGCCTGAGATGTTAGAGGATGAGACATATCAGGATCCCACATATTTACGATTTGTTATTTCCACTTTGCATTTCTTGGATTTGCGTATATTGTACATATTCCTCTTAGAGTGACCTCCAACTATGGAGTTTGGACTTTGTTAGCTCATGTTGCAGGTTAGCTTTGCATTCTTGATTTCTACATTTTGATTTTATACAAGCTGCTTAACTACCCCCACTTTGTATTGACATTAATGTACAACCATATTATCTTATCAGTCTATAATATGCATATTATTTGTTTGTGCATTGTATATTTTATATGAATCCATCCCTTTCCCTTTCCATCTCATGTAAGCCAACCAGTTGCAAAAAATAGATATTATTTATTTTCCATCTTGTCAAGTGGATATCAAGAATAATGTGATATTCAATAGATGAGATTAAAAGGTAGTAAACTAATATTTGTATTACCACTTGCCACCTATTACACCTTAACATGAATAATTAAGCGCCAAAGTGACAAACCCACCCATGAGATGAATACTTTTCTAACATGGCATTGTCATGTGTCAAACCACTGTGGAAGGCCATGTGGCGTTGGTGAGTCACGAAGGGAACCATGTGTTCCAAGTAGTTTCTTGAACACGCATCAAAAGTCCAATGAACATTAAATGGTATTAGAACTTGGATGAACCTCGGGGCACAAGGGATAAATAATAACAAATTTTTGATAATTATTTGGAATTTTTTTATTATACAATCAATTTTATGCATATTATCGAAACTCATTTCTGGATTTATACACCATATGTAGTAGTGGAAGAAAGTATATATTTATTACGTGTAGATAAACCACTTTCTATTTTACTAATTTCTTTCAAAGTGATGTTTCATGATTGCTTGAATCATTTATGTGATATTTGAATGTTGTTTATTGGAGTCATGAGCAAAAATATAAGCTTTGAGCTCTATTGTAATCCTTGTAGATAAACATATTACCCAATTTAGTTGCAAGACTTAGCATGGGTGAATGTGGGCCCAATTGTAGGAATACATAGATGGTGAGGGATTCACTACTTGAATTCTTACTTGAGACTTCAAATAGATTAGAGTACCACAATATAATCGGAAAACATATGTTAGACCGCATTGAATAAAATGTACTTACAACCATTAAGATGCATGTAAGTATGCTATTTTGAAATAGTTTAATACTAACATTGAGAATATTAAATTTAAACTTGATGAAAAGGGTATCATTTGGGCTTATTCTACCTTGTTGTGGCTAGTGGATGTTATTAAAAACCATGTTAGAAAATTGTTTAAAACATGCTCAAAGTGTTTTATGAAGATGAAATCTTCATAATTCAAGAATTTCTCATGTAGTAATTATTAATTTATGAACATGAGATAATTAATATTTGTCACTGATTAATTGGGAAAGCATACATCCTTCCTACAACCCATCTCTTCTCCTCAAAGTTGAAGCTAATACACTACATTGCAAAAGAGAACAACCACCATAAATCTATTGTTAAGTACCATATGTTGTGATATACCACCTAACCTAGATTTGTATTACATAATTATTCGATATCGGATTATTTTGATTTTGGTGGGCTTGATAATACCTTCATCTCTTCAAATCACAAGCTTTCAATTCTCCAATGATTCGAGCATGCCCAAAACACACACATGCTAATAGTACATTAAGAGAGTTGTATTACAGAGTGAAAATTCGATTTTCGTCATTGAAGAGGTAAGAGGGATGAATCTACTCAATGGAATATCTAAGAATAGGGATTTTTTTTTTCTTTCATTCATCTTTATTTTCTTCACCGTCACCTTTGGATTCAATATCACCTTCTTATATTCTATGATATATGCATGAGATCAAGTTTATCTAACATGCTACAATTTTTTGATATGATTATAACTTGATATCAATTGGGATTTGGGATGTAGGATAACTAGAAGTAAAGATAAAACCATTTATAGTGACAATTGTTTCGAAGTCACTACTAGAATATGGGGCAATAACATCGCTATATTTGTTAACCTTCCTAGTTGAACTTTTTAGCTGACATATGTTGAATTTTTCCATCATGTTTTTATGTTGATTTTGACTTAATTTTCCAATGATAATTTTCTCCTTACATGATCCTCCCTTCTTCCCCACACCCCACCCCATCCCCCCAACCCCCACCATCCTTCTCATCCTAGTCCCAATTGTTCACATCCTTCTTCTATGGGATGATCTCTCTCTTGAAATTTTGATTTGAAAATGAGAAAGGTGCCATCAACATTGAAGATATATTTTATATTATTTTTAAATGTGAAGATATAATAATCTTCAACAATAAAGATAATACAAGCATGAAAGAATGGATTACAATAACACTTTCCTTGGAAACTTACCATTTTAACCAGCTAGAATTGTATTGAGGTTTGGTTATAAGGCATAATGGAGAGAGAAATAATGTTTTCACCCTCCTTGCACTCTTCCTTGAGGTGCAACTACCATTCTCATTGATACGAACAATTTAATGATACTTATTGGTGTGGGCTCCGTTATGAGTCATGCAACGAGGTGAAAACATTCTTCCTAATTTTCTTGGTCAAGAATTTGCCAAGTATTTTCTAAAACTAAAAGGTTAGAATTTAGACTAAATTAATAATGACATAGTTTTTAGATCTTCCTTGACTAGAAATTAATGTTTTGAAAAAATAGTTTAAAAATAATCCATAATTATTACTATTGGTGCCTATGAATGATGCCTTTCTAACTATGAAATAAAGTAGGGTAACACTCACTAGCTACATATTTAGTTTGCAAATTTGGTATAAATATCTCAAATATAACACTTGTGGGCATAATATCCACACATTTTTCCACATTCATCATTTTATTGTTGTTGTGTTCACCAAAAGGGAAGCCAAAAATGTCATAAATCCTGTAGACACCTTACATCATGGTGGATTTGCACTATATAAAACCAAGGGTTATTTGGATGGAGCCATAATTTTAGTCATACAGGCTATGGTTCTATCTCAAATTCATATAAAAGCCTTCCCATTGAAATCTTATATTTTATTGTTATTTTTATACTCTACTACCTTGTGTACTCCATAACACTCTTCTTCATTATGACCTATGTTTAGGTGGATACCTAATTCTACTTTGCTCACTGTTAAACGAAATTTGATATTTGATTCCACTTGCATCAACAAATTTTGGTGCTATTGTCTTCTAATGATGTTTGTTTCTTAAAATGTATGGGTAAATAGTTGTGTTGTTATAATTTTTTACAATTGGTGCAAGTTACTAGTGATTTTTTAATCCTTTCTCCAATAAAGTTGAAAGGTTTTTCCAATCTTTACACACTTTTTTATTATCTTTTCCATCATCTACAAAGTTGAAAATTGTTATGTTTATTCTGACAACAAGACCGTACTAGGCATGTGTTCTATTCTTTAAACAAAAAAAGTAAACACCAAATTGACAAGTAAAACAATTTAGCCATTAAGTTCGTAGGTCCAAATAGGATCTTCTTAACACAAAATTGGGTTCAATTTGGCTTGTTTCGAGTTCCCTATATTATTGAATTTGGGGATGTCATCCTTGACTCATTTTTTAGTTTTGAAACCCTCACATAATAACAAATTAGTTGTTTAGGATGGTCAGGTCATATTTCATCTAATGTATGAATAGTTTGCCCAAATTTCAATGTTTATCGCTTTCACTAGACACTAGGTGAGCTACATGTCAACGAGGTCTTTCACAAAAAATATAGAATGGATTTTTATGGATTTTTAAAAAATATAGTGGCTATATACTATAGTGATTTGATAGTCTTTTAAAAAGCCCTTATTTTCCCATTTTCAAGTTTATATGCCCATTCTATGAAGCATGCAAGTTGCATGTCTCCTACGCTTAGTCCATCTCCTTTAAAATTTTGATCTAAAAATGAGAAAGGCACCAATCAACAATTTTAATTAATTTTCCTCGGTTGAAGAACTCAGACATATAACTACTTATGTTTATTTTAACATGTTTTCACAATTCAGATCCAATAGAGGTAAACATACAATATTATTAATAAAAAATGAGGTGTTACCATTAAGAAACACATGCTTAATTTTTTTTGTACTTGCTCACTCCACTAACTCGATTTTTTGATTTATATCCATTAACTTAAGAGGAGGATTACTCAGTCCTATGTTATTGTTGTAATCATGTGGCCTTATTTAGGTTGTTTATCATCCTATTCTTGAGTTCATTGTAGTACTTTATGACTTAATATATGTTTCCTTGGTTTTTTAACAGGTTAGTTATATTTGTATCCCCAACTCGGGATTTGATTCTAAAATTGTCAACCTTCTCTCTCATACTAAATATAGGTGGTTATATTTGTAGCTCCAACTAGGGATTTGATTCTAAAATTTTCCACTTGCTCTCTCATACTAAATATAGGTGGATTTTGAGCAACAGAGGTTACAACATTTTTCTAACCCTGTGAAGGAAATCTGGACCATATGGAGTCTATTTTTGATATTTGAAACCTTATTATGTGCAAAGTACATATCTAGGTTGATCAAGTTAGATTTCATGAGAATAATTTGCTAAGATTCCATCATTGACACCTTTCACTAGTCACCAAGTGGGATTCACATGATATAGGTGCTGCGCATAATATAAAAATAAATAAATTATCTTGTACTCTTATGAAATCCAATGGCCATACCCTATAGCATGCATAACAATATTTGCAATTATGAGGTCCGATTTACATAATTTGAAGTTCACATACCTAGTCCATGAAGTGTGCAAGTTGCATGTCTCATGATACAAGGTGTTGAATACCTTTCCAATATTTTTTGGGTATATGTTATATTATTTGCATGACTAGCCCCATTGGTCATTCATATTTGTCAAATGAAACAAGGGGGTCATAGTGGGGTTGTATCAGGGAGGAGCCTTTGAAAAAAAGAAAAATGAAAAAAAAATTCTTTTTGTGTTTGTTTTTAGCACACAGACTTAAATTTGAGTGGTTTTGTGGTGCATGGTAGTTTATCCTATAGTTTTATAATTTTTGTTAAATAATTATGATTGTAATTTAATACGGTTTAATGGATTAGGGTATTTTGATTCTATGGTATCATGTACAATTTATTGTAAACAATGAAGTTGATTGGTGATAAAAAAATAGATATGTGGCTCTAAATGGTTTCTTGGTTTTCCTAGTTCGAGTTTCCAAGATAAATATATATGTGTAATATGTGATTTCCATTGTTTTAATATTATGCTTATTAATAATTTTTGTATTCATTACATTACTATATGAGGTTTCAAACATACATTTTGTATTCGAGAAATTATTGGCTTCAAGGGGATGAATTTGTGGCTAAGGGTTCAATTATGTTAGGTTTGTGATCAACCTTGTTGCAATGGGATACATACGATGGTTTTTCTTGTGTTGTAAAAGAACGAAAAATAGTTTAAAAATAGAGATCAAGAAATTTAATGGGAAAGGTTTGAGCTATGGAAGCCCAAGATGGAAGATATTTGGTAGGAAAATATTAGTGGATTTTTGTGGATCTGGGTATTGCCCCTATGTGGATGTTGACAGAAGATTGGACCTATTTGGATAAAAGGGAAAAGAGAAAAATATAGTCGTGTATCTCAAATTTAGTATTACTAAATGTTTTAGGGAAGGATACATTGAAGGAATTATGGAATAAGTTAGGGGCTTTATATTAGTCTAAGTCTATGTTGAACAAATTGTTCCCACGGGAGAAGTTGTTCAACCTAGGGATGAATGATCAAGACTCAGTGATGGAGCATATGAATACCTTTAATAATTTCGCAAGTCAATTAATTTCTACTTATATTAGGATTAAAAAGATAAGTGTATCAATTTAATTTGGTATTTACAAGACTTGTGGGATAGTTTAGTTGCAGCCATAGGTAGTAATGAAACTACTTTATGTTATGGAGATGAGTTATCATCCTTTCCATCAAAGGATATGAACTGGAAAAACATGGAAAGTAAAAGTAAATATACCTTATATATAAGGGTATATTTAAAGGATAGAAATAATAATAAATCCTCAAGTAGAAGATCTAAAAGTAGAGGTAGATCTAAATGTCCAAGAAAATTCATAAGATATTCTAGAAATGTGGAAAGAAGGGAAATTCGAGAAGGATTATAGATCTATAAGTGTTAAGAGAACATATTGACTTGATGATGGAAAAGAAAATAGGACCTCCTCAGAAGAAGGAGGAGATGTGAACTTGGATTCTTCAAGCACACTGTTTGGCATGGAAATTCCCCAAGGCATGTTTTAGGGTTTAAAGCCCAAGTTTTGACCAAATATTTTTTTTAAATCTCCACGAATTGTGGGCGCGGGGCGCAAAAGTATAATAGAGTCACAGGGTTGTCCACCCTAGTTTTTGTAATGCAATGTCGGTTGGATAGACCTACCTATGGTCCGCGGACCATGGGATTTTATAAATAGAGTGAGGCTCTAAGTGTAAAAGGGGGAACGAATAATGAATAGAAAAAAAGCATGAGAAGTCTAAGTGATTGAGTCAAGGTGTGAAGTGTGTCCGTGGATCATAGAGTAGGAGAAGGCTATACAGCTGAGTGCGTAGAGGCCTAGTAGTCCGCAGCTGAGTGCGCGGACCCTTACAACTGAGTGCGTAGGGAAGGTCGAGTCTGTAACCATTGGGAGAATCAATAAAGAGAAGTTTTGCTATAATTTTTTGTATATTTTCCTAGTTTAATGCATGATTGGATATAATTTGCAAGTATATTGTTTATTTACCGCACGATCGTGTATGAATGTTTTGTATTGCTAATTATAACTTAAGACATTCAAGTAGGCGAAGGTAATTAATTAACACTAGAAGATAAGTAAGATCTCAGGTAATAGCGCAGAGCGTGGCACAACCCCTAGTTAAGGCTGTGCGAAGGCAGTGTATCAGGCCACGAGGAACAGGAAGTGCACGAAGTGTCCTGCACGCAGGAACAAACAGAGAACCAGTCGTACGTATCAGACATCTCAAGGGTGCGGAAACCTGGTTCTAGCACCCCCCCATACTACTTCTAGTCAGACCTCAGTCCACGCTTTGTGGACTATTACTGAAAGGGCTAGCAGTATAGGGATTTGTTTGGCTAATCAACTCCAAACCTGGGTCAGACCCCAACAAGCCAACAAATTGTTCCATTGCTAGGATGCATCATGCATAGCACTAGGAGTGGTGCTAACACAAGAAAGTGGAGAGGGATTGGATCACCCTATCACGTTCACAAGTCGTAGGTTGTCCAAAGAAGAAAATAAATATTCCACAACTGAACGAGAAGGGTTAGCTATGGTGTATGCACTCCAAAAATACCGACACTATTTGCTAGGAGGACATTTCAAGATGTATATAGACCATTCCACACTAAAATACTTGGTCAATAACATGTGTTGGGGGGGTGCATATGCAGGTGGCTCTTATTGTTCCAAGAATATGACTTTCAGGTCATGGTGAAGCCTGGATGCTTGAACACAGGACCAGATCACTTGTCGTGTATTGATACGGGTGAGGAACCTACCAGTTTGGAGGAAGGATTACCTGACGCACAACTCTTTGTTGTGCGCGTCGTGGACGGGCACTTTGAAGATATAATCCACTTTCTGACAATGGGGACTTTTCCAAAGGAATACTTTTCCCAGCAGAAGAAGGATCTGGTGGTGCGAGTGGCTAATTTTTCTATCATTGTGGGGCACCTATACAAAATGGGAAATTATGAGATATTGCTAAGGTAAGTACTTGAATTTGAACGAAATCATATCCTCACAGAAGCCCATGGGGGAATTGCAGGAGGACACTATGCAGGATGAACGACCATGTAAAATATTCTTCATGCAGGGTTGTGGTGGTCAACCCTTTATTAGGATTCAAAAGCACACTGTAAGGCCTGTGATATATGTCAAAGGACAGGTAAATCATTGCAGAGGGACGAGATGCCTTTGAATCCACAAATGACACTGCAGCCCTTCGAAAAATGGGCAATCGCCTTTGTAGAACCTATTAAACCTTAGGGAAAAATGGGTGCGAGATACATTATCACCACGATAGAGTACTTGACTTGTTGGACAAAAGCACAACTGATCAAAAACTGCATGACCACCATGACTGCAAAGTTTTTGTTTGAACAAGTGTTGACTCGATTTGATTGTCTAAAAATCTTAATCAGTGATTGTAATACATATTTCCTTAACGAAACCATCAATGTGCTAACAGAAGAGTTCTAGGTGTATCATCAGAAAAGCACACTGTATCACCCACAAGCCAATGGGATAGTAGAAGCATTAAACAAAATACTAGAGACTGTGCTAACCAAAGTATGCAATGCGCAACGGAGAAATTGGGACCTATGCATACCTGCAGTACTATGGGCTTATAGGACAACGTGCAAGAAAATGATGGGACAGACACCTTTCCGGTTAGTTTATGGCATTGAAGTTGTCATGCCAATGGAGTAATCGTACCTAGTCTATGCATAGTAGCATTCATAGGTATGACAGACCGTGAAGCCCTAGAAGAAAGGCTTGCGTAGTTGGAAGAACTTGAGGAGGAATAGTTCCTGGCTGGCTTTCATCAGCATGTGCAAAAGCAGCATGAGAAGGCCTGGCATGATCGCCATATTAAGTTGCACACCTTCAAGGTAAATGATTTAGTGTTTCTGTATGATAGTAAGTTTGATAAATTCCCGAGAAAGTTCAAAATGCATTGGTTGGGACCATACATTGTAAAGGAGGTCATATATGGCAGCGCGATACAGCTAGTCAAACTAAATGGAGAACCTTTCCCAGGCAAAGTGGATGGTAGCCACTTGAAGGCCTACACGGGTGGCCTGGCTATCTGACAAGATGTCGGAAGCATAGTCTTCATGCTCCAAGGATTCGGACAAAGGCACATGACTATAAACAAATGCAGGGGATCTAGGAATAGATGCAAAGAAGCAGTTCCGACATCGTGGTCGTGAAACAATGTGTACAACAGATCCAGCAGGCAACAACTCAGTGCGTTGTTGACCTTGCAGTAGTTCGACCAGAGTTGGAGGGACTCCACGCAAAGATCTCCGCACTAACAGAGTGACTCGAGGAGGAGTCATGATATTTATGTTTGGGGCCTGTTGGGCATGGAATCCCCCAAGGCATGTTTTGGGGCTTAAATCCCATGTTTTTACTGAAACTTTTTGTAAAAGCTCCACGAATTGTGTGCGCGGGGCACAGAATTATAATAGAGTCACAAGGTTGTCCACCCTAGTTTTTGTAATGTAATGTCGGCTAGATAGACCTACCCATGGTCTGCGGACCATGGGATTGTATAAATAGACAGAAACTCTAAGTGTAAAAGGGGGAACGAATAATAAACAGAAAAAAAGCATGAGAAGTCTAAGTGATTGAGTTGAGGTGTGAAGTGTGCCTGTGGGTCGTAGAGTAGCAGAATGATATGCAGCTGAGTACGCAGGGGCCTAGTAGTCTGCAGCTGAGTGTGCAGACCCCTGCAGTTGAGTGTGCAAGGCAGGTCTAGTTTGTAACCATTGGGAGAATCAATAAAGAGAAGTTCTGCTATAATTCTATGTATATTTTCCTGGTTTAATGCATGATTGGATATAATTTGCAAGTATAATGTTTATTTATTATGCGATCGTGTATGAATGTTTTGTATTGCTAATTATAACTTAATACATTCAAGTAGGCGAAGGTAATTAATCAACACTGGAAGATAAGTAAGATATCAGTTAATAGCAGAGAGTGCGATACAACCCCTCGTTCGGGCTGCACAAAGGCAGTGTATCTGGCCGTGAGGAACGAGAAGTACACAAAGTGACCTGCGCACAGGAATAAATAGAGAACTAGTTGTACCTATCAAACATCTCAAGGGTGTGGAAACTTGGTTCTAGCACCCCCCCATACTACTTCGGGTGAGACCTCAGTCCGCGCTCCGTGGACTGTTGCCAAAAGGGCTAGTAGAATAGGGATTTGTTTGGCTAATCAACTCTGAACTTGGGTTAGGCCCTAACAAGCCAACATACACATGAAAATCAAGACATATGTTTGATTGAATGAAGTGCCTCTTTCCATATGACTCTCCACATGAAAGGTTTTGTGAATATGAAAGGTATGATGTAGGTTATATTTTCTTGGGTATGACTTGATAACTAGGATCACAAGACAAGGAAAAGTAAATTTTATGCTCAAGGATGGAAGGGTTAGAACACTCCCTAATGTTCTATGCATTCCAAGACTGGTTAGAAACTTGATATCTATAAGAAAGATGAGTGATGTAGGTGTAACTACTATGTTTGAAAAAGGAAACATACATGATGGTTGGAGGAGAAATTATATTGTTGAAGGTGTTTCAAACTAGAACTCTATATAAGCTATTTGGAAGAATTGTCACTTACAGGTGTAAAAATTCCAATCTTATCAATGGTGGAGATGAATATGTAAAAAAAATTGTGGCACCTAAAGAAAAGATGATGTTGTGACATCAAATTCTAGGGCATATTGGAAAGAAAAGCATCAGAGCACTACATACTAAATGTTTGGTTGAAGGTATGTCTAATCACATTGTACATCTTTATTTCTATGAACATTTTATTTATGGTAAATAAAATTAGGTAAGATTCCTAATAAGTGTTATAAGGACTAAGGGAATTTTATAGTTGGTACTTTTTGATGTGTTTGGACCAATTGCTATTATATCACAAGGACAATATATGTACTATGTGTTATATTATTTACATGACTAAATCCACATGTTGTGTGGTGCATTGAGCACATTCCCCCACACACAAACCTTTGAGGGAAGCACTCACTCCCCTAAAAAAGGGTGGTTTTTTGCATCCATTTTTTGTGGTTTTTGGTACACTATTTTCACTTTTAGCAATTTTGTGGCACATGGTGATTTAGCCCATGGTTTTGTAGCTTCAATTAAAGAATTAAAATTGAATTCTAATCTAGGGTAAATGGATTGGAATTATATATATATATATAGTATTGTATTTTAGTACTATAAATATGAACATATTGAAAACAATTTCTGGTTTTCCTAGTTTAGGTTTCCATGTTAAAATATTTGTGTTAATGTGTGTGTTTGTCATTACACATTTTATGTTTTAATATCTAAGATTAAAACATATACTATTATCATTCTTAGATGACTTATTAAGGAATACATGGATTTATTTCCTCTGGAAGAAATATGAAGTCTTTGGAAAATTTAAAGAATTTAAGGCACTTATGGAAAATCAAATAAATAATAAAATCAAGATGTTGAAGACATACACTAGTGGGGAATTATATGGGAATGAGTTCAAGGAATTATGAAATAAATGTGATATATCAATAAAAAATACTACACCATACACACCTCAATAGATTGGAGTTTTAGAAAGTATGAACATGACATTGATGAGAAATCAAGGAGTATGCTCAGTTGTGTTGGGTTAGGGTGGGATTTTTGGGCAAAGGTAGTGGGTACTAGGTAATTTTGGGCTCACTGGCTAGCTCATCTTTGAGATTGAAGCCTTTCAATCGCACACACAACACGTCCTCCATGTGATTAGAAACTAGGGTTTGGTTTTTTAGTTGTCCGATTTTTTCGCTAGTTGACTGTAGACAGTGACAGTTCATTATAGGCTTCTGAATCATGGTTTTTGAGTATGAGCATGGTTGGGTTCATCTAATGGATATTGTTTAGTTGATTTTTTTTGGATAGTCTTATGCATGAAGGTATGGATCATTATACTCTCTTTTGTTGAATCAGTCAATGTTAATCTAATAAGAAGAAGAATTCGAAAGGGTTTCCCCCCATAGTGGGTTTTTCCCTGGTCTCTGACCAATCTTCGTGTCTCTATGTGTGAATGATTTTATTCTATTGTTCCTTTACGTTCTGTTGCATTGATGATGATGATATTGTTCTTTCTACATAGTGGCATATGTCGCTGAATAATGATGTATATCTAAATAATGTTATGATGTTGTGAGGTGAATTTAATGTGTAAATGAAGAAATTCATTTATCAAAGCAAAGAACAATATAGCTCTAAGAAAAATTAACATGGTTTCAAATCTGGGTTGAATAAAATTTATTGAAGATCACCCCTATGAAGACACCTTTGAAGGTAGCATAAGAAGATGGAGGAAACCTAAAATAATTATAAGGTTTAAAGGAAACCCTAGGCAATTTGTGTATTAGGGTTTGAAGGATATTATGAGGTCAGGGTTTGAGAGAAACCTTGAATTATGGAAAATATTTGAGATATGAAATATATAAACCATAGCATGGTTAATGTGAAGACATATTTGATGAAGCCTTAGATGGGATAGTCTTGATTAGGCTTGGTTGCTGATAAATTTGGTGGAAATATTGAAGGACAATGGACAATGATGGCTCTTGAAGGCCAATTCAAGAAGGAGATGATCATCTCTCATGGAAGATAAGTATTTTTCAATTTATGGTGCTCCTTTATGTCTTTACTTTTGTTTATACTTATTGATCTTATTATTGTTTTGATTCTTACTTATACTTCCTGCATGTATATGTGAGTATTTGGATACCTCTCAATTCTTGATGAGATGTGATAAGTGGACCCTTCTTGAGGACCATCTAAGATGCATGAAAATATATCTAGTGCATGAAGAAAAGAGCTATAGTTTTCCATGACAAAGAAGTTGACAAAGTGCTCCTTCTACCAATGTCAAATAAGAATGTGCACATGTATATAAATACTACAAGGTATGTATGGTGTATTGTTTCAATGTTATGTCTCAACTGCAATATTGGATGGAAAGGTAAGCCCTAAGATATGATTATGATATCACCTTCACAAATGACTCAGGTATGCATATGAAAGTAAGTTTGATTCATGGTACTTATGATGAGATGGTGCACTTTGTATTGGACAAGTATCTTACATAAATCTACTTATAAACATTGATTTTTAATATATTGGTATACTTGACATTTGGAAAAGCATCTCACATCTTAGACATGATGGGTTTCATAAGAGGTCTAGCTCACTATTTTTTTCATATGGTAGTTTGATTCTATTATTAATGAATGTTATAATCATGGTAACCATGATGGTAGAAGTGTAACAATGAGATTGATATTCATGATCTTATTTTTTACATGGTTAGGTTTTGATGAGCTTACTAATTATGACATATGGTAAAATTGAATGAACTGACTTGATGAAAGTACTATTGTGTTCATGATCCTTGAAGTATGATGTTACACTTGTTTGCTTCCCTAATCATAAGACTCTAACTTTTGATGAAAGTTTGATGCCATGTTCATATATGATGATGAAGTAGTTGATGCTAACATGTTATGACCATGATGGATATATGTTTTAGAACCTGATATAGTTCAATTCCATGATCTAACAATTATGTTGATGCATGATAGTATTATGATAGACAAATTGATGATGTGAATAATAATGGTTGAAGGGGAACTGCTCATTCAGAGGGAGAATCTCTCCATAAGATCCCTACACCTATTATCATTTTAATTATATGTATAGAAGATTATTTATTATTGAAGTAATATTTTTAACATGAATAGACTAAATGTCTGTTGTTAATAGTCGACAACTAGTTCTGGTGTGAGAAGAGAGGGTTTCCCTTAGTTTAAACTTGAACCGCATGGAGGCAATCTTATCAATGCGATTATAAGCCTCAACCACATCGAAGTAAGCTTAAGGGTGAGACTGTAGCCTCTCAACCACATGAAAGAAAGCCTATGGGTGTGGTTATGGCTGTAAGTCACCAAAGTGGATCTTTGTGCAAGAAATTAGAAGTTCATCTAAAGGATGACATTCCTACAAACATGGATCAGACACTAGAAAGTTCTATGAGCAAGGAAATTTGAATATTTGACTTACTATAGAGAATGTGAATGTGTTGACTAAACTTGTGTTTCTAGAGGACCATAATATGTGTGTCAATGTGTCATTGTGATTTAACCATTGAGGTGTGTGTATGGCAATATTTGATAATAATTTCTGATTGATTTGGTTGATTGATATAGATGAGTAGTGTTTGGAATTTTGACGTGATGCTTGACAATGATTTAGAACTTTGACTTGACGTTGATATAAGTTTTGGGTTATAGATCTCACCGTGATAACAAATTTGGTTTTTGACCTGATGACTAATGCTTTGATTTGACAACTGATAATTTTCCTTAATAGTAGTTTTATATGGACATAGTGAATTTCAGTGACTTATATTGGTATTCAATATTTATTCTGTCTTGACATCATTAGCTTTGACACATTGATTGAAGTATAAATAGTTGTGATTCAATATGCAACAATATCACTATGAATGCATGAAACTTATATGACTTGTCCTTGATGTATCCATTCATATTTAGCAGTAGAAATGATTCATGCTATGATCATGAGTATGGATTGATAAAGTTTGATTTGATAGTGCTTGGTAAATAAAAAGGTGTTGTAACTTGACATTTGGATATGATCTCTACTGGTCACATGGTCCAAGGAATTTTTTAAAATGATATTGATGAGTTTGATATTAGTTTTGATCTATTATCTAAACTTTGATAAGTTGACTTAGTTGATTTGATTGTACAATATCGATTTGTGTAAGGCTAAACATATTTCTTTTGTCAAGCGTTATGTTTTCAATGACAATTATCTGGTGAAGCCAAAATAATGTGTTGATCCAAACCTCTACTTCAAAAGTGGTCCAAGATATGGATTTGAATTTGGTTTTATATACTGATGGTCTATTCTTTAATGGAAATGAGCCTCTGATGGTCAAAGTAAGAGGGAGATGATCTCTGAAGCACAAATAATGAATCATGACATGATGAATCACTCTCTGAAGTTTGGAAAAGAAAATATATGGCGTGAAGCTATTCAAGAGTTTGTGTAAAGTGGAAATGAAAATCCTTGGACACTCCAATTGAATTTCTAGAAGTTATGAAGAGATATTGTTGAGATTGACTTGGAAACTAAAAATTGATTGAAGCATTGATGTTCCGCTTAAACACTCGTATCTATATATATATATATATATATATATATATATATATATATATATATATATATATATATATATATATTTATAATGCATGGAACTCGAGTAAATTCATGATTAAGATGCTTCATACACATTGAGTTACTGCTGAAATCACTTCGAGATATTTGCATGGGATGATCTAATTTTGGTTTGAGACATTCTTCCTGTGATATGTGATTGCATGGATGTATTGATGCTGATTAGGATCGTAATTTATGATATAAGCACATATGTGCATTTCCTTAATATGATATCTTCCATGATATTTTGAACGAGAAGTCCATAGCCTTTAGCACGATTGAGGTTGAGTATGATGTTGCTAGCATGGCTAGCTGTAAAGGAGGATGATGAAGCTCTTTGGAGAGATGTTTGAGAAGGTTCTATATATGACATGGATACATTGTGATGACAAAGAGTGGGAATCAATTGGCAAAGAATCTTGTATATAGCTAGGATTGAGATGCCTTCATATATTGAGATAGTTTTGCTCTACGAGATAAGCTTAGGCTTGTGGTTGCTGCCTCTGTGAGAGGGAGGATGAATATGGTATCCTTTTTTTCGTGATATTCTCTCTCTCTCTCTCTCTCTCTCTCTTTATATATATATATATATATATATATATATATATATATATATATATATATATATATTTGTTCTGATACGATATCTGATTTGATGACCTATATGAATAGGCGACCACTTCTATTGAGACATGATGATTAACAGATATGAGCATGATGATATATTTATGATCTATAAAGAGAATCATTAATCGAGGACATCTAACTCTTCCCCCCTTGTTTGAGCTCCCAAGGTGTGGAATTGAGATGGGGGGTTCCTAGGGTTGAGGGGTCTCTTGATATTAAGGTCATAGATGTTGCTCCCCTATCTTGGTCTTTGCAGAGTATACCCCAGTTGGCATCATACCCATAAGCAGGGCTTGTTGGGAATTCCTCTCCTCATCTGGCCAACGCGTTTAGAGTGTACTTGGGGATGTACAACCCAAGCTGATTATGATGTAGGCATTCAACCCCATTACTATTGAGGGTCATTGTTGGGAATATTATTAGGAAATAGGATGGGTTGAGATGTGATCCCATATATCACCTATTGTTCGATATGGGGTTATATATGTTTACCTCCCCCATGATATTTTGGGTTGAGATTAAGCTCACAGATGTTGTTCTGGATTAAGATAAGCTCTCCAATGTTTATGCAGGTTATAAATTTGGATCCTTGCTAATGTTTCTTGTGTGGTAGCATTGGTCTCCCCGCTGGCAGAGATTCTGGGTGGTAGCAATGACACCTCGATGGATATAGGGTGGTAGATTGAGCCCCCCTTTGATGTTAATTCTTCTTCTTTTAGATTTGATAACATTTAGCATATGAGCATGGACAATCAAGAGATAAAAAAGAATAAGCAAGAGATGAATTGAGATAAATGATGACGATAAGTGATGATGAGATAATTGAGATTGGATATGATTTGATGATATGATACACATGACATGATGCAGGTGGAATTTTCCCTAATTGAGAGGGAGTGTTAAAATTCGAAACTAGATCCATATTCCACTTTGGAAAACTCATTTGATGGAGATAATTATTTCATTGAATTCCGCTTTTCGAGAGGACCAAAATTGACCTAAATATCATCAAATTTGGACAAGGGAAAGTGTATTTTTGAATTATAACCCCACATGTGCATAGTTGATCAAGTCGATCCTAAGAAAAATGGACACCCTTGGAAGGTTATAAATACAAGTGACCTCAACCTCATTTAGAAATTATCATGAGATATTCTTCTATTCTATTTCTTGTTTTTGGCTCACACAAGTTTGAGGTAGATCCATAGAGCAATGGGTTCGCATGAAGGTGAAATCGCAAGGTCTGAAGCACACATCTGTATTTTAGGGTTTTGGGCCTCAATTGCAGGCATGTCATAGACGAATCTCGGTTGCAAACACTCGCTGTCTTACTCATCCGTGCGACTAAAACCTTTCATTTGCACACACAAAATGTCCTCCATGCGACCATAAACTAGGGTTTTTTTTTAGTTGTTTGAAGTTTTCGCTCATTGACTGCAGTGTTCAAAAATTGACCACATACAAGGATAGTTCATTATAGTCTTATGAATCATGGATTTTGAGTATGAGCATGGTTGGTTTCATGTCATGGATATTGTTTAGTTGATTTTTGTTGGATAGTTGCATGGATGAAGATATGCATCATTATACTCTCTTTTGCTAAATCATTCAATGACAATCTAATAAGAAGAAGAATTTGAAGGGGTTGTCCCCATAGTGGGTTTTTCCCTGGTCTCTGATGAATCTTGGTGTCTTTATGTGTGAATTATTATATTCTATTGTTCCTTTATGTTCTACTGCATTAATGATGATGATATTGTTCTTTCTACATAGTTGCATATGTCATTGAATAATGATGTAAATCTAAATAATGTTATGATGTTATGGGGTGAATTTAATGTGTAAATTAAGGAAATGCAATTATCAAGGAAAATAACAATATAGCACTACGAAAAATTAAAATACCTTCCTATCTCTCCCTTTCTCTCTCACGTCTCTCTGTCTCTTCCCCCATCTCTCTCTCTCTCTCTCGCTCGCTCGCTCTCTCTCTCTCTCTCTCTTCATTCATATGATCGAGAATTGTCACTCTATGTAACTAAAAATATATGTAAGATATAATATAATAATACTTATAATGGTGATTATTGTGATTATAATATATTAAAATAATAATAATAAATATTATTAAATATTATTATTGGAATAATATATAATAAATAACCTGCTAAAGAAACAATAAGATGTTAACTTTAAATTATATGCAGACCATTTCTTGTGATCAAATTGGTAGCTTCGTGCCTTACATTTTACATTAAATTTTACATTTTGTATATAACATTTTACATTACATTTTACATTTTGCATTTTGCATTTTACATTACATTACATTTGAAATTTATATATGTTTTAATTTGAATATTAATTAAAACATATGAAGCCATCTTTTAATTCCTTTTGATTCCAAAATTTAAAAAATGTTGACATACTTACATTACACCTCAACATCTCCCCAATATTGGGATGTAGAGCACCTCTTGACATAATAAGTAGTCATTTCATTTATGTGGGCTTGTATGTGGATGATATGTTGTTGACTAGAAACAACATGGATATCATCAAGGAAGTGAAAAGTCAATTGTCCTCTAAATTTGACACGAAGGATCTTGGTGCTACAGTTTTCATTTGGACATGGAAATTAAAATAGATTGAGAAAATAGGAAACTCACGTTAAATTAGAGGAGATATGTCAAGACAATATTGTAGAGATTTAATATGGAAGAATGTAAAATGGTAAAGATCCCTATTTTTGTGGGTGTAAATTTATATGTAAACCAATGTCCCAAGACATAGGAGGAACGAAAAGATATATCTCATGTTCCATATGCTAGTGTGGTTGGCATTTGATGTATGCAATGGTCTGTACTACACTAGAAATTATACATGAAATGGTAGTTTTGAGCAGGTATATGTCAAAAACATAGAAGGAACAATGAGCAACAATAACTAGGGTTTCCAAGTATTTGTGTGGCACTATTGGCTATTGATTGTGCTACCAACAAATACTAATATTGTATAGAGTATTGACATACAAGGATTTTTTGATGTAGATTGGGTTGGAGATATAGATCGTAAAAGATATACAAGTGGATATGTCTTTAATGTATTTAGAGGACAAATCAATTGGATGAGAAAGAGATAGTATAAACTGGCATTCTTAACTATAGAAGTTGAATACATGGTAGCCACTCATACAAGTAAGGAAGTTGTATGGTTACAAAGGTTGTGTCCAAGTATTGGGTTTATACAAGAAGTTGTAAGGTTAGATTGTGACAGTCAAAGTGCAATTTTTCTGGCAAACAAACCTTTGATAAAGCATATTAACATTTAAAATTACTTTGTGAGAGACATGGTTTAAAACAAGAAGGTGATGTTAGTAAAGGTGGAAACTTTGAAGAATATTATAGATTTATTAATGAAGTCTATGAGAATTGAGAATTTGTTTTGGTGTATAGAAACAATGGGCGTAGCTACCCTGGATTGTTGATAATGTACTCCTATGACCCCCTGTATGGAAATAAAGAAACAAGTGGGATAATGTTCAGAATGTGTTATATTATTTTCATGACTAGAAATACCAGTGATTTGTATTTGTTAAGTGCAGTGGGGTGGTTCAAATGGGTGGGACCAACCACCATAATATGGTTGGATTCACAAGGTGGGAAGTAACCACCCTAGTCCAGGAGGTTGAAGGTGGGGAAGAGCCCCTATAAAAAAAAAAACAAACAGATAAATGTTTGTTTTCTTAAATATGTTTTTGGAGGTTTTCAACACACAATTTTTACTTCTAGTGGTTTTGTGGCACATGATAGTTTAGTTCATGTATTTATAATTATAGTTAAGGAATTATGGTTGTAATGTAATTCAGGTTAATTGACTAGGGATTCTGGATGCTACAAGATCATATATATTGTACTGTAAATAAAGATGTTGTTTTACCATTACAAAAATTAGAGGTGTGGCCCTAAATGGTTAGTTGGTTTTCCTAGTTTTGGATTGTTAGGTAAATCTCTATGTAATATGTGATTGCCATTATTTTAGTTTTCTCTTTATTAAGAATATATGTATGAATTGCATTACTATATAAGGTTTATAACTTACACCAATGATATATCACATGCTTATTTTTAACTCCCAACTATTGATAATGAATTTTTAAGATTTAGATTAGTTTCATTGTAGTGATTTGGTGGTATAGATTTGTAATTTTGTTGTTAGCATTAGAATAATTATTCATAGTTTCCAATTCGATTTCATCTAAGTAATTTTCCAATGACGTATAATTTATCCCATTTCATGATCAAATGACTCATTTAGAGCTATCACAATCTTCAAATTAGTTTCAAGGGTGTGGTCCATGTATCTTACCTATCAATGTTTATGGGGAGATGAATCAATAGGTGGCAGGATGAAATAATATTTCCAACTTGATGTCATATAAGTATTTGTTGATATATTTCCAATGATGATTTTTTGGGTGTTCCTTAGAAGAATTTTTCTTGTAACATCAAGCACATCACTTTAATATTTTTTTGAGCTTACTCAACTCATAAAGGACCAAATGGTAAAATTTGAAATGGTGTTACACCAATTGAAATCCAAAAATAATATAGTGTGTTTCCATAAATCTAAACCAAATACAAAAATAACAAAAACTCATAGAACAAGGGAGAGGATTCCCCCTTTTATGCAACTAAACATTTCACTACATGGATGAAATGTTTGGAACTAAATAAGGAATATCCACAACCTTGAGAGCCATAATATAAGATATATGTAATTATTTATTAGCCCACATTGCTTACCAAAAAACAATTCCATGCACCTAAATACAACTTGTATGTGAATAAGGAGGATATAGTGAAACATTGTTGTTTCATAACTAGTAACCATGTCATCCTTGAATTGACCACCAAGTACTTGGATATTAAATGGTTTAGCCTCTTAGGGATATATTTGTTTATAATTAATGTTTGAGTGACCATAGGTACTCCCAATGTTATTTCCACATTAATCCTTTGTGATTTAAGAAGAAATATGCATTTGTATAGTAACAACACCTTAACTTCATTGTTTGTGGTAATCCCAACCCCCTAAGCATATTTTACTTCTTGTTTTTCCTCAAAGTCAATGATGAATAGACAACCACTACCCCTAAATAATTATTATAATAACTATACTTTTAATCGTAATAACAATCATTATATTTATTAATAATAATAATAATAAAAATAAGTTATACTATAATATGTCTAAATTTTCATATGACATAGTAGTGACACACCTTTTGTTTTACCATTGTATTAAATGATGTAGAATTATTTTAGCATGATTTCAGATGACATGGCAGTAATATGGGGGGACACTGAGATGATGCAGTGACATAACTAGATGATTTGTGCTTTATCTCAACATCATAATAATTAATGCAAACATAGTGAAAGTTCAAAGAAAAAGTAAAAAAAAAAACAAAAAATTAATCATTGTGTTTCTTTCATTGTCCATTACAAATATAAGATGGAAATGAAGTGGTTCCTTGATTTATTTTTCACAAGAGGGTATAAGGTAGATCTTATTTGAATGAAAGGGACTTTGGGGGAACTCAATAGGAGTATGTAAGGGATATTTATGGGGGAAACTCAATAGGAGAAAGAAAGGGATATTTGTGGGAGAAATCAATAGGAGCAAGCAAGGGACATTTGTGGGACACCATCAGATCTCTTACATTCATGAGTAGTTTTTTTTTTCATTTCCCCCCATTCCTTTTGAAATTTGTATATTTAAATAGATTTCATGGCAGGTTTTGAAAATAGGATTGTGGAATTCCTTTCTCTTCTCCCAAATCTATCCCTTTCCCTCTATTTATCTCCTTACTTTCTCTCTTCCCTTCCATTACTTTCCATCTTCCTCTTTGATCTGAAATTGATCTAAGACAAACAATTAAGGTATTACAAACTCATGTGGATGGATGTGCCTATGTTATTTTATGTAACGAATCGATAAGATTGCAAAATACACAGACACTAAAGCAATTAGAGAAAACATAACAGGCAAACATGTAAACACAACAAGTTTAATAAGGAGTTCACCCAATACTCCTGGGCTACATCTCTCGGTCCAGCCTTTAGTGGTGGCCTCTCTATTATGTTTTCAAAAGTAGAGTTTTTACAACAGTGAGCTCAATTTGAGTCTCACGCAGCAGATGTGAATAAGCAAGACTGTACTTGGATCCCCCAAGTCTCTGGAGTACTCAGACTCTACTTATTGAAACTCAACCTCTATTGGTCATAGTAGTATGAGCCCAATCTAAGACTCATACATGACAGGCATATATAGAGGAGTTCGTTTGAACCTCCCAAGCCTTCTATGGAGTACACAGACTCTCTGACTCTCTCTGGCTTTGTCTGGCTCAATGTTGCCTTTTTTTTTTTGCTTGCTTCTGTCAGTTCGTGGCTTTAAATTCATCGGCTTCCTGATTGTTCATTTCCACTTATTGGCTTTCTGGTTTCCCTGCCTCTGTCCGTCTGAATCTCTCTGTTCCCCATAATCATCACTGTATAATGCTTCACAGGGAGGTGGCCACCAATTCTGTAATGGATGAGTGTGTCAGGTTCATTGGACATGTTTGAACAATCGTTTTGTCCGTTAACTCCAAGAATGCCCACAAAATACGGATCTCCGCCAACACATCGTCCATATCAGACTTCAAATCTTATATAATTCTGCCTGTTTACCCCGCCGAATCTAGTCATCCATCGGATTGCATCTCCGTTGTTGATCTGGGGCCTCCAGATCCAAAGATCATTGCTCATATCGGGCGGATAAGTAACATGACGTTTACCCGTCCAATGTGAGCGGTTTTCTCTCTCTTCCGTCGGATGTGTGGCAATCGATGTGTGGTATCGGGTGAGACTCGGTTGAAACTGCTTACCACCTCGAGCGCTTCCCATATCCTGCCAGTTTTGTGGAATCTCGCTCTATCGCAACTGAATTAATTACTTTTCTGCATTTCATAACATTTTCGAGTCAGGGCGCTCGAGGCTTATCCTTCTTGGAGGGGTTTGCCCTGCGATATCAGAAACTGCCCCCGTTTCTCGAATTAACCTCTAGTTTTGCCAATTTGCTCCAGCGCGTGTTACCATGGGCCAACAATCTGCGCGCTTGACCGAGGGTCCTCCTTGCTCTGCACTGATCACAAATTGCCATTGTCACGAGGGTATCTCTGATAAGATTGACCTTTATAAGACTTTGAAACTTTGGGATGATTTTAAGAGTTCATGAAAACTTAGAGAGTGTTCTAGGATCCAATTTGGATCACGACCTTCCCACTAAAAAAGCTTTTGGACCACCAAAAGTTAGTTTTTAAGCATCAATCAAGTGAGGGTATAAATTCCTCGCTTGTCCAGTTTCTATCCATGTTGCACTGCTTGGTTTTGAACCATTGAGCCCAATCCTGAGGTACTCAACATCCCCTCTACGCGTTGTCCTTACCTTCTTATCGAGAACTGTACCTTCTTGCAATTCATTGAGATATTCAGGAAACAGATCATCAATAGAAGGCAATTGATTCCGCTCTTTGGGATCTTCAATCAATGAAGGTTCAAATAGTCTCAAGCTTTCTGCATTAACAACTAAATAGATGTGCATGTAAGCTGGCAAATCAAGGCAAAAAGAATTTTCACCAATTTTCTCAAGTATCCTGAAAGGTCCATACCTTATTGGTTTCAGCTTCTTACCTTCACTTTTCATTCCGTCTTTGCTGATATATAGCCAGAATTGATCACCAACTTGGAAACTATGCTCAATCTGATGCTTATCATGCCTTGCCTTGTACTTGGCTTGGCTCTTTTCCAGCTATTCCTGTACTGCCTGGTGAATCTCTTGGATTTGTTCAATGAACTTGGTTGCCTTGTCCACATCATTGTGTCCATAAACCGCTATGTCTTTACGAAAGACAAAATCCTAGGGAGAACTTGCTGTGAAACCAAAACAGGTCTCAAAAGGAGATCTCTGTGTAGAAGAATGTTTAGCTCGGTTGTAAGCATACTGCACATAGCATAGGTGATCATCCCAAAGCATGGGACGCTTGCTGCAATAGCCTATGAGAAAATGGATCACTAGCCTGTTGACCACTTCTATTTGGCCATCTATTTGTGGATGAAAGGTTGTGCTCTTCTTTAGTCTGGTGTCCATCAATTCCCATAGACTTGACCAAAATTTCCCAACAAATCGAGAATCTCGATCAGATACAATGGAAGTGGGTAATCCAAATGAACCCATACATGCTGAAAGAACAACTTTGTTGTTTGTTCAGCTATAATCTATTTGTTACAAGGTATTAAAATACACATTTTGCTGAACCTATCCACGATAACATATAAATAGTCATGAAGTCTTCTAGATTTAGGCAGTCCCCCAACAAAGTCCATGGATGCACTTTCCCAAGGATGAGAAGGAACTGGTAGTGGAGTGTACAAGACTAGTTTTCTATTGTTGGGCTTGCTTTTAGCACACATGGTACACCCTCTTACATATCTAGAAACTGTTTCATGCATTTTTGGCCAATAACAAAATCTTTGCAGTTGCGCAACTATTTACTTACTCCAAAGTGACCTGATATTAGGGAAGTGTGTGCTTCTCAAATTATCTTTACTCTTTCAGTTTGTGGAATGCATAACTTTCCAAAATGATACAAGAGTTGGTCCTTAACATGATAATCCAATTCTTATACTTGTTTTCCATGACTTAAAGTTGCATATACATCTTTAAAATCTATATCTTGAGTATACTGTTCAATGTAGCTTTCTTGCAATACTGAATTATGCTTAAGTATAGTGAATGCATTTATGATTGGTTTGGAAAACATATCAGCAACTTTATTGTGTATGCCCTTTTTATATCTAATGAAAATATGAAACTGTTGTAGAAAACCCATCCACCTATAGTGTCTTGATTGCTGCAACTTAGTTTGTGAGTGTAAATATTGAAGTGGTTGATTATCAGTATGTATAACTATCTCTTTTCCCATTAGATAATGTTTCCACTTTTTCACACTTTGTACTAATGCATACAATTCCTTATCATATGTGGGATAATTGACTACTATAGAATTAAATGTCTCAGAATGATATCATATGGGTTTACCGTGCTACATCAACACTGCTCCCATGGCATAGTCACTGGCATCGGTTTCAATCTCGAATGGTCTTTGAAGATCAGGAAATGCTAGTACTGGTGCTATACTAATCTTTTCTTTTAAGGTGTCAAAGGCTTTCTGCTGTTTGCCTCCCCACTAAAACACCTTGTTCAATCCTGTTAAAGCATGTAAGGGAGTTGCAATCAAGGAAAAGTTAGAAATAAACTTTCTCCAATACTGTGCTTCTCTTAGGAAACTTCTAACTTCAGTAGCAGATTTGGGTTTAGGCCAGTTTACAACCACTGCAACCTTAGAGGGATATATCTTCAATTCACCACCCCCTACAATATGACCCAAATAATTCAAAGATGTTTTGCCAAATTCACATTCTGAGAGCTTAACATAAAGATTTTCTCTTTTCAAAACATCTAGAGTCTGCTTTACATGCTTCAAATGTTCTTCCCATGTTTTACTAAATATAAGAATGTCATCTAAATATACAATGACAAAATCATTGATAAAAGGTCGGATTACATCATTCATTACTGTCATGAAAGTAGCAGGAGCATTAGTTAAGCCAAAAGGCATAACCAACCACTCATACAATCCCTGCTTTATTTTGAAAGAAGTCTTCCATGCATCTTGCTCTACAACTCTAACCTAATGGTAGCCACTATGCAAGTCCAACTTGGAAAAGTAAAGAACTTCTTTCAATTGATCTGGCAGATCATCTATGAGAGGAAGGGGATAACAAATTTTGATCGTTATCTTATTTAGTTCTCGGTAATCAATGCACATTCTCCATGAGCCATCTTTCTTTCTCACCAAGACAATTGGAGATCCACATGGTGATGTGCTAGGTCTTATGAACCCTTTATCGAGCAGCTCCTGTACCTGCTTCTTGATTTCTACATTCTCTAAAGTAGACAACCTGTACATTTCGATGTTAGGCAATGGAGCATCTTGCTGCAAATTAATATCATGTACTATTTCCTTTTTGGGTGGAAGACCTTTAGGTTCTTGAAATAGTATATCATATTCTGAAACAACTTTTTCTAAATCAGCTTGTTGTTTAGCATTATAGCACTCAAATACATTGGTTTTATCAGGTTTCTTTTCCTTTATAACCATCAGTAAAAATTGTTTGCATGAATTTACAATTCTTTTCATCTGCCCTGAGTTTATGAGAGTATAATTATCCTTGAGTTTATGAGCTCTTACAATATATTCAATTCTATTTTTAACAAGCTGATACTTGTTTTCTGCCCTATAGAAAATAGCTTTTCTATCATACAAGTAAGGACTTCCTAAAACAATTCCACATATATCCAAGGGAACAATATCTAACTCAACCTCATCTATAAACGCTGACCCAAAAGGAAACCTAAGTTTACATTGTCTAGTCACTTGTAGCTTTGCTTTATCACATAACCAACCTAATGGATATGGTTTCTTGTGAGGTGTGGTTAGTAATCCCAACTTCTTTACAATTGCTTCAGAAATTAAATTTACTTGTGAGCTACTATCAAACAAAGTATCAACCTTTTGATGTTTGGAAATAACTCTAATATGAAAAAGTTCATGCCTTTTCCTCTCATTTTCTTCATTATCAGTAGATTGTGCAGAATTACTAGTAGATGCTTTATAATTTTTACCTTTTATACCTATGGTAGTGATTGTTGTTTCATCCCCTAAGTCTAACCCCAAATCCTTCTGAATAGCTGCAACAACCTTCTTCTTTTTTCCATCGTACTTCTTGGGTTTCAGCTCTAGATGCAGAATCCAACAATGTTCATCATCATGCCCATCCTTCTTGCAGTGAGTGCATGAAGGCTTGGTCTTTTGTACAACATTTTCCTTCCTCTCTTTCCATTTCTGCTTTATCTTTTCCTTATTCTTGCTTGCAGTGGGTTTTGATGATTGCCCAACTTCTGGGTTCACATTCTTGCCTCTAGCCTCTAGATGTGTAGACTAAACAGATACCTCATCTATGATAGTGGGATTAAACATGAGAATGGTATGCTTTAAATAGCTATGTAGTCCACCTATATACTTCAACAAAGTTTCAGGTGAATCTAAAGAAATTCCTAGAATCAAAGTTCTTTTCCTAAATTATTGGGTGTAACTTTGTACACTTTTCCCATTCAATTGTCAAAGAGTTTGCCAACTCATCATGGCTTGCTTCATATAAGCTAGTGGATAGAACTGGTTTTTAATTGCAGAAACAAATTCACTCCAGACAGAAAGAATTTTACCATGCTTCTTCATGTCAGCTTGTGTCCTGCCTTCCCACCATACCAAGTCAGTGCCTCCAAGGCATAGGTTGGCTAGCTGAATCTTACTCCTGTCTGAATCAATGCTTTTCACCTTGCAATACACATCAATCTATCTAATCCAATTATCCAGCTTCTCTGCATTCTACTCTCCATCATATATCGAAAAATCAAATTTAACATCTAATTTCATCAAAGATGTCTTCTTTTTTTTTTTTTTTTTTTTTTCAGGGCTATCAGGAGGTGTGGGAAGATTTTATTCTTTCTCTTTGCCTTTAGAATGGTCATGGGGGAGAGATTCTTCTACTCCTTTATCTCGTTTGGAGTTTGATGAATCTTTTTCTCTACCTTTCTTAAATTCTCTATACATTTCCTCTACCATGGCTCTCATGGTCATGAAACTATCCATGAACTGAGGGTCTGATTCCAAGGGACTTTCTTCAGGATAGACACTTCCAATTTCTGGGTTAGTTTCAACCAACTCTCCTTCTCCTAATTTAAGCTTTGATCTAGTTAGCATTCAACAAAAAAATCCAGCACAAGCTTGTCTAACCTTAGCAACCTAGAGCTCTCATACCACTTGATCTAAAATTGATCTAAGACAAACAATTAAGGTATTAAAAACTCATGTGCATGGATGTTCCTATGTTATTTTATGCAACAAATCGATAAGATTGCGAAATACACAGACACTGAAGCAGTTAGAGAAAACATAACAGGAAAACATGTAAACACAACGCGTTTAATAAGGAGTTCATTCAATACTCCTAGGCAACGTCTCCCGGTCCAGCCTTCAGTGGTGGCCTCTCTATTATGTTTTCAAAAGTAGAGTTTTTACAACAGTGAGCTCAATTTGAGTCTCATGCAGCAGATGTGAATCAGCAAGACTGTACTTGGATCCCCCAAGTCTCTGGAGTACACAGACTCTACTTACTAAAACTTAACCTCTATTGGTCACAATACTATGAGCCCAATCTGAGACTCATACATGACAGGCATATACAGAGGAATTCGCTTGAACCTCTGAAGCCTTCTTTGGAGTACACAGACTCTCTGACTCTCTCTGGCTTTGTCTGGCTTAATGCTGCCTTTTTTTTTGCTTGCTTCTATCAGTTCGTGGCTTTAAAGCTAGTGGCTTACTGAATTTTCGTTTCCACTTCTCGGCTTTCTGGTTTCCTTGCCTCTATCTGTCTGAATCCCTCTATTTTGTGTAATCATCACCATATAATGCTTCACAGGGATGTGGCCACCTATTCTGTAACAGATGAGTGTGTCAGGTTCACTCGAAATGTTTGAACGATTGTTTTGTCCATTAACTCCAAGAATGCCCACGAAATACGGATCTCCACCAATGCATCGTCCATATCAAACTTCAAATCTTATATAACTCTGCCTATTTACCCTGCCAAATCTAGTCATCCATCGGATCGCATCTCCACCATCGATCTGAGGCCTCCAGATCCAACAGTCATCACTCATATCAAGCGGATAAGTAACATGACATTTACCCGTCCGATGTGAGTGGTTTTCTCTTTCTTCTGCCGGATGCATGGAAATCGATGTGTGGTATCGGGCGAGACTCAGTTGAAACCGCTTACTGCCTCATGCCCTTCCGATATCCTGCTAGTTTTGTGGAATTCCGCTCCATCGGAACCAAATTAATTACTTTTCCACATTTCATAACATTTTTGGGTTTGGGCACTCGGGACTTATCCTTCTTTGAGGGGTTTGCCCTACGATATGCAATTAGCAACTTGCCATTAGTATCATATCAAAAACTGCCCCCATTGTCTCGAGTTAACCTCTAGTTTTGCCAATTTGCACCAACACGCATTACCATGGGCCAACGGTCTGCACGCTTGACTGAGGGTCCTCATTGCTCTGCATTGATCATAAATTGCCATTGTCATGAGGATATCTTTGATAAGCTTGACCTTTATAAGACTTTGAAACTTTGGCATGATTTTAAGAGTTCATGAAAACTTAGAGAGTGTTCTAGGATCCAATTCAGATCACTCTTCCCCTCTTCCACTCCTCATTTTCTTCCCCTGCACTCTCCTTCCTCTTCATATCTTCCTCTTCCTATCTTCCTCTCCCTCTTCGAATCCTTCCAGTCATTCCATTCCTTCTACCTCTTTCCCTTCTCTTTTTCTTGAACCCTTATCTTATTTTTCTTCTTTCTCTCCCTCCTCCCCCTCTTCCTTTTTCTCTTTCTCTTATCCATCACCTCCTTTTCCTTTTATCTTCTCTCTTGCTCTATTCTCATAAGTTCCCAAATATTTGTTTGGGAATCCCCTACCACTATTATCAAATCAATATTAAATATAATTTCTTGATGATTCCTTCTATTTAGTAAAAGGACCATGTCAAGGATGAAATATTTGCATGTTTCTAGTAATGTGTTTAGGTACATATTTTACCCTTACTATTTTTTCCTTTACACCCTTATTAAGGCGTGATAATTTCTTATTCTCTTAGAAAAATTCCTAATCGATAAATATAGGAGTTGACCTATGCACATAACCCCAAAATCATTTTAATTCTTGTTAATTGACATGTATGGACTTAATTTGAAATAATATGGTTGGGATAAATAACTTGATGCAACAATGGCAAATTTTTTTTCCTTTGCTTGGAACATTTGTCTTACATGCAATGACACAACTTAAGGTTTCTAGTTTAAGTATAATGACAAAATGATCGAACATTATTTCCTTTGCAATGATTTTGGTTTTTTATTTTTCTCCATCATTTGGATTACATGCAATGAGCCAAAATAAGGAAGGGTACCAGAAAAAGAAATAAATTGCTAAAAGGACAATTGGATGCTCAAATAAGTATATATATATATATATATATATATATATATATATATATATATATATATATATATATATATATATATATATATATATATATATATATATATATATATATATATATAGATATATATATATATATATATATATATATATATGTATATCTATATATATATATATATATATATATATATATATATATATATTACTATTTGTAAGTGACTTAAATTGAGCACACACTAGCAATCCAAATCATGAAAAATATAATTGAAAAGAATCATATAAAGCCTCATAGGTATGTGGGCTTTATTGTTGGTTTTAAGCTTGTACATTCAATTTCTACAAACATATTCTTAATAAAAATTGAAAAGATGCAATTTAACACACATGACTTTAGCACGTAGATTTTACTCTAGAAACCAAAACCCATGAAACCAAAAATATTTTTCAATATCCATGTGTACAATGTTGTAATACAATATGTATATCTTGTAACATCCATAAACCCCCTATACATTAACCTATATTAGAATTCAACCACAATTCCTTAACCAAAATTACAATACCATTGGTTAAACCACCATGTGCCATAAAACAACTAAAAGTAAAGCCATGTGTTGAAAGCTACCAAAAATGGACACAAAAAAGCTCCCAATTTTTTTTTAGGGCTTCCACCCCCATGAAACCTTGCACCACCCACTCCCCTCCCCTAATCCTCTCCCCCTTATTGTGCTTGGTGCATATGATTTGCATGTGAGACTAATCATGTAAATAATATAACACTTACACAACAATCTCCCACTTGTATTGTTTGCATACAAGGGGTGACATGAGTACATGATCAATAAGACAAAGCACCATCACCCATTATTTATATACACCAAGAAAAATTCTCAATTCTCATAGGCTCTATTAGTGAATCTTCAACATTATTCAAGGAGTACATCTTCACTAGAAGCACCTTATTTTCTTCTACCAAGTCTCTCAAAAAGTGATATTGAACATCAATATGCTTTGTCTTAGAATGATAAGCTAGGTTCTTCACTCGAATGATTACAGTCTGATTGTGAAAATCTATCCTTATCACTTTCTATACCAACCCATTTCCTAAATAAAATAATTGTAATGATACTACTTCCTTCCTTGTGTGAGTGGTTGCCATGTATACAACTTCTATAGTTGAGAGTGCCACTATAAACTATCTCTTGGTCATCCAAATTATACCTCCTCTAAATAGGTTAAACACATACCCACTTATATATCTTCTCCAATTTAGATCTCTAGCCTAGTCTATATCAATAAAGCCATGTATGTCCAACACTGTATCCAGTCCTGATTTTCCTTGGTATCACAATCCATAACCAATAATGTCATACAAATACAAGAAAAACCTCTTTATTGCTACCCAATTATCCTTCCCTAGTTTTGAAATATACCTACTCAATACTCCCACTACATGTGAATGTCTATTTTAGTACAAACCATTGCCTACATCAAACTAGTAATTTCACTAGCATATGGAACATGGTACATGTACACTTCCTTTTCCTATATATTGGGACACTGATATACATATAAATTTACACCTACAGTGTTATGAACCTTGCACCTTAAAAATCATAAGAAGTCAATGAATACAATCCACTTTGAGGGTGTAACCTCCTTCTACAATAAATAAAACACAAAACAAGATATGATGATTCTAAGCGTAGGTATCCTTGGTATATATATAGGAGAAAAGGGGAACAATTATAATGAAATGATACAATTAAAGGTTCTATCATACATACCAATATAACAATATAAATTTAATAATTCAATATCTAGCGCTTTAATAAGTAGTTTTAGGGTTAACATGGGGCTTGTCTGGGGATTTACATGTCCCTCCCATTCAAACAAGTAATGTCCTTAACACTTGATTAACTATGGGTGTTTTTTTCATGAATAACTCTTCCCATGTCACCTCTTCCATTGGTAGGTTATTCCATTCGATGAGGTACTTAGTAATTGTTTGATTCCTCTATAACTTAATCCTTTTTTTAAGGATCACTTCTGGTTTTATTATGATTTCATTTATTTATGAATATCTCGCAAAGTAGTTTGGATTAGGATCTTGTCATCTGTTATCCTTTTTAAGAAGAAACATAAAATATTGGATATACACTTGAATGTGGAGGAAACTCAAATTTGTAACACATACTTCTAATCCTCTATAACACCTTATAGTAGCCATAATACCTTGGTGTTAATTTATTTGGACACATATGCCATGAACCATTCTTTTTTATAATGGCCTTCATTGGTGTATAGGAACATCCTTTGTTAGGTTGAATGATGCCAACCTTTAACATTTCTTGAATCATAGACTTGATCTCACTCTTCAATGCATATGGATACTTGTAAGACCTAATGTTAGGTGGTACACTCCTAGGTTGCAAATCAATCTCATCGTCATGAACTTGAGAAGGTAGAAGACTTTTAGGTCTATATCCAAATAATGTGGAATGATTGTTAATAAATTTTCAAATATCCACTAGAGTAGAGGATATAGATGTTTGAACATTTAATACACACAATTGTGAAATTATGCCATGTTGTCCCATTTTTGGTACATTTGACATGCTATTAGAGCTTATCACTATATAGGTTTTCCCTTAGATACCTCTAAGATTAATTTCCTTTCCTTTTGAGGAAAATATTACGAACATTAAGGACCATTGTTCCTACTGATTGTAACCATTGCACCCCTAATACATCATCAAAACCACCCATTTAGATTGCAATCACGAGAGTATCCAATAAACACTCTCCCATATTCAACTTAATACTATAGAAATTCCCTAAAAAAATCATGGTACTTCCATTTTCAATAATTACTTGAAATTCTAGTGTTATAAATACAGGGCAATTGATATTTTTTCCAATGTGCAATTAATGAAGTTATGGGAACTATTGGAATCAATCAAAATTGTTACCTTTTTATTTTTGTTATATCCCTATATTTTGAGGGTTTTTTGAGTAATAATTCTATCCAATACATGAAAAGATATTTTTGGAGTAGTCTCTTCTAGGTCTAGATCTTGTAATGATTCCAATTCTTGATCGTCTTCCACTTCATGGTCTATGTAGAATAATTTTCTGTTGCCACATTTATGCCTATTATTTTACTTTCTATCACAATTGAAACATTGTCATTTTTCTCTTCTTTAATTTAATAAGGTGTCAACTTTACCAAATGAGTGAGGTTAGAAGAGGGAAGATGATGTTCTCTATAATTATTAGTAACCACTCTTCTAGTAGCCATTTTTTTACTTTTAAATTTCTTTTCCAAATTAAAAGTATGCTCCATGGATTTAGGTTCAAAGAGATGCACCTCATGTTGAATTCTTTCCATTAAAGTTCCCATAAAGAGGTCTAACAAATTATCCTCTAAAATGTTCTTTACCTTGTGTCTCAACTTTTGGAATTGTTGAATGTGCTCTATAATTGGACTGGCTGGCCAAAGATTTAACAATTGAATAAATAATGTATTTCTCTTATCCCCATAATTTTATATCATTTCCTCCATAAAGACCAAGATATAATAAAATTTGTTTTCCTTCCACAAATCCATTAATACCAAACAAATTGATCTTGTTCTAAATAGATGAATGCAATATCTACCTTTTGTAAGGTTTTCACTAGGTGTAGATAAAATTATTGCTCCATATGGAATATCCATGTGATGGGATATTTACTATCAACCATCATCATATAAATCTTCAAAATGGAGTAGTTCTTTGAGGCTGACTTGAACCTTTGATGACATGGATCTTGGATTGGAAGATCATGATAACGGTTCCATGATTCAATATTTATGCCATGAAATTGTGATAGAATACTCCCCATATGTTCATGAATACTTTCAACACCATTAAGTTCCTTATCTTAATTATTTCCTTGGATCTCCATATTTTTTTTAGGAATCCTCTCTGTAGTGACCAATCCAGGGGTCAAGATTAGACTAAATTTAATGTCAACCAAGGTAGGTAAACTTAGAGGCACGTGTCTACAATCTATAGACCTAAAAGGATCTCATCTACCTAGATAAGTGTCTACTGTGACAGGCTACAACACTCTTTTACAAGAGATTGGAATATGTTTCCTTTCACACTTTAAACACTCAGATCATCTAATTTAATTAAATGTTCTAAAAACACAGCGCGTTACTAGTCTGAGTTTTCAGTTCTCTTACAAGGAGATCATTCACAAAAACTCTTTCTCGGTAACACACTAAGCACCCTAACAATCAAATTCATGAAAACTAAAGACTCTTTTAAGCATACTAAAACTCAAATGCATGAATACAGAGTCCACAGAGATACTTCGAAATTCAGTGTTCAATTAAATCTTTTAGAAGATCTTGTTCAATAATTTAGTAGTTGAAGTTTCAAGCTATCACCATGAATCATACAATAACATTCGCAAGAACTTCTAATCGAATTAATTAATTCACAAGCAAAGAAATGGCATCAAACACTATCCAGATCTGAAGTCTAAATGTTATGAAAATGAAATGAAAGTATACCAGTCCTCACGTAGGGCCTGTCCACGTGTTGATGGTACACTTAGAAAACTTCAGATGTTGAAATCGTTAACACATAAAACACTGGAATGATGAAACGCTGCCTGTGATTAAAGTCTGGAAATCAATTACATGCAAGAACAGAGTTCTGGTAACAATACAATACAATATGATACGTAGTCTTAAGTCTGCTCCATGTCTCTTATCACGCAGTCCTATTTGCAATCGAATGTACATACATTATCACGCAGATGTTTCTGCTTTTACAGTCAAAAAGGCGATTTTTGTTTTTTTTCTAATCTTAACTGATTTCCAAAACAAAACGAAATCAGTTTAGGTAACTCTGGCTTTTTGCTGCTTTTATGACCAAAAAGGCTGGGTTTGACCAGCATTGACCATGTATCCAGGAGCTCCAGATGCGATGCTGGATAGATCTTTCACCATGTATGTACATATGTGATCATGTCCCTATCATCTGTTTTGATTTTCCTGCCATGTCATGTGTCACAACATAAACCAATTACAGGAAGTCATGACATCTCGTAATTTTGTTGAAAATTTATAATTTCTAACATAAAAATCCACAAATTAAATTTAATGTAAAATAACAATTATAATGCTTAATTGATCAATTTCAATGGACTATGAGGGGTTTATGGGAGAAAATTATAGATGAATGATGGATTTTTAGAAGAAAAGGATGGAAATAAAATAGTACCAACATCTCCCCCAAGCTCAATGATTTAGCATGTCCTCATGCTAATCCTGATGTGCTTTTGATGTGCTCCCTTTATATTCTGTTCCTGATTGTGCCTCTGTCGCTTGTAGCAAGACATCTATACTCCTCTGAACTTGGGCATACTTCTGAACTTGGAACTCATGTTTCAGTTTCTTATATTTTTCTTTGAGAGCTTTTTTCTGAGTGTACCATTTTGTTGCCTATTTGCACGTTTCAGTTTGATCAACCTTAAGTTCTTTGATTTGCTTCTTCAGTTTCTCATTTTTCTGCTGAATCTTCTTGCTCTGAGCTCTCAACATTTCATTTTCCTTCTTTATGACCTTCTCCAACATGTTTTCTTCCATCAATTCCTCTTTTAGCTCTTCAATTTGTTTCTCTAACCTTCTCTGTTTCTTATTTGTAGGTACTGGATCTTTCTTTTCTCCCTTGCTACTCTCGATTACCATTTTTGCTTCCTGTTCTAGCTGTGAATGAGCACTACTTTCAATGTCCATTGGTGCATTTGCATTTGAATCCAGTTGATCATCTTGTGTTTGTTTCTTTTGTATTCTCCTTGATCTTCTCGTATAAGTAGTGAATATTTTGTATTGTTCAATTTTCTTGGCAGTTTCTTGCCTCATCTTTCTTGTTTTTACACCACTGTTGGGTTGAGGAACATTGCTTGACTTACGCTCAGGGATTTCTTCATCAATATCAAGCATAAACTTCGTGCGTTCTTGCTGTTGTTCCTGTTCATCTTCTTTAATTTGATTGGCAATTAAAAATTCTTTCCATGTTTTTCCCCTCCTCTGCAACTCAAATTCAATTAGAATTTTGATCAACCCAAAACGACACAAACTCTTATCTTCATTACCTTTCGTTTCTGAATGGTCTTCGACATTTTAGTCAAACTCTGTAAGAGGAAGTAGGGTAAACTGATGGTGCATTGACCTTTTAAGTGTAGGAGAAGTTTGATGTGATATAGGTACACTATACTATAATGCCCTTCACATGTAACAAATTTATGAATAATGTATACCATTTTGTCCCAAGGGTGAATTAGCCAACTTCTGGGAACACCCTTTTTCCAATTGATAGAGGAAGCCCTTGACCTAGACATAAACCGAGTCCATGATTTTTCCTTAAATTGTTTGGTTTTGAAATACTTTTCCCCTTCTGGACTGATTCCCAATGTTTGTGCTATGGTATCCTCTGAAATTCTAAAAGAGAATTTTCCTATTAATTCTTTCTCTCCAATGAATGTTAATGCAAACTGCTTTGTCACTTCTTCATTGTTTCCATTGAATTTCTCTAGAAAGGGTAACCAGTGTTTTTCCCTTAAAATCGTGACACAGTCATCATGATGTTGTGAACTATCAAATGTTTCAGGCTCTGCTCTATTGGTCATTTAAAAAAAAAAATCTCTATTCTAACCCTTTTGTTTGTGCTTAACAATTCAATCAGGGTTTGTTCAATGTGTTACCTCTTCTCCTATGTTCCACTTAGCCGACTTGGTAATGCCCTCGATTCTCAGGGTTTCCTTCTTTAATTGCTTTGGCAGCGGTAGAAACTTGTGGTAAGCTTGTGCTATGCTCTCCCTTTTGTAGCGCCTGCTGTCTCAACCCTCTTTGAAAACTCAGAGTTTAAACACTCACATGGTAACGCACTTTTATGAGCTGAGAGTGTTATAAAGTGAAAACTTAACAGCCGACCTTCACCCAATTGCTATAATGATAATGTAGAGTTGAAGGTGCATTCAAATCATAAAGACAGAGGAGCGGTATTGATTTGCATAGGTACAATCATGAGAACACCATATACATGTAAAGAGTGATGTAGTGATGATAATGGATATATGTTTCATGAGCTGACTTGGGTCAAAAGACTATTTATAACTCCCACATTCAAAATGAACGAAATCATTTAACACTTGTCTTTCCAATTATTTACCACTTGTCTTTCCAATGGTTTACCACTTGTCTACTACGTGTTGGTACTTGGCCGATTGAAAAATTATGGATCGATGACAAGGTTTGAAGAGTGGTGTATGAAAAGGTTTGAAAATCGTAGTAGGAATATGGCAATAGGCTAAAGTGTGATGGGAAATGATAGCAGAGTTGAGTAATTAGGAATGTTACAAGGGTGATGGGTATAGGGGTTTTTGAAATTGATAACAAGCAATCATAATCATCATTTTTAACACTAAAATAATTCAAGAATTTTAAATGTTAAAAATAAAAATTTCACCAATACATTACACTTGTTGGTTGACAATGGCTGAGTTGGCGTGCACAGGTAGGACTGATCTTCACTGTCCAAATATGACTGGTCTTCACTGTTCAAAAAAGGTACCTTTAAAATCTGAAGAACTTTGAAGAACTCTGAAGAACTATGTTTGTGCAGCTTCTTTTATCCTTGTTGTTGATGTAGCCTTGATGATAAGCAACCTTTGAAAACTTTGTTGAAGTAGCCTGACGTATCTTGAATGTAGTCTTTAACAGGTCCCTCTGATATTTGTAGAACTGATCCCTCTAATATTGGTACTGGTAGCATAGTCTTCTGAACAGGTCCCACTGCATATTGCTTGAATAGGTCCCTCTGATTAGAACAAAAACAAAAACAACTCTTTTATTGAAATACTGAAGTACTGAAACAAATTCCTTGAAGATTTACAAATGAGGAGATGAGATAGGGAAAACAAAATGTTGATTCTTGCTAATTCTTCTCCCCCACTAAAGCTTTGACTTGTCCTCAAGTCATTATTGAAGTGATGAACAAAACAGTAAATAAGAAGAACAAGGAATTCTTACCAGCCAAATGAATGGTTTTCTAGTAAGAATTCTGGGTTAGAGTGTGCCAGAGTCTGGTTTTCACATCTAAACCATTATTGTTTTTCTTTTGTTTTTTAATTTTTTTTTTATATTTGTATTTTTTTTTTTTTTTATGTGTTTAAAAAAAAATGAAGTTGAATGAACTAAGGTAGAGATATCACAGCTGAAGGCTGCAATATCTCAACCTCCCTTTGCTGAGATACAGTGTGAATAAAATCCTCCTTGCTGATGGGCTTATGATAGAGTTTCAACCGGTGGCCATTGACAAGAAAGGTGTTGCCTTCTCCATCAATGGTAGTAAGCTTGATTGATCCATTTTCATATACTTGAACTATTTCATATGGGCCCATCCAATGTGTGGTAAATTTGGCGTTATGATCTCTGAATTTAGAGTCAAACAGTAAAGCCTAGTCGCCTTCTTTGAACTGTTTCTTTTTTATGTGTGCATCATGGCACTGCTTCCTTTGTTTCTGCGTTAGGATTACTGTCTCCTCTGCTTGCTGCCTCATTTCATCTAAGTTGTTCAATTGCATAATTCTCTCTTGTTGTGCTTCATTGAGATCAATTCCTAAATCTACAACCATCTTATAAGTATGTATTTGAAATTCAATAGGAAGCATTACCTCTTTTCCATACACCAAGTGATATGGTGTAAATCCTATAGTGTTTTTCCACGTGATTCTGTAAGCCCAGAGTGCATCTTTGAGCTTCTCTTCCCAATTCTTTCTATTCATTGCTACTGTCTTAGCGATAATTCCTTCCAATGTTTTATTGGTAGATTCCACCTAGCCATTGGCCTGTGGATGGTAAAGTGTACTTTTCCTGTGCTTGATTTTATATTTTTCTGTGATGTCTTTGACTAGATTTGAGGTAAACTGAGTACCTTGATCCTTCACTATCTCCCTTGGTACTCCATACCTTACAAAAATTTCCTCAAAAAGGAAGTTTACCACTATTTGTTCAGTTGCCCGGACTAGTGATTTGGCTTCAGTCCATTTTGTCACGTAATCAGTACATACTAGGATGTACTTTTTACCTTTTGAAGTTGGATTGATGGGTCCTATAAAATCTAGAGCCCATTTTCAAATGGCTCTAAATGTATTTGAGGCTGAAGTGGCATTTCATCTGTAGCTGTTGGTCTGCCCATTTTTTGACAGCTATCACAAATTTTCACATACTTCTTGGAATCCTTAAAAATAAATGGCCAATAGTATCCAAGACTGAGAATCTTGAATGCTGTTCTTTTCACTGCAAAATGCCCACCACACGGTTCATCATGGCAAGATTTTAAAATATCAATTATTTCATCATTTCTTACATATCGTCTGATCATCATATCATAACCGGTGTAAAATAAATTGCCATTAACCCATGAGTATCTAGCACTTTGTTTGATCAGCCTCTTCTTTTCCTTTGGAGTAAAATATGGAGTTGTTCTTGTTGTGGATAAATAATTGGCTAATTCAACATACCAAGGATTCACTATTGAAATTGCAAATAAATTTTCATCTGGAAAAGAATCTTCAACTGGAACAACCTCCCCTGCATTTTCTAGTCTAGAAAGAAAATCTGCTACCTGATTCTCCTTACCTGGTCTATCTAACACTGTAATATTAAATTCATATAATAATAAAAGCCATCTGGTAACTCTTCCATTAGTGATTGGTTTATTCATTAAATACTTAATGGCAGAGTGATCAGTATGTACAAAAACCTCATAACCAGTGATATAATGTTGGAATTTATTCACAGCATGTATGATGGCAAGCATTTCTTTTTTAGTGACTGTGTAGTTTCATTCTGCAGGTGTTAGATTTTTGCTAATGAAATAGATGGCATAATTGAAAGACTCTTCTTTTTTTCCTAATGAGGCACCTACTGCAGTATCAGATGCATCTATAAAGATGTGAAATGGTAGGGTCCAGTTAGGTCCTTTTAAGACTGGTGTGGTTGATAACTTTTCTTTGAGTGTTTCAAAAGCTTGCTGACAATTCTCATTCCAGTTGAAAGGTGTATCTTTTGCTAGAAGCTTAAATAGAGGTGAAGCTATTTTACTAAAATGTTCAATAAACCTTCTGTAATAGCTTGCATACCCAAGGAAACTTCTTACCTCTTTTTGAGTCTTCGGAATTGGCAAATTGACAATAATCTGGATTTTTGATGGATCAACTTTAATGCCTTAAGAAGAAATATAGTGTCCTAATACTATCCCTTCATTTAACATCATAAAACACTTTTCATTGCTTAGAGACAGGTTAGATTCAATACATCTCTTCAAAACTTTTTCAAGATTCTCTAATGCATGCTCAAATGAATTACCATACACTGAAAAATCATCCATGTAAACTTCAACATAGTCATGAACTAAATCAACAAAAATAGCTAATACAACTCTCTGAAATGTAGTTGGAGCATTGCAAAGTCCAAATGGTAAAACATTATAGGCATAAGTGCCCCAGGGACAAGTAAAAGTGGTTTTGTCCTGGTCCTCTAAGGCTATCCTGATCTGATTATAGACACTGAAACCATCAAGAAAAGAGAATGATGATTTCACAGCTAATGTGTCTAGCACTTGGTCAATAAATGGTAGTGGGAAATAATCTTTGAGGGTTGCTTTGTTCAATTGTCTGTAATCAACACAAATTCTCCACTTGCCATTTTTCTTGGGCACTACTACCAATGGGGATACCCACTGACTGTCAGAGATAGGATAAATAAAATTGACTTTCAATAGTTTTTGTAATTCATCTCTAACAATATCCTGAAGCATAGGATTCATTCTTCTTTGTGGTTGCCTCACTGGTTTGATATTACTATCCGTGTAAATATGGTGAGTGCATGTTTCAGGGTGAATTCCGTGCATATCGGTGTAGTCCCAAGCAAATGCTTTCTGGTATTTTCTCAATAGTTGGATCAATTTTTCCTCCTGAGATGAGTCTAGGTGAGTGCTAATATTTAAAGTTTTTCCTGGATTAATCTCTATGGTCTTACTCTGTGTGTTTGTGATAGATTGAATGGGAAAAATGTTCTGAAATGTTGTTTGCAAATATTGAATGGTGCATGTTTCCTGAAAATTATGTGCCAAAAGTTCATCTGCAGCATGGTATTGTTCATTTCTTAACTCTTCGGAAATATCAGGTTGAGAAAGGAACAATTCTACCAAATTATCATTATTATGTTCTTGAAAATCATAGATTTGATTGATGCTAAAAACAAATTGAACTTCTTCCTTGTCATTGTATTTATCATCAAGCCATAAATTGTGTGTTACTACTGGTGATTGTGCTGATGGGTAAAGAGTGAGTTGTTTTCTTTCAGTTCCTCATGAAATAATCATATTACTCGATCTACATCCTATGAATGCATCAACAGTTGCTAACCATGGTCTACCAAGGATGATGGGGTGTCCTCCTAAATTACATTTTGGCTGAAGAACTAAAAATTCCACTGGATACTCCCAGGAGTCCAGTGAGACAATTATGTCCTCCAAAATCCCTTCAGGAATCACTTTAGACCTATCAACTAGTTCTAGAACAATTGTTGTGTGCTGCAAGTTTGTGAGCTGCAGTGTCTTCATTGTTTCAAGAGTCATCACAATTATTGCGGCTCCAAAATCAATTAAGGTGTTTGGAATATGTATGTTGTTAATGATTGTAGTGACTCTGGAAATACCAGGATCAACATAGTTTTCCATTGAAATGGTGTTTTTCATAAGGCCAGCTAAATGTCCAATAACATGAATAGTTTGTGGATCAATTCTTTTCCTAGTAGGTTTCTTGAGGCATAGTTCTTTGATTACTTTAGTATATATGGGAATGTATTTTATGGCTCGCAATAGTGGAATTTTTATATCAACATTCTTTAGCTCATCTAAAACATCAAACTGTGGTATAGACATGGGAATTTTTTCTTGGACCAATCGTTCTGGAAAAGGTGGTGGATGCAACGGCTGCATTTGTGTATTTTTGGTGTCATCATTTTGTTTCTTTTGAGTTGGAGTTTCATTTTCATTTTCTTCGTTTTCTTCTTGTTTTTCAGCTATTGGAGGTTCTTTTTTAAGTACCATACCAAACCTTAAATTTATATTTTGTAAAGGTAATGTAGGATATGATGGTCCCTCATCTACATTATAGGCTGGTCTCTCTGCTCTGTTATTTGGATTTGGTACAGGTTGAGCAGGAATCTGAGTGGGTCTAGGAGGTTGTTGGCTAGATGGGAGTTGTAAGTGAGGTGGAGTTATTGGTGGAGGAGCAGGCAATGCTTGTTGAGTGTTTTGGGGTTGATAAACAACTTGCTGTTGAGGATATTGCTGATATGTTTGAGGATATTGCGAATGTCGCTGATGATACTATTGATATGGTTGAGAACACTGTTGGTATGGTTGAGGATATGGTTGATATTGTTGAGAGTACTGCTGAAATGGTCTCCATTGTTGTTGTGGGTAATTTTGGTGTTGCCATGGCATGGGCACATTCCAAGAATTCTGAGCATACATCTGATCTTGTATAGGATATTGCAAATTTTGGTTTGGAAACATACCTGGAGGTGGAGGTCTAGATTGCCACGGTCTTTTGGTGCCCATGAAATACACATTCTCCATATCTGTATTAGCTGCTTCCACATTACAATTCTGTAAAATTTTGACTTTAGAGCAATGAAATGTATTATGATTTTCAGTACAAAAGGCACAAACTTGAATGTTTTCTAATGGGCAGTCTTTCAAGGCATGTTTCTTCCGGCACTTTGGACAAAAGACAGCCATTATTTGATCTTCCTCTTCTTGTATTTTCTTGGCTTTTAGAGTGTCAATTTGAGTTCCTAAGGTACTTAATAGATCTGTTTTGAATTCTTCTAACAGGTTTCCTATTTCAGCCCTTGTGACACTTGCTGAAGAAAATTTTGTGGCTTTAGATGATAGAGTTTTTTTTCCATATCGGGCTTTGCTCCTTGAATACTTTTCACATAAATCAACAATTTCTTCGAAAGGTAAAGTGGAAATATCACCTTTGCCCATCAAATTAAGATCATCTAAGTATTCCTCTCGAATTCCCTTCAAAAATATTGTTCGAATCAGATCAGAGACATGGTCCTATGTTTTGATTTTTGCAAATTGTAAACAAATTGTTCCAAATACTCCTCTAAATTTTCATCCTCTTGTTGATTCATCCTAAAGATATCATCTTTAGAATCTTTTGATCTGCAATAAGGTTGGTATTTCTTTAGGAATATTCTTCTCATGCCATCCCAATCAGTTATTGCATGTTCACCAAGTACCATGAACCATCTTAATGCTGATTCTTTTAATGTTGCTGGGAAGAGTCTAAGCCTATGGGCATCATCTGTGTAACCATATGTTCAACATACTATGTCAAACTCAAACAAGAATGAATTTGGGTCTTCTGAAGCCATGTCATAAAAGTTTGGTAGCACAGATGGAGGTATGTTTTTCATTTTTATTTCCTCATCTTCTTTTGGTTCTTGAATAGGAAATTTAAAGGTTGACTCTTCCTCCTCTCTTCGATCTTGAGTTTGTGGTCCTCTTGCTGATCCATCTCCTTCCTCAGCCATTTTGATAGGTTCCTCTGTTGATTTAATTTCTTGTTCAGTGTCACTTGTTTCAAAGAGAAGTTGTTGTAATGATTTTTCTCCTTCTTGAGATTTTTCAAAATCAGTAGGTTCAAGGAGAGATTGTTGAGTTATTGTGCTACTTTCTCTTTTTATAGAGGATTCAGGGAGATGTTTCTTCTGTGATTCGTGTGCCAATAGAATTTTCCTCTCAATGAGTATGAGTCTTTGCCATGATTTCTATTTATCCTCTAATGTTTGTATGGTGACTTTCCTAGCTGGTGTTGTGTGTTCAACTTTTCCTAAAGGGTCTTCTCCTAGTGGAGAATTAGTTTTTGGATGGGGGGTTTTTATAAATCTATCTTTATCATCTCTAGATCTATACATAAGTAAGCATGACTTATAAAATGATGAATTAAAATTAAATCTATGTTTTTGTTTGCTTTTGTTTTTTTTTTTTTTTTTAATATTTTGTTTTTAGAAATCATCTAGCCGCGTGTCCCCGACAATGGCACCAAAATGTAGTGACCAATCCAGGGGTCCAGATTAGACTAAATTTAATGTCAACCAAGGTAGGTAAACTTAGAGCCACGCGTCTACAATCTATAGACCTAAAAGGATCTCATCTACCTAGATAAGTGTCTACTGTGACAGGCTATAACACTCTTTTACAAGAGATTGGAATATGTTTCCTTTCACACTTTAAACACTCAGATCATCTAATTTAATTAACTGTTCTGAAAACACAGCGTGTTACTAGTCTGAGTTTTCAGTCCTCTTACAAGGAGATCATTCACAAAAACTCTTTCTCGGTAACACACTAAGCACCCTAACAATCAAATTAATGAAAACTAAAGACTCTTTTAAGCATACTAAAACTCAAATGCATGAAGCCAAAGTCCACAGAGATACAAAATTCAGTGCTCAATTAAATCTTTAACAAGATCTTATTCAATGATTTAGCAGTTGAAGTTTCAAGCTATCACCATGAATCATACAATAACATTCGCAAGAACTTCTAATCGAATTAATTAATTCACAAGCAAAGAAATGGCATAAAACACTATTCAGATCTGAAGTCTAAATGCTATGAAAATGAAATGAAAGTATACCAGTCCCCACGTAGGGCCCGTCCACGCGTTGATGGTACACTTAGAAAAATTCAAATGTTGAAATCGTTAACACATAAAACACTGGAATGATGAAACATTGCTGGTGATTAAAGTCTGGAAATCAATTACATGCAAGAACAGAGTTCTGCTAACAATACAATACAATATGATACGCAGTCTTAAGTCTGCTCCATGTCTCTTATCACACAGTCCTATTTGCAATCGAATGTACATACATTATCATGCAGATGTTTCTTCTTTTACAATCAAAAAGGCGATTTTTGTTTTTTTCTAATCTTAACTAATTTCCAAAACAAAACGAAATCAGTTTAGGTAACTCTGGCTTTTTGCTACTTTTATGACCAAAAAGGTTGGGTTTGACCAGCATTGACCATGTATCCAGGAACTCCAGATGCGATGCTGAATAGATCTTTCACCATGTATGTACATCTGTGATCACATCCCTATCCTCTGTTTTGATTTTCCTGCCATGCCACGTGTCACAACATAAACCAATTATAGGAAGTCATGACATCCTGTAATTTTGTTGAAAATTTCTAATTTTTAACATAAAAATCCACAAATTAAATTTAATGTAAAATAACAATTATAATGCTTAATTGATCAATTTCAATGGACTATGAGGGGTTTATGGGAGAAAATGGTAGATGAATGATGGATTTTTAGAAGAAAAGGATGGCAATAAAATAGTACCAACACTCTCCAAGAGTATTTTCCATGGAATTTATGGATTTTGTATTTCTTCATCTTTTGTTCCATATGTGACAACTAGATTTCCAACTTGGATACCTAGTATGTAAGATCTTCTAAATTTTCTTCATGAGTCATGAATGAGAATTTTTGAGGTTTAAGTGGTGAACTAACTTTTGAAGAACCCTTAGGAGCAATGTGAGTAATTTAAAATTATCCTCTGTTTCATCTTTATCAAAAATTTTGAATCACCCAAAATAGATATTTTAATCAAATTTTATGCCAATTGTAACTTGTATACTTTTCAAAACTCTAATTTGTATACTATTTGGATGAACGAAATTTGTCCTAATAAATATATTAAATTTGAGTCCTTATTGTTGGGTTGTGTTATATTCTTTCCATGACTAGCCCACTTAGTAAACCAAGGTGTTAGAGGGGGGGCGGAGACCCCCCTTTGTTGCATTGATTGCGTAGCGGGGGGGTCACAAGGGGGTTTGAGGGGGGCGGGTAGGCACCTTTTATGGGGTCTGGGACAGCGCCTTGGGAATTTTTTTTTTTGGACCCTATATTAGGTTGGGCGGACCTACCTATGGTTTTGTGCATGGTTTTCACACATGGTTTTGGAAGTGATGGTTTTTTGGTCCATGGTTTTGGACGCGATGGTTTTTGGTCCATGGTATTGGATGCTTCGGCATGTATAAATATGTATTGTAACATTGAAAGGAATATAATGAAAAATAAATTTGGTAGTCTCGATTTTGGGATCCAAGGGAAAATATCTATGTATATGTGTTTTATGTGTTATGCTCTCGCATTGTTTATTTTCTGTGTTTTAGAATTCATATCTAGGTAATTTCTATATGGGGTTAAAACCTACATTTGGTATCGGAGTTGTTTTGGCTTCAAGGGGACGCCTTTGTTGCTGAGGGGTTTCGCTCAGGCCTATGGTAAACCCTATTTAGTGGGAGATCTGTAGGATTGATTTTGGTGGTGAAAGAAGATGGCAAGCAGTGGAAAGATAGAGATCGCGAAATTTAATGGTCAGAGTTTTGAGTTGTCGAAACTTAAGATGGAGGATCTGTTGGTGGATAAAGATCAGTGGATCATGGTAGATACAGTTACTAAACCAACGGGAGTGTTAGATGAAGAGTGGAAGAAGTTTGATAGGAATGCAAAGAGCACAATACAATTGTGTGTCTTAGATTCAGTATTTCTGAATGTATCAGGGGAAGCTACGGCGAAGCCTTTGTGGGACAAGTTAGGGAATTTGTACCAATCTAAGTCTTTGGTGAATAAACTGTTCCTGCGGAAAAACATGTATAACATGATGATGAAAGATGGAGACTCAGTGATAGAGCATCTAAATGCATTTAATACTATGGTAAGTCAGTTATTATCTATTGATATCAAAATTTCATATGAAGGTAAGTGCATCAGTTTGTTGTTTTCTCTACTAAATTCGTGGGATAGTTTGGTTATTGCAATAGGTAGCAATGCAACTGCCTTTCAATTTGATGAAATAGTCTCATCCTTGCTAACGGAGGAGATGAGACGAAAAAATATGGAGAGCGAAAATGGCGATGCCTTATTTGTATGAGGACGGTCCCAGAACAGAAACAAAAATAAGTCATCGAGTGGGATATCTAAATTTAGAGGGAGATCTAAATCTCCAGGAAAACTTGTAAAGGTGGTGTGCTGGAAATGTGGAAAGGAAGGGCACTACAAAAGGGACTATAAATCTAAAGCTCCTGAAAAAGGAAAGGGATCTAATGATGCTCCTTCTAGAGAGGCAAAAACCACCTCATATGAAGGTGGGGATGTGTACTTGGCTTTTTCAAGTACACAATCATGAGGCATGGTTGATTGACTCAGGTGCATTCTTTCACTTCACTCCCCATAGAGAGTGGTTTTATGAGTATGAGAAATATGATGGTGGTGATGTTTTCTTAGGGGGTCATAGGAAGGCTAGAATCATATGTCGCGGAAAAGTAAAGTTGAAGTTTCAAGGTGGAAGGTTTTGGAACACTTCCGGGTGTTCTTCATATTCCTACATTGGCCAGATATCTGATTTTTATAAGCAAGCTAGATGGTGCAGGTGTAAAAACAGTGTTCGAGAAGGATACCTGCAAGATGGTTCAAGGAGCACTGGTATTGATGTGTGCATTTCAGATCGGAACTCTGTACAAGCTGCAAATTAGCACTATTGTTGATGGGTGCAACAGTGCTATGTTCCTGAAAGTGGAGTAGAAAATCTAGTGGTCTCTGGAGAGAAGACCATGTTGTGGCATCAAAGGCTTGGACATATTGGAGAGAAGGGCCTTCGAATACTTCATGGTAAACGTATGGTAGAAGGTACGAGTAATAGCTCTCTGTATTTTGATTTCTATGAAAATTGTGTATATGGGAAGCAGAATCGGGTGAGTTTCCCCTCTGGTGGTAAGAGGGTGAAAGAGATATTAGAGCTTGTACACAATGATGTGTTTGGACCTGTCAAGGTTCCATCACTTGTTAATTTTGTGTACTATGTATCATTTATAGATAACTTCTTAAGGAATACATGGATATATTTCCTCAAGAAGAAATCTGAATTCCTTGACAGGTTTAAAGAATTTAAGGCTCTGGTGGAAAACCAAACACAGAATAAAATAAAGGTGTTGAGGACAGATAACGGTGGAGAGTTTTGTAGCAAGGAATTTGAAGAATTCTATAAGAAGTGTGGTATAGCACGATAGAAGATTACTCCACACACACCTGAGCAAAATGGATTTGTAGAAAGAATGAACAAGACGTTGATGGAAAGGGCAAGAAGCATGCTCAGCGGTGCCGGGTTAGGACAATAATTCTGGGCAGAGGCGATGGAGACAACATGTTACTTGGTCAATAGATCACCTTCATCAGTGTGGAGGATATGACTTCACAAGAGGTATGGACTAGTAAGAAACCCTCTCTTTCAAATCTAAGGGTATTTGGATGTGATGCATATGTACATGTTCCAAAGGATAAAATAACCAAGTTGGATAGTAAATCTGAAAAGTGCATCATTATTAGGTATAAGGATGGTTTAAAGGGTTGTAAGCTTTGGAACCCATTAACAAGGAAGGTTGTGTACAGTCGAGATGTGGTGTTTAGAGAGGTGAAAGATGTTATTAAACATGAAGTCCAACCAAAGGAACCTGAGAAGATAGAGTTTGAGCTAAAGGAGGAAGAATCAAACTCTACAGCAGAAGAGGAATCAGAAGATGAAGAGCCACCAACTCTGGTTGTGAGAAGATCAGTTCGAGAAAGAAGGTAGCCAGAAAGGTATAGTCCATCTACTTTCTATTCAAAGTTTTCTTTATCTATTACTGATGATGATCCCAGAACTATGAAGGAAGCAGTAGATTCAGAGGATGGAAAACTCTGGAAAGAGGCCATGGTTGATGAAATGGAATATTTGCACAAAAATGAGGCTTGGGATTTGGTGGATTTGCTGACTGGAAGGAAACTCATTGGCAGCAAATGGGTGTTCAAGAAGAAGACAAATGTAGAAGAAAAGGTGGAGAAATACAAAGCTCTGTTTGTAGCAAAAGGTTATTCCCAGGTGCCGGGAATTGATTTTTGTGATATTTTTTCTCCTGTTGCCAAGGTAGCTTCTATTAGATTACTTTTAATTGTTGTTGTTGCTTTTGACTTTGAGGTAGAACAGATGGATGTCAAGACAACATTTCTTCACAAGGATCTGGAAGAGGAGATCTACATGAAGAAATCTGAAGGCTTTGTGGTGAAGGGAAAGAAAAAACTGGTATGGAAGTTAAAGAAGTCTCTATATGGGTTAAAACAGTCACCAAGGATGTGGTATCATAAATTTGATACATTTATATGGGGACTTCGCTTCACCAGAAGAAAGGAAGATCACTGTGTGCATTTTGAATTAATTTTTGACCGTGTTATTTATCTGGTCTTGTATGTGGATGATATGTTGTTGGTTGGAAATGACAATAAAATTATCTAGGATTTGAAGACCCAATTGTCCTCCAAATTCGACATGAAAGATCTTGATGCTGCAAACTATATTTTGGGCATGGAAATTAAAAGAGATCGGAAAAAGAGGAAGCTTTGGTTAAACCAGAGGAAGTATGTCAAGACAATACTACAGAGTTTTAATATGCAGGATAGTTAACCGGTGAAGGTTACTATTCATGTATGTGTAAAGTTATTTGTTGAATAGTGTCCCAAGACACAAGAAGAGGAATAGGATATGTCCCGTGTTCCATATGCAAGTGCAGTCAGTAGCTTGATGTATGCCATGGTCTGTACTAGACCAGACATTGCACATGCAGTGGGAGTATTGAGCATGTTTATGTCAAAACCAGGGAAGTAACATTGGCAAGGAAAATTTTAAGGATGGAAAATTTTCTTGAAGTTTAAAACATTGGCGAATCTCACTAATCCCTAATATGGAAATTATAAATGTTTATTGATATATTTGTAAAATTAATCAAATTTATAATTATTTTATATATAGTCTCTATATAATGTTGGCGATTTTTAAGGTAAAATAATTTTATATTCTAAAATTTGGGCGAATCGTCTTTTATAAAATTGGAAATTGGCGAATCTTTTTTGTGGAAAAATCATGGAAAATTAGCCCACTGGGCGAACATTAGCCCCTAAAATTTTCCATGAGCATTGGACAACAGTGAAGTGGGTTTTTAGGTATTTGCATGGCACTAGTGATTATGGTTTGTGCTACCAAGGAAGACTAGGATTGGACAGATTTTTGGATATCCATGGCTTTGTTGATGCAGACTGGGCTGGAGATCTGGATCAGAGAAGATCTGCAAGTGGGTATGTGTTTAACCTATTTGGAGGTGCAATCAGTTGGATGAGTAAGAAACAATCTGTAGTGGAACTATCAACTACAGAGGCATAATACATGGTAGCCACTCATGCAAGCAAGGAAGGAATTTGGTTGTAGAGATTATGTTCAAGTATGGGGTTAGTACAGGGAGCTATAAGGATAGACTGTGATAGCCAAAGTGCAATTTTCTTGGCAAAGAACCCTGCTTACCATTCAAAGACAAATCACATTGATGTTCGGTATCACTTTGTGAGGGATATGATAGAAGAGAAAAAGGTGTTGCTAGTAAAGGTGGACACTTTGAAGAATACTGCAGATGCATTGACAAAATCGGTGAGCTCTGAGAAGTTCTCTTGGTGTAGAGAAACAATGGGCATTTTAGGGCTGGATAAATGACAAGCTCTCCTGTGGCCCCTTGTGTAAAGAAAACAAGAAGTGGGAGAATGTTGGGTTGTGTTATATTCTTTCCATGAATAGAGCACCTAGTTAACCAGGGGGTTAGAGGGGGGGTCATAGGGAGGGTGGGTAGCGCCCCTCTATGGGGTCCGGGGCAGCATTGCAGGAAATTTTTTTTTGACCCTATATTAGGTTGGCAGACCTACATATGGTTTTGTGCATGGTTTTCACACATGGTTTTGGACGTGATGGTTTTTCAATCCATGGTTTTGGATGCAATGGTTTTCGGTCCATGGTATTGGATGCTTCAGAATTTATAAATATGCATTGTAACATTGAAAAGAATATAATGAAAAATCAATTTGGTAGTCCCAGTTTTGGGATCTAGGGGAAAATATCTGTGTATATGTGTTTTATATGTTATGCTCTCACATTGTTTATTTTTTGTGTGTTTAGAATTCGTATGCAGGTAATTTATGTACGGGGTTAAAACCTACAGTTATGTATATGATTTTTTTTCTTGTAGTACTCTGATATGTCTTCTCTATAATTCCATAGTTTGATCAAATTTTGGTATGCCAAGTAAGGCCACGGTAACTTTCCAAAAACTTGTTGATTTTTTGCCTCTTTCCAAGAAAAAACATGTATGGTGTGCCACTTGTACATTTTTTTAAATATTATTTTGAAATTTTACCTTAGTTACCTTAGTATTTTTACTTAGATCCCTAAAATTTTCACATACTATACATTTTTTGGGAGAAGGTTATAGTAAAATTTCCAAGACAACTTGTAAAATCAATTTCAAGACTATTCACAAACCCTAACCTTTTTAGGCTATACCTCTAAATATATAATGAAGAAAATATATATCTTTATATATATATATATATATATATATGTATATATATATATATATATATATATATATATATATATATATATATATATATATATATATATATTTTCCAGAGATCACTCCTCAATCTCTTAAACTTTTCACAATTTAAAGTATCATAGAAAAGAAATTATAGTGAAAATTCCAATATCACTTATTTGAAATAGATTTTAGGACCATTCACAAACCTTAAATTCCATGGGGTATACCTCCAAATGTATATCAATCCAAAATATGAAATTTTTATCATATGCACTTTAATATCTCACCTCAATTATCTTCATATTCATAGTCTAAAATCTCATAGAAAAAATGTTATAGAAAAAATTCCTTGATGACTTATTTGAAGCAAAAAAACCTGAGGTTCTGTTGACAGTACTATAAATTTGTCAACCAAGGGGATCTCCCCGATATGAAATCCCAATCATACCTAATACCATTTGGTGTAGGAGCCCCATTTGTTATAAAGGCCTGATTTCCAAATCCTCAAAGATATAGTTTGGCTCTAGCTATTAGCACAAGAGAGAGGTGTAATGGTATCTTCGAAAGTAAGGTGAGTGTGCAACCCAACTGTGTCTAGGTTCTCTTACTGCAAAATGGGAGGAGAAAGTGAGCCTCTAAGTTAGAGGTAATAGTACCACCTATGAAGATACACATATGAACCAGAAGGCCATGTCTAACATCCAACGGAATAGTCCATATCGAATGCGACAGTCGTTACAACCAATGAACAATGAAGATCCATCCAACAACCAGTGGAATAGTCTCCAACAGATGTCCCAGTTGTTATAAGCAATAAGCAAGGAAAAGTTTGTTTAGTATCCCGTGAAATAATAAACAAGGATGAGACATAAATAACAACCATTATAGCACATTCTCAACAAGATGATTACTAAAATAGCTAAAATGGTTCAACTATCTTAGTACATGTGAAAGAAAACATGAAATAAAAATGTCCACAAAATAGTTTTACAAACATTCATAAGTCATGCATGAAGAACATGCTAGCCTTAAAAGGCTTCTTTTATTAAGAAAAAGATCCAAGCCACATATTTACATTGTACCTCACTAGCCCTAGTAGTGGGAAATTGGAGCCACTCCTTGTTCCTCAAAGAACTAGCTAGTCTCTCTAATGCCTTGCAGGAGGAGCTAAGGTGAAAATTCCTCTGCACATACAATGAGGGGGTATAGATAACCAAGGGTGATGTTCCCCCTTATGACTCTTTGAGTACCCTCATGATTGTTCAATTTCCTATGACTTTTCAACTTACATGACTCTTTATATTCATGTGAATCCATTGGAATTTCACTTTACAATACATTTGATTTACAATATACATGGCCCACAATAGTGATGTGTCATATGACAATCCATGACATGACTTGACATGAAAATGTTGACATGGACTAACTTGATGATGTGGAAATGTCAAGTCACTATTGATGTTGAGTGATAGATGTCTTCTTGGATATGCTTTCACTTTTCCTTTGCATATCTTGATGATGCAGGGTCATCAATGATCTTTTGTCTTGGGAGGTGGTTGCAAACTTGTGTCCCTTTGCTTGCTCTTGATAGGTTCACTCATCCTTTTAGATATGAGTGAGTCTTAGGCATGCTTTCCTCCTTCTTCTCCTTCCTCATCATCTCGTCGTGACTTGATAGTGTACTTGTTCCTACAATTCATTCATGACAGGATGACATTAATATAAAAACTCCCTAGTCTAAGATGATGCATTGTTATCCATGAACTGAGCCTAGGACAAGTTATAGGCTAGGAGAGAGGGCCTAGTAACTGCACATAGCACAGTTCCAGGTGATAGGGAGAGGGCTTGATCACTTAGAATGTGCAGAGCGTAGCTTAGGATTGACTGAGGAGCTTTTTAGCACAGTCTCCACTAGGGAGAGTAATTGCCAAATGGTCACTAGGAGTCAGAATTTCACAGTTCAAGCTAGCAGTGGCGAATGCAGGATGAAGCCATGAGGGGTTAATTCTGCACACTTTTCAAAGGCAAGGATGATTGGGCAATAGAGAGGCCTGGAGGAAACATCTGCAAAGTTCTTGAGGGATGTGAGATCCGGCTAAGGGAAGGTCATTGGAGGGAACATTTGTGTAGTTTTGGAGGCTAAGGGAGGAAGGGATCTCTGTGCATTATGGGGCTCCAGTAGGAAAGCGAAAAATTGAGAACTGAAAGTGAGAAGTGTGTAGTTCAAGGCAGAATAGTAGGCACAACTGTGCAATTATAGGGGTGAAGGAAGGTTGTTGGGATCTGAAATTGTGCAGTATAACTACCCTAGAAGATAGTGACTACGTATTGTGCAGTTCCAGGCAAAAAGGTCACAACAATGAGGGTTGAGACTGCATAGTGTGCAGCTCAGTCGGGGCTTGGTGAAGCTAAGTTTCTTGGTTGGGAAGATTTTCTAAAATTGGCTAAGTGTAAGATGAAGATAGACTCATCGTGAACTTGAACTGTGATCAAACAATTAGCATACTTCGATGACACGACATAATCGACCAATGGGACACAAAACAAAAAAATTACCCTACATGTGATTGTCTCAGGTCAAGAAGTGACAAGTGTGACACTTGAGATAGACCTTAGGATGACCGTGATGACACTTGTGTGACAATGCTCAAGACTTTGTGTATGAGTGCGACTGGTGTTTACATGGTGAGGATAACTTGTATACATAGAGGTTGACCTTCGAAACCACCAGAAAAGCATCATAAACATGTCATAATAGTCAAACATGCCAAGAGACGACAGTTGATCCAACAAGTGAAAGGGAGAAAAACACTTAGAGAAAACACATGGAATGAATTTTTGTATTTGCGACCATACATGTCATTGAAGACATAAAGATATGAAAATGATAATATTTAATTCATACTACGATAAGAGGTGTATTTCAACTTTATGAGATGTGTTTTTTTTTTTTTTTTTTTTTTTTCTGTACCTACCCTCCAAATGGTTATGAATCAGATGGAGTATTCATGCAGTCCCGATATTCTATCATACCCAAGGTTCCTTGGTCTTCTTATCTGATAACTATCTTTTCTCCTCAACTCCTTAGTGCCATCTAGCATGTACTCCTTCTTCATCTCCTTCTTCATCATCTTACCATAGCCTAGTAAAATTCTCGTATCTATAATCCACTCATGACAAGATGACATCAGTCTGATAAACCCCTAGTCTAATATGTTGCATGATAATCTAATGACTGAGCCGGTACTTGTATTAGGTCAGGGGGTGTTATAGACATTTTTGTGCCTTACAGCTATAAGCATGAAATTTCCATAATTCAAGGGATCCAAAGTCCCTAAAGATGTTGTTACAGCTCCTAAAGGAACAAGGTCAACCAATGACAGCTTCTCCCAGAAGTTCTCCACCAAAAACCACTCAGAAACAGTCAATTCAGGATCAATTCAGAAGCTCCACTAGCTGCCTGCGTTGCAAAGCACCCAAATGCACTGGCTAGCTGCATTGCAATGCACTTGGATACACTACCCAGGTGTGCTGAGCGGGAAATGACAAGTGGCAGAGTCATTCAACGAGGTGGAGAGACCATGGAAACTTGCCCCAATGACACTTGCCCCACTGAATTCGACCAAGTGATGAGTAAGAGGCTCTCAGTCTCCAAGTGGAAGCAAGAATTGACAGAGAGAAGCCACGAGTCAAAACATAAGCTGACTCATCCTCTCTGCTTACATCTATATATGGATCCATCATCCCAGAGATCCAGAGGCTGGAATTTTGTACTTTGCAGAGAATTGCTGTTGGTTTGAGATTGAGATTAGTACATTGGGTGATTTATGCTTTGTTGGAGGAGAGGAAGGGATTCCTTTGCTGGGAGGTAGATGCTGGATCGGAACTCACTTAGTTGTATCTCCTCTTGAACTTTCTTATTCTATCAATAAACTATTTGAGTTTCTCCTACATGCTGTGTATCAATGATGTTTGGTTATATTTGCATGTTTAGCTTAATCTGATCTTGAGCTTTTTATGAATGTATATCTGTATCTTTGTGTAGTTTCTCTCTCTTGTGATCTTGCAGGAATTCGGTGAAGCTGGGCCGGTGAAGGAGTAAGGAGCTGGGAGCCACTGAAGAGAGGAGCGATTGGATCAACAAACTAGCGGAAGACACAGGTTAGTTACTTCCTTCCTCCTCATTTACATTTCATAAAGAAGAATACTCAATTAGTTTTCCTTGTTTGTTGCTAAGGCACTATCACACCTTAGAGTGGGATAGGGGCATTCCGAATGGATACTTTTCCCAACAACAAATTGGCGACTCCGCTGGGGAAAGTATCTTGTTATTTTATTTGTGTTTCTATTGTTTTTCTTCTCATAAACTCAGGAGTGCCGAATCGAAATGCATTTTCCATTTACAAATGCAAAGTAGAGATCTGCCACTCTAGTCCACTCACTGGGCCTATTTTTATGATCTGAACAGCTGATCCACAAGTGCTCTAACAGCCCTTTGTGATAGATCTTAGTCCTCCTTTAAATCATCCTCCTAATTGTACCTAATTGATAGCTTTTATCCGACCAAAAACTGTAGATTAAACTGCAAACCGTGACCCAGAACCCAGAGACAATTCTCGTTTCTGCTTTAGCGCAGGCTCTGTGAAGAGGTTCTGAATTTCAACGCAGATCCCGAGAGGGATACCTGCGCTGAAGTTCAGTTTCTCTGTGCTGGGGGTGCGCTGATCAGCCCTTGCCCTGTGCAGCTGTGGTTCCCTGCTTCCTTTTGCTCAGTTTTGTCTATGTTTTTGCAGCCTATTATCAGTGTGTGTACCTATCTGAAAACCCCTTTTCTCTGCCTTAATTCCGCCTCAGTTGTACAAAGAAACTGTATTTGTTCTTTGTGTATTTGTTACATCATTTGCAATTTCCCATTGCAAAAGTAAACTAGTCATATTGTCGCCCTTAGATCTAGACCTGTCGTAAGTGTCGTTTTGATCTTAGGAGTAAGTTTGTTTGCTGTTGACAGTTGATTGCGCTTTTACTTTTGTCTTTTGGTTTGAATTTGTGAATTTCTAGTGTCAAAACAAGTGTTTACTTCAAAATCACAAAGTGTCGTAATCGTCTTTTTGAGTTCAAAAAGAAACTTGTTTGTGTTTTCACTTGAAATCGAATTCAAATTTGTACAACAGCTTTCTTTTTAGGCATCAATATTAAGAAAGTGAAAACAAATACATGCATTTGTGCATTTGCATTTTGGCAGTTTGTATGTTGATTTAGGAAAAGTGCATCTACAGTGTGCTCTTTGCTCTTTGAGAAAAGATTGTGTCTTTCTTTTCCCCTTGTAGCTAGGATTTTCATTGTTGAAAAGATATAAAAGCTTGCTTATCATCTTTAGAGTGCATTTAGGAATTGTATCATACATCTCGTGGTGATCCAAAAAGGCAAACTTCTAAGAAAGATCAACCTAAAATAAATTGAATGAACTTAACAACGCTTTGTAACTTAACGCACAACATAGAGGTCTAGGCTAGAGACGTGTTCCGGCGTCGTAAAACCTGGTGACTGTCGATCTCGCTGATGGTTGGGTGATTCCTCCTGAGAGACGATAAGAACCAGTACGGATTGTGTTCCCACGTACCGTCGAGTATATATTGGGAGACCCCTATAGGCATAAAACCTTTATCCATAGGAAGCCGTGTCGGCTGCCCTACTGATCGCAATGCACTGAACACAGCATTCGGGAAGATTGACCGCCCGTACCTTAAAAAGTATTCTGTGGTTTTGCGAAAAGTTTGGCACACCCTCTACCTAGAACTACAGAGCAGTTCCTTTTGGCCTTTTTCAGACTCTATAACGGAAAAAGTCCATCCGAGCATTTGTCACTTCGGGCTCGTTAAAACATCGAAGGAGACTAGAGTCATCTTTTGCTTTTTCTCGACTCTTTAAAATTGAAAAAGCAAGTTGTGTCCAAGCATCGTTAAAATTTATTTTAAACGGAATATTCATACCCTTTTCCTACGTTGATCTTTAGGTTGAGAAAATGGAGCCCACCAACCAAGGAATTCCCCTTGGTGGAAATCCTAGTCCCTTCTCCTCTTGGGGAGATGTTGGTGCGCCCCATATGGCCACATTGTCGCTTCCAGGATTGACAATTGGCTTGCTGGTCTGGCTCTTCTCAACCAATGTCGTTCAGAACACCACTATTCCTGAACAGTCAAATCAGCAGTTAGACCAGTCCAAAGTTACCCACCAACCTTCTACTTCCTCTAATTCTTCATCTCCTCCTTCCTCTTCGCTTGACGGGACTGGTAAAGATAAAAACCAAGTTCCTAAGGAGAAGAAGGAAAAGAAGAAGAAAGAGAAGAAGAAGAAGGAGCCAAAAGCGACTAGGGGCAAACGAGTGGCGTCTAACGAAAATCCACACACAGCACTGACTAGGTCTAAATCGCCATGTGTCATATGCAAGGGAGACCACTTTCACAGAGATTGTCCCTGCATCCCTCGGATACTAAGGGACTGGTCTCCCCTTTTGCACAATCCGGTGGCATCAACCTCTGATAGCCATGTTGATTGCACACCGTCAACTAGCGAAAGTGAAGTCCCTGGACAAAAAGGAAGAGCTAGATCTCCCTGTAGACTGTGCGAAGGCAATCACGCCATCCATCGTTGTCCCTTCTTAGACGAGGCTAAAAGAGTCTTGGATGATCGTCCGGTTTCACCGTTACGACTTCCTCTTGGATATAAAAAACTCTTGCCGAGTCCTTCGTTAGTTGAGAATCCAGCTGGCTCGCTCAAGTGGTCAGCTGAAGCACCGGTCATTGAAGATGAACCAGCTGAATCCATACTCGACGAAAGTCAAAAGGTCGAGGCGGCAGTTGACCCGGTCTTGCCTTCAGAGGATTTATCTTTGAATGACAGAGTCACTGAAGAGGATAAAGATGACACCATCCAAATCCTCTTCATCAACACAGACTCCGATGAGCACGGGGGCACTCCCCCCATTCCTTTATCGCAGGAAGGAAGTTTGTAAGAGCGATACCCGGCCGTCTACTCGGTCCCACCACCAAGCAACCTAGTTGTCTCCTTCGACTGGAACCAACTAGGCAGACCCCGTTTGCCAGCAAGCATACCATTCAGAATTATCGTCCAAATATACAGAATGATTATGGCTGGCACCATCATTGATGAGGAGGCATCTGTGAGTATCCTTTCCTCTATTGCTTGGAAAGCGCTTGGTTCGCCATCGCTTTTGCCTGAAATGAGAAATCTAACAGGCTTTGATAAAGGAACCAGTCGACCTTTAGGGATCCTCCCCAATGTGCCCATAACATTGAAAGGGAAGACCGTTCAAATGAACGTGATGGTCGTTCAAGGACCCTTGGATTATAACCTACTCCTTGGACGAGACTATATATATTGCATGAGAGCCATCGTCTCCTCACTCTTTAGAGTAATGTGTTTTCCGCACGAAGGAAGAGTGGTCAAGCTCATGGACCAGCTTTCATTTCCCGGATCACGCATCGCAAATAGTCATATACCATCCCTAAATGGTCTCTTCACGCAAGAAATGTCTCAACCCACGGTCCGTCCTCCCGATGAGCGCGAGTAATTCGGAGGGATATGACTGGAACCCAGGGGGCATGCGTCCTGGTCTGCTTCGGTAGGAAAACTTCGGGTATAGGGTAGGTTTCCGTGGGAGAATATGACTAGTCTGTACCCCGTCCATCTTGGAATAGGGGTTATTCTAGAATAAGATTCTTTTGTCAAAGTTATGTGTTTGGCACTCGTTGTCACTCACCTTTGTCTATCTCGGTAGACATCGCCGAAGAAGTGTTTTGTTTGCTGCGCAAATGAGACAATCTTTGGTAACCTGAAAGCGGTAGGCCTCTCCCGGTTAAACAAATGTTTTTCCTGCAAATTGAGGGGTAACCTTGAAACTCTATTTTATACCTGGGGGCATGCAAACCTTTTGGAGTGCAAGCAAGGGGCGGCTATTTATTTTTTAAAATTTTTAGGTCCTCCCTTTAAACCTGTAGGTCTAACCCTTTAAACTCGTAGGATTAGTCGTTTCCGAACTTGCATAACGAAAGGATGCGGGGCATAGCTTTGTAAGGCGCAAGCTCCATAAAAAATGGCATCTTACATGAGACATTCTTATCATATGACTGGATAATTGAGTAGTTTTAGCGCATAGTTCATGCTCGTTAAAAAATAAACATAAAATCGAGCAGTTTTAGCGCATAGTTCATGCTCGTTAAAAAATAAACATAAGATCGAGCAGTTTTAGCGTATAGTTCATGCTCGTTAAAAAATAAACATAAAGATCGAGCAAATGTTTCAACCCGTGTTTAAGCTCGTTAAAAAATGAACTACCCTCCGGTAAATAACCACCGTGAATGTAACATTATCAGCCATTAAAGCCTTGGTCGTGTTTGCACCGTCACCTCCACTTTTCCATTGGCCGATCATTCACCTCCATATGATTGTTTACCCATTTTGAGGAACAGCTACGAAGAGTGATTTCACTAGCCATCCTTGTGACACTGCCGTGCTTGGAAAATTCCAACCCGTACCTGGAATCAGCTGCTACCCATTTCATCACTCGTTTCTCAAAAGACGAGTCTTCTTTAAGATCTTTTCATCTGACTCGTAAAATATGAAAAGATTGCCGAGTTTTGGCCTTCCAGCTCGTTAAAGCGACCGGAAGAGCTATCCCTCCTCTAGATTTTAATCTGTTTGGACCTGAGGGATTATTGCACAAAAAGATCGAGCGCTTGTTTTGTTCGGCTCGTTAAAACTATCGAAAATTCATCCCTTATGTATTGTTTTATACTTTTTCGGACTTAAGGGATTAGATGACAAAAAAGGACTTTCGGAGTTAACTTTACGTACCTTTTTAGACTCTCTAAAAATGAAAAGGACCGAGTTATCTTTGTCGTTAGACTCGTTAAAAACATTAATAGCGACAAACTTGTCTTTAGACGAGAACGAGTTTCACTATCGCTAGGCTCGTTAAAACATAGCGATGGGTTTGCCCGAAGGGAAAATTATAGAACAAGCATATGTTATCCTCCTCAAGCTTGACAAAAATAAAGAGGTACTGGTCAGCAATGACTGGGGAAAAATTGGGAAGAAACTCAAAGAACCTTTATTGGTAGCAAGTCGCTCTTGAACATGACACTTCCACTCCATGCCTAAGTCGGGTTGGGTTGTTTCATTCACCGGTCACATCACCATGGTCTCACCATACCATCCACCTTTGGGGTAAATGCTACCAATCCATCACACAAGTGTCGTCGATATGTTCAAGAGAAGTCATCCAGAGAAGTCAACCGTGTCCCATCCACTACCATACATTATCCTTCATTCTTTCATGACCGCCACCCTGAACCATATATCATCAGATCGTTTTCACCTCCATCAAAATCATTTGCTTCGTTCCGTGTCACTGATGTGGGATACATCAAGGCCCTCCTTTGACGGATCGCTTCTTGTCGACATCAGCTCATTATCCAAGAAGTTGATCTAGGAACACCCCCTTCAGTACTTTGAAGCTTGCATGCCTCAATGGCAAGTTTCTCACTTCCGGCGACAGGTATACATCAATGACCTTCGACCGAAAGATTTTGCGTGGTGTTCGACGCCAAGTCCTTTATTCACACCACGTGAATTGTACTGCAGCACCTTGAGGGTCATTATCATTATCGGTGATTCCTCTCGCGCTTGTTAACAGTTTACATCATTAACTGGTAATCAAGCGATGTCTTTCCATGTTCGACTTCAAAACATTTCTCACATGGATCGACTTGTACTTAGAGTGAAGACCGGACGAGATTGAAGACCTCGGATCTAGTTTCATCCATCCGGGCTGCGATATATATTCAGGAAAAATAAAGACATTGACATGTGCAGCATTGCAGCACAAATAATCATCCTACCAAAAGGATGATGATTTCATCAAAATCATCAGTCTACCATCAGACGATTGTCTGTCCTATGTACATAAAATGAATTTATAAAGCTGAACATGGGAATGCCCGCCTCAGCTAGATCATGAAAACAGTATGAAAAATAATGTATTTTATTGTATCTTATTACAGGTCTCCTCCCAGCATTGAATGAACTTCAGATCCTCCTAATAAAGCATTTCACCCGATAAACGGCCTCATACTTTAGGGGGCAACTGTTATAGACATTTTTGTGCCTTACAGCTATAAGCATGAAATGTCCATAATTCAAGGGATCCAAAGTCCCTAAAGATGTTGTTACATCTCCTAAAGGAACAAGGTCAACCAATGACAACTTCTCCTAGAAGTTCTCCACCAAAAACCACTCAGAAACAGTCAATTCAGGATCAATTCAAAAGCTCCACTAGCTGCCTACGTTGCAAAGCACCCAAATGCACTGGCTAGGTGCGTTGCAACGCACTTGGATACACTACCCAGGTGCGCTGAGTGGGAAATGACAAGTGGCAGAGTTATTCAACGAGGTGGAGAGACCATGGAAGCTTCCAGAATCTTCTCCAATGACACTTGCCCCACTGAATTCGACCAAGTGATGAGTAACAGTCTCTCAGTCTCCAAGTGGAAGCAAGAACTGACAGAGAGAAGCCACGAGTCAAAACATAAGCTGACTCATCCTCTCTGCTTACATCTATATATGGATCCCTCATCCCAGAGATCCAGAGGCTGGAATTTTGTACTTTGCAGAGAATTGCTGTTGGTTTGAGATTGAGATTAGTACATTGGGTGATTTATGCTTTGTTGGAGGAGAGGAAGGGATTCCTTTGCTGGGAGGTAAATGCTGGATTGGAACTCACTTGGTTGTATCTCCTCTTGGACTTTCTTATTCTATCAATAAACTATTTGAGTTTCTCCTACATGTTGTGTATCAATGATGTTTGGTTATATTTGCATGTTTAGCTTAATCTGATCTTGAGCTTTTTATGAATGTATATCTGTATCTTCGTGTAGTTTCTCTCTCTTGTGATCTTGCAGGAATTCGGTGAAGCTGGGTCGGTGAAGGAGTAAGGAGCTGGGAGCCACTGAAGAGAGGAGCGATTGGATCAACAAACTAGCGGAAGACACAGGTTAGTTACTTTCTTCCTCCTCATTTACATTTCATAAAGAAGAATACTCAATTAGTTTTCCTTGTTTGTTGCTAAGGCACTATCACACCTTAGAGTGGGATAGGGGCATTCCGAATGGATACTTTTCCCAACAATAGGGGGGAGAAGGCTCAATGACTAGGTTGGATCAAGGGATAAGACTGCACAATGCCCAATAAGGGAAAAATTTGTGCAGTTCCCATTGAGGTACATAAGTTTGCATTTCAAGCAGGTGATGGTTGTTTCGGGATGAGGCCCTAAAGGAAAAATCTGTGCAGTTTTCATAGGCAAGAGGGACTGGGAAGCAAAGAGGCCTAGAGGAAAAATATACACAGTTCTTGAGGTCAGTGAGTTCCAGATGAGGGAAGGTCACTGGAGGTAGCCTCTATATAGTTTTGGATGCCAAGGGATGTTGGCATTTCTACGCATTACACATTTCTAGTAGGAAAAGAAAAAGATGTAGGGTTGCAAATGCGAAGTGTGCAGTTTAGGAAGGTTGGATGAGGCTACCTTGCTAGGAATCCTCCAGAATTTGACGAATTATGGGATCAATGGGGCCGATGTGAGTAGTGATAGAACTTGACTATGACCACACACTCAGAAACTTAGCGATACAACATAGATCATCTAGAACATATCAAAGCATACTTCTCTTAATGTAACAACCTTTGTGGCAGCTTACGACAAGTGCATCTCTGACGATAGACTTTGTGTGGATAATGACAACACTTGTGTAATAGTGAACGAAACTCTGGAAATGAGTGTGAAACATGTCTACATGATGGGAATAACTCATTTTCACAAATATTTCCCTTTGAAGCAAACCAAAAATTCCCTTTTCATGACAAGAGATAACTCCCATGCCCAAATATGATACTTACTATATAAAGATAGAAGTGTGAATGACTCTTGAGATCAAAGGAGGGAGCTTGAAATCATTAGCTTACCAATAAGTGACTAAGGAACGAACAATAAGAGGATCCATAGTAGGCTCCAAAATTTGAGTGTAGGCCAAAATTTTGGAGGGTGCTGCGGTCGTTATGAAACTTGGCGACACACTGGTAGAATCCAGCTTCTCTACTTTTTTAAGTCCTTCCGTGTAGGGCCTTGGTTCTTTAGGGAGTATTGATTTATTGTGCTAATTATCTTGGCCTTCCCATTTGACTCATGAAAATACATGGTCCCCTCTATACCTCCTCAGTCAAATACAACATAATATTCAGCATAATCACAATGTTTCAAGTTGGGAAAAGTAGTGGACAATACCCAGACACAGTCACGTAGGAACACAAACATTTCTCCACTGCCAGTAAGCCTAGACAGTACCCCTACGAAGTTGCTTGCCTCAGCTCTCTGCAAAGGGAAGCCTTTTTCTTCTCTTGCCTATTTTTTTTTTAAATAGAACTGTGCATTGGCACTTATTTATTTTAGGGCAGAAGAGGGATCCTGACTTATTGAGAGCAGAAGAGGTTGTTCCTTCAAAGAATCATATAGAGACCTATGATTTAGGTTTTCTCATTTAGATTTTCCCCTTCTCCATTTATATTAGTTGGATAAGCTTGAGAACACCAAAGCAAAAAAAACCGAGTATAGGCATGAGGTTTACGGACTAGATGCGGGTTCATGGTTGGACCAAAACTCTCCTTACAGATGGATTGTATTTTCTATCAGAACTTCATCGACCAAAAGATGTAACCAACACAAGGAAGACAAACAAATGGCTATCCAAATGTTGAAGTGTCACAAGAATATTTATTGTTCAGCCTCACACATACCAAGAAGCCAAACAGGTCTAGAAACAACAGTTATTCGCATAATGGAATCAAAAGGAAAACATCAACAAGAAAGAAAGTAGGACAAAAGAAAGAAAACAAAGAAGCATGAAACAAAACCAGAAGACAAGAGAACAAAATGGCTAAAGCAAACATGGTGTAGAACCAGAATATGAAAATGAGGACAGACTATAAGGAACGAGTGCAGAATGGGTGAAAGAGAGGGAAAGATGCGATGCAGATAATTCTACTCCTAACCTAACAACCAAAAGGTCGGGTCACATATTAAATTAAATTTCCAATGACGCTAGCATAATTTTTCTTGACATGCATCTATAAAGATACGAACAATTAAAATGGATATAAAGCACTATACAACAGAAAATATAGAAACTTGAATAACTTACAAAAGAAAAGGAAGGTTTTTCCTATGGGTAGAAAGGTGTGTCATAACTAATACTTTCATCCAATCCACATGCTTAACTTTTCAATGAATATCATTTTTCTACAAACCTCGGAAGCTTCTTGCCTATGTCTCTTCATCTACATCGTGCTCCTTAGCAAGCGCGATAAAATATTGAAACTTGTTGTTTTCTATAGAGCTTGCCAAGTAAGATTGTTCCAGCCATTTACCAATTGGATCGTAAAATTCATGATGGCCCTCTTGAAAACCCTAAAATCTTGAAAAAGGTGAATTTTCAATTATAGAAATGGGATCGAGATGGGAATCTTGTGAGGGAAAATAGATCTAATCATACTCAGAATTCATGCCAAGACAGTGAGGACCTGTCGTAACCATAAGAAAAGTTTGAAGTGCCTCGCTTGCTTGACAAAGATATGAAGAGAGAGATGTTGAACAATGAAGATCAAGGGGTTCGAAACGACTGTCATTGGATGTACTCATGGGAAAATGATAAGCTGACTGATAGTCACCAGTGACAAAGAAATGATCAGATGAGCTAATTGAAACATCAGATTCCTGGTTTGCATTAAACAAAGAAAAATCAATTTGAACAATCTCACGGATGCCCTGAACAATTGCACCAAGTTTCTTGTGAGCCAAATATGATAGACCACCTTCTTGCAACTAGGGAAAATTGTACAAGCATCATAGTCATCAAATGAGGTTTAAAAGGATGCTAGCACAACAAATTCTTGAGACCAGAGACATACATGGTGAATGAAGAAGAACTTGATTCATGTGAAAACTTATGCATTCATTCGCACTCAAGAGGGTTTCAAGTGCAATGAAGGACAAGATTCAAGATATGATATTCACAAGGAAATCTAGGAGTTGTTGATCATGTAATACATACGATAGATATGATTCCTTCAACCTAATATGGTCTTTGGGATAACCAACTTCCACGAGAGGTACACATTCCAAACTCGAGTTTTCTCCAAGAGACTTGCATGAAGACGAATGAATCGAAAAAGATTCTTGAGTCTGGTCAGAAGTAAAATTTCGAGAGTTTTCAAGATTACATCCAAAATACCAAAAATCTTAAGAAAGAGATTTAGAGTGAATGAAACCATGCAAAAAGAAGGATTGTGTGAGAGAAACTAGATCTGACTTAGTTAAGAGGGCTTACCAGAGTCATGAGATCCTGACATAACCATCAATGGAAGTTGAAGTGCCTCGACTCCTTGGCAGGTCTCGAAACTTCCCAAGATTGTAGAATCACATTTTGAAGCTTGAACCAAATCATGCATGGTTTGAGGATAAATGTTGTTGCTAGTTTCAATACTACTCACTAAATAGAAACCATCATTGTCACATGTTTCACCAGATTTTTCAACTTCAAAAATTAGATTACTCAAATGGAAAGGCTCTTTTGATAGAAAATTCAAAGATAAATGAATCAGGGGAAATTTCGTGAGCAAGCTTATTTGAAGAGTTGTCTTCATGCAAGAAAAGAGATGATGAGGGATGGGAAGGGTACTCTATGTTTTAAATATTTTCAATCTCATCATGGAAAACCTCACTGCCTTGAGATAACTCATCAGATGAAGAAAATGAAGAGCACGGAGTGTCTCTGTTGTAGGTAAATGCATTGCAAACAAAAGGACACAAGGGATAGTGAGGTGAAGAGGAAGTTTCAATATGAACATCTTCTTTGACCGAATCAGTTTTTGGATCAAAGGTAAGATCTTCATGAGAAACTAAAATATTAGATGTTGCACTTGGGCAATTGTTACCACGTACACCAACAAAATTATCCTCACTAGAATGATTGTTTCCCAAGGTTATGGATTGTCGAAAGAGTTGATTACATTTGATTCACTACTGAGATTGGAAGATTGAAAATCATCCAAGAATGGAAGCACAACACTTTGACATGAAGGATCTTGAAAAAAGTAAGAAATATTGAAAGCAACTTTGCCTTCTTGATCCTCTACCTATGTAGAGTGACTACCTTGTACCTGATTGCAACGCAAAAATAAAGAGAGTGTGGAAGATTAGCCGGTGGAACAGATTTTTCAAGTGGATCATGGTACAAAGAGCCATGGCTAGTAGATGATAGAGGATAGAAGAAATCCAGATCAGATTCGAGACTTGAGTTATGAACAGTGGCATAATCTTGCAGAGTGGAGGAGTTAGTCTTTGCCATAGGCCTCATAAGTCATTCTGGAATTTCCTCCATTGAATCTAAGTCAAGAAAGGTAGGACAAGAATGAGAAGATGGATTGGGAATTTGATTTGGGGACTTTTTAACTTTTTTACCATCATAAAGGGGCACCCCTATCGGAACTAGAAAAGTGAGAGGACAAAGAACAAAAGGGGTAGGAAATTCCTCCTTTGAAATTAGAGGTGTCTCATGATTCACACGAGTTGGGGAAGAAAAAAATAAAGGGGTTTAGGTTCACTGCGTGAAGCGATATGAACCAAGCACTCAAACTCTTGTTTCAATAATTCCCAATTCAAATCTTCTTTCAGAATTTTATAGAAAAGGTGAAGGAATTGATTAAAAAAAGTCTCAATTTATTCATTAGGATCCATTCTTAAGAAATTGGTTCTTTTACAAAAAATTCGGTAATTATACCCACTGAAGGCTTGATGAAGCACCCCGAGGAAGTGACGAAGGGAATGAATGGAAGTGAGAGGCAAGGTATGGCACCACCAATTAACACAACCTTCAAGGGTGAGGAAGAAAATCACAAAAGCCAAATCTTCATCATCGGTTTCGTAAAATTCACAAAATTTAAGAAAATCAGAAATGTGCTCGGTTATGGATGTTCCTCACCATCAAATTTAACTAGGACAAGTGATTGAGAGGCTCATCAGGGACTAAAAATTGATGAAGGGAAAAATTGGAGAAACATCCCAGGAGTATGATTTGTGTATGAGCCATTTTAGATAAGAGATTCAAGCTAGATGCAATGGGATTAACTTGTCATTTGGCCCTCCTTCTAGCGCCATTTTGTTGACGGTGTTGGAAATCCATCAAGCAAGGGGATCTCCTTGATATGAAGTCCCAACCAGACCTCACACTGTTTGGTGTAGGAGTCCCATCTGATATAAAGGCCCAATTTCCAAATCCTCAAATATTTGCCTTGGCTCTAGCTATCATCACAAGAGAGTGATGCAATGGTATCTTCAAAAGGTAAGGTGAGTGTCTGTTATAGACATATTTGGGCACTTCAACCCCAATCTTATATGTCGATAAACTAGGGCTCTTTAACCCCTAAAAGTGTTGTTTCTTACCCTAAAGGATCAAATTCAACTGATTACATCATTCCCCAGAATTTCCACCTGAAAAACCACTCAAAACTAGCCAAAACTAGACCATACTGACTGCTCCATTGTCAGGGTGCGATGCATACTGACTTCTACACTAGCCAGGTGCGATGCATACTGAAGAGGTCTTTTGTGAGGTGCAATGAGCGAGAATGGACAAATGTCCGAGACAGTTTTCTAAGTGGATGCTCATAGAATCTTCTAGAAACTTCTCCTATGACACTTGCCTCTCTGAATTCGCCCAGGGATGAGTGAGAGATCCAAGAAATCTCCAAGTGGAACCAAGAACAACAAGTGGAATGACACTAATCAAAAACCCAGAGATGACTCACGCCCTTGCAGACATCTATAAATGGATCCCTCATCTGAGAGATCTAGGAGGCTAGAATTCTGTAATTTGTAAGGAAGTGCTGATAGTTTGTCTTTGAGAAAGAACATTGTATGGTTGGGTGACCTTGCTTTTCATGAGGTGAAGAGGGCTTTGATGCTGGGAGGATGATGCTGGATCAGACAGCTGGGTTGTAATTCTCCCTTCTATTTTAATAAAGTTCTTTGAGTTTTCCTCCATACAATCGTGTATTTGTGAATTTTGTCATTTGTAAATGTCGTTGTATGTTCATTGTATTTCTAATTCTGCAATGCTTATTGTTACACAATAATTTGTCACCATCCCTGTTACTCCTCTTGTCGTACCTTGGAGGACTCATCTCGGGAGTTATAAGAAGTGACAAAGTCTAAAAAAACTTGCATAATGTTCCCCTGAGTATGTACTTCATGTTCCCTGAAGACACCTTCTACATATTATCCCTGAAAAGTGCTCTTTTTCCATTGGCGCAGGTCCACAGTATCTTACCAGCACCAATCATGGAGATCCTCAAAAGAGGGCGTGACCATTGGCGCTCTGTCTTAGAGCAGCAGTCGCGCCAACCAAGTTTGGTCATGCTTTTTGCCTTAACGCACGTCTGACTGTTATTTCCTTCATTACATGAAGCTTTTTGAGGATAAAAAATCAGTCTTATGTCGAGCTCTATCCTATCTCCATCTTTAGTGGCTTTTGGGGATAATGTTAATCCACAATAGGTGTCCCGGTTCATCGTATCCTCCTCCCTTCTTCATCTATATAAGCTTGTCCTTATGCATTTAACAAGTTAGTGATAGTCGTTAGTCATGGAGTGCTAGATGTTGAGTTCTTGAGTTCTTGGAGGAATGCTAGTGAATGCTAGAGAGGCTATGCTGCCGGAGAGGAGATGCATTGCAAGACACATATAGTTACTTGCCCAGCCAGGAGAGGTTCAACGTCAGAACCATGGTTGTAACTTTTCCTGTTTATTATTAATTAATGAGCGACTGCTATTATAGTTCCAATCTCATTGTCTATTATGGTGATGTGTTGATTTATTTCCTTTCTGACTGAAATATAGTTGTGCCTTGGTAGATTTTATGTTGGTATCTGTCTCTTCCTTTGCATGTGCAGGTGTGCGTTTATGATCTGCTGGAGCGAGGGAGCGGGAATATCAACTCTGCTTCAATCATAGCGTTGGACTCCAGGTTGGTCTTCTTAATTCGCCTTTGATGCATAACTAGGAACTTGCGTAGCAGCGTGGTTTGATTGTGGCTAGTTCTATTTTAGGCCAGTGGGATCGCCTCTGTCCGCAGAGGGGATTTACCTACCCAACAATTTGGCAACTCCGTTGGGGAGGAGCTATTTGGAATTTGTCTTGCATGTTAATTTTCTTCTGCTTGCTTGAGTGAATGAGCTTCCTGAGTCAGTTTTGAGTTTATTCTTTATTGTTTGACCCATCTGAGCACTGTCAACCCGACCTGAGGTCGTATCATTTATTTTTCTAGCCGGCAAGCTTAATTGGCGCGGTTATTACTCTGACAGTCGCGCCAGTTGGCGCATGTTACTCAAAAACAACTCGCGCCAATCCTGTGGTAGCGCAAGTTGCAGGCTGACAGTCGCGCCAGCCCTGTAAATTTTGCCTGTGTGTGGGTAGAAAGCTCTTTCAGTCTCTTTTTATATCTCTTACAGCCTTTGGAAGTGTGTTGAACCTCTGCTTGACTGGTCTTAGCCTTTATCCTTCAGTTGTTTGCTTATTTCTATTGATTTTCGTCTCAGCCCTAGGACATCTAGTGACTTTGCATGTCTAGCCTTCTGTGGGAAGTTTCGGTCTCTTGATTATCCAGTCAACTTGTTGGTTGTGTTCTGCACCTATCCAGTGATTTGTTAAAGCTTGATCTTCTATACTCTGAGTGATTCACTTCTAGCCTCTTTGGATTTCACTTGACTTCATTCGAACTTAGATTACATGGTTCAGTGAAAGTCTTTGTGTTTTTTCCTTGCTTGCATGGTTCATTTTGGTGTTTCAGAATTGGTTCTATTTCATTGAGTGAACTTGGATTGTGCATATCTCTTAAGATTTGTTTAAATGCATCATGCCATCTTAAAGGAAAGAAAAACAAAAAATCTTTTGCATCATATTAGTTAGCATTTGTTGTTGTTTGTTGCTATTAAAAAGAAAAAGAAAAAATTTCATTTCTTGTTATTAGCTGCATTAGGATCTTTGTTGTTTGTTGAGTGATCATTTTGTTTTTGTAAAGATCTCAACCCTCCTGTAGTTAGAATTCATCGAATCAAATGATATAATTTTGGCATATAGTTTGCATTTAAGAAGTTTTTGAGATATCACATACGGTAGGACCAAAAACTGAAACATAATCGAAGATAAACTTTAAAATAAACTCAATGAACATAACAACGCATTGGAACATAACGCAAATACTCTAGAGGTCTAGGTTAGAGACGTGTTCCGGTGTCTTTAAACCTGGTAGTTTATCGTCGAGTGGTTGGGTGATTCCTCCACGGTGAAACGATAGGTGCCAATACGGACTGTGCTCCCACGTACCGTCGCGTATATATTGGGAGACCCCTATAGGAATAAAGCCTTTATCCATAGGAAGCTGTGTCAGCCGCCCTATGATTCGCAATGCAGTGAACACAACATTCACGAAGATTGACCACGCGTACCCTAAAAAGTATTATGTGGTTTTGCGAAAAGTTTGGCACACCCTCTACCTAGAATTCCAGAGCAGTCACTTTTGATCCTTTTCGGACTCCTTAAACGAAAAGGTGCCTGTGAGCGTCTTGTCACTTCGTGCTCATTAAATATTCGAAGGAGACTAGAGTCATCTTTTATACTTTTCTCGACTCTTAAAAAATGAAAAGGTTAAGTTCAGTGTCTTAAAATTTATTGGCCACGATAACATCTACCCAATTAGATTTTGTTTGCGTTAGCTTGAGTAGGATTATTTCTCGTTCAATGGCAGCCTTCCCGGCGCCCACCGGCCAAGGTGTTCCTCCTGATGGGAACCCTCGTCCATTTCCTTCTGTTGGAAATGTCGGTGTTCAGTATATCACAACATTGTCTTTGCCTGGGTTGACCATTGGTTTACCCGTATGGTTGTTTTCAAACTCGGTGGTCTCAAGTGTGATGACTCCTGTTCCGCCACCACCTCCTCCACCCAAACAACACCATGTTGATTCTAAGGTGGACCCCTTCCCTTTTTCGCCCATTGCTGCGTCCTCATCTTCTACTTCGCCTGGTGAAACCTTGGATTTCAGTAACCAGGTGGCTAAGAAGAAGAAGAAGAAGACCAAAAAGAAGAAGTCTCCTAAGGGAAAGGTCGCATCTACCATGAAAATATCTGAAGTGGAACCACCTTCTGCTCCTCTGCGGAAGGCTAAGTCTCCTTGTCGATTATGCAAGGAGGACCATTTTCTTTCTGATTGTCCTGGTATTCCCAGGATCCTAGATATATGGTCCCGTGACCCGACTCACCCCTTGTCGTCGCAAATCGACAATACCTTGTCAGTTGGTAAGAGAAAAGGGAAGGTTCGTTTCCCTTGTCGACTTTGTGAAGGTAATCATCTCCTTCGCCTTTGTCCACTTATGGATGAAGCTTCCCGTCTTTTGGCAAGTCTGTCGGCTCCCTTACCCCAACTACCCACTGGATATCAGCGTCTTTTTGCAACTGCAGATCATCTCTCCACTAACCAAGTGATCAAGCATGATTCCTCTTTGGTCCAGCCCTCTCTTCCTGAACCTAGCTGTGCTCCGCCTGTTCCAGACCAGTCCCTGGTTGGAACGAGTGTTGATTTACATTCATCATCTACGCACCACTCTATCATCAAAGATGAACCACCTGAGTCCAAACCAAACGAAAGTCCACAGTTCCAGATTACAGTTGACCCGGTCTTTCAAAAGGTCCAGATTACAAGTGACCCGGTTTTGCCTACGGAAGTTCCATCCTTAGATGATCTTACACCTGAATCTAAACCAGACAAAAGTCAAACGGTCCAGCTTACAAGTGACCCGGTTTTGCCTTCAGAAGTTACAGCCTTAGATGATATTACATCTGAATCCAAACCAGACAACAGTCAAAAGGTCCAGCTTACAAGTGACCCGGTTTTGCCTTCAGAAGTTACCTCCTCAAATGATGTTATCACTACAAAGAATGAAGATTCCACCGTCCAAATTCTATTCATCAACATAGACTCTAATGATCAAGTGAGCATCCCTCTCATTCCTTCGCACCAGGAAGAAAGTCCATCAGAATCATATCCGGCTGTCTATCCAGTCCCACCTCCAAGCAACCTAGTTGTTTCCTTCAATTGGGATCAATTAGTCAATCCTCGGTTACCAGCCTCCATACCATTTCGAATTATAGTCCAAGTCTACCACATGGTTATGGCCGGTACAATTATTGATGAGGGATCTCCTGTGAGTATCCTTTCTTCAACAACTTGGGAAGCACTTGGTTCCCCACTGCTTCTGCCTGAGATGAGAAACCTTACAGGTTTCCATCGAGAAATCACTCGACCTTTAGGAATTCTTCCCAATGTACCTATTACTTTAGAAGGGAAGACTATTCAAATGGGTGTCATGGTAGTCCAAGGTCTGTTAGATTACAATTTACTCCTTGGACGAGACTATATTTATCGCATACGTGCTATTGTGTCCTCACTCTTCAGAGTGATGTGTTTTCCGCATGAAGGAAGGACGATCAAAGTCGTAGACCAACTTTCATTCCCCGGTTCACACTTCACATATAGTCATCTACCATTCCTAAATGGTCTTATTTCCACAGGAAATGCCCCAGCATCCACTCCGTCATTCTGATGACGGCAGCTGGCCCGGGGGGGCATGCATCCTCCTTCAAAATCAAGTCTTTCCAAGTAAACCTTCATTCCATCCACTCCGTGAATGCCATGAAGCTTGGGGGGCATGTACCTCGATTTTGCATTATCATGCTGGGGGCATGCAACAAAAAAAATTTAACAAGCAAAGTTCCCCATGGTTCAAGCTTGTGTAAAAATGAACCCATACCTGATTTACATCCCGTGATTGCCTTTTATCTGCTAAATTCTGCTAGATGAGCCTTGGTTACCATCTCTTTGGCCGATCATATGCTTTCACTTGGTTGTTTCTCCTTTCCTGAGGAACCGCAGCGATGAGTGGTTTTATTAGCCAGCCTCTTAACCTTTACATGTTTCGAGTAAGTTCCACCATTACCAGAACCAGTTGCTATCCTTTATACCACTCGTTCCTTCAGGACGAGTCGCCTTTACGCTCTTTTCTGACTCGTGAAATATGAAAAGATTGCTGAGTATTTTTCCTTTTTGACTCGTTAAAGAAAATAAAAATGGAGGTCCGCTTTCAGCTCTTTTCTGACCATTTAGAGAGGAAAAGATTGCCGAGTCGCTCCTCTTGACTCGTTAAATGGTAATAAGGGGCGGTCGTTTTAAGTTCTTTTTGTCGACTGTTAAAACATAAAAAGATTACCGGGTTTTTGTCATTCCAAACTCGTTAATGGTTACGAAACGACGTGGTTTTGACCGCCTTTTTACTTTTTCAGGTCAAAATCACTAATTATGAAAAGTACTCCTCGATCATAATGATCGGGCGGTTCTTTCGGGTATTATTTTATACTTTTTCGGGCCCGAGAGACACAACTTTACGAAAAAGGACATCCCTGGAGTTTCCTTTTCTACTGTCTTTTCAAACTCTCTAAACATGAAAATACGCCGAGTTCTTCCTTTGTCAGACTCGTTAAAACTTAATGATATCAGATTTTGTCACAACACAAGCATATGCTATCCCCATCAAGCTTGTTAAAAATAACTGGGGTACTCGCCAGAAATGGCGGGGGGAAAAGAAAATTTGTGAACCATAATTATTACCGTGACGGCAGTATGTCGCTCTTGAACATGGCACTTTTCTGCTTTCGTGTCCGGGGTGGGGATATCTCATCTCATATCTTTCACTTGCTTCCATGGACTTGGGTACCCTATTTGACCTCTCATCCACTCATTGCCTCGTCATCATGACCTTTGATACATTGATGTCGAATACTGCCAATTCCATTAATGTGCCGCCGATATGTTCAAGAGAAGTTGACCTCTGCAAAGAAACAACCTCCCTCTGATAGTTCACACAATCTTGATTCACAACATTATCTCTCTGTCTCGTGTCGATGATGTGGGAAACATTATGGCCCACCTTCGATCAAGGTCACTTCCTGTCGACTTCAACTCATTATCTAGGAAGTTGATCTAGAGACTCCTTTCCGGTGCCTTGGAGCCTGCATGCCTCAATGGCAGGTTCTTCGTGTTCGACGTGAGGTTTTCATCATTGGCCTCCGATCGAATGATTCTACGGGCGTTCGACTTCAGATCATTAATTCACGTGCCGTAGATTGTACCTGTAGTACCTTGAGGACCATTGTCATTATTGGTGGTACCTCTCGCGTCTGTTAACAGTTTCCACTATTGACTGGTAATCAGACGATGTTCATGCATGTTCGACTTCAGCTCATATATTCACATGCTTGAACTTGTACTCTTGTTTGGGTCGAGATGGAGCGCAAGACCCTGGATTGTGTCTGTTGTAATCCAGGCGTGATTCTTGATACTTGACTCATTCACTGGATGGCTGCGCCCATACCTGAGTCAATTCATTGATCCTAACCAGATGGTTGCGTCCATACTATGGATCTAGATTATTTATGTACTCTCTTATGGATGGCTGCAACCATACCGCGTACATCATGTAATTGAACTATCAGTCATGTCTCTTAACACAGATCCTCGGCGGCAGTAACTATATGTGTTCTTATGTGTTCTTGTGTGTTCTTGTAAAGCATTTCACCCCTCTCCACCTCTCGGACTTCATGCTTTAGGGGGCATCTGTTACACAGTAATTTGTCACCATCCCTGTTACTCCTCTTGTCGTACCTTGGAGGACTCATCCCGGGAGTTATAAAAAGTGACAAAGTCTAAAAACACTTGCATAATGTTCCCCTGAGTATGTACTTCATGTTCCCTGAAGACACCTTCTACAGATTATCCCTGAAAAGTGCTCTTTTTCCATTGGCGCAGGTCCACAGTATCTTACCAGCGCCAATCATGGAGATCCTCAAAAGAGGGTGCGACCATTGGCGCTCTGTCTTAGAGCAGCAGTCGCGCCAACCAAGTTTGGTCATGCTTTTTGCCTTAACGCACGTCCGACTGTTGTTTCCTTCATTACATGAAGCTTTTTGAGGATAAAAAATCAGTCTTATGTCGAGCTCTATCCTATCTCCATCTTTAGTGGCTTTTGGGGATAATGTTAATCCACAATAGGTGTCCCGGTTCATCGTATCCTCCTCCCTTCTTCATCTATATAAGCTTGTCCTTATGCATTTGACAAGTTAGTGATAGTCGTTAGTCATGGAGTGCTAGATGTTGAGTTCTTGAGTTCTTGGAGGAAAGCTAGTGAATGCTAGAGAGGCTATGCTGCCGGAGAGGATATGCATTGCAAGACACATATAGTTACTCGCCCAGCCAGGAGAGGTTCAACGTCAGAACCATGGTTGTAACTTTTCCTGTTTATTATTAATTAATGAGCGACTGCTATTATAGTTCCAATCTCATTGTCTATTATGGTGATGTGTTGATTTATTTCCTTTCTGACTGAAATATAGTTGTGCCTTGGTAGATTTTATGTTGGTATCTGTCTCTTCCTTTGCATGTGCAGGTGTGCGTTTATGATCTGCTGGAGCGAGGGAGCGGGAATATCAACTCTGCTTCAATCATAGCGTTGGACTCCAGGTTGGTCTTCTTAATTCGCCTTTGATGCATAACTAGGAATTTGCGTAGCAGCGTGGTTTGATTGTGGCTAGTTCTGTTTTAGGCTAGTGGGATCGCCTCTGTCCGCAGAGGGGATTTACCTAACCAACACTTATGATATAATAGATCGAGATGCTTTGTAGTTCTTTGTTACTGTGTTTCTATAGGTACTCTCCAAGTGGGATAAGTATGGAAAGGAGTTGCAAGCTCTGTCAAAGGGGGGAGAGATCAAGCAAGGAGTTAAGCAGAAGACCCAGGTTGGTTCCTTTTCCTCTCTCTTATCTATCATACATAGAGGAAATCACAAATTTCTTTGATTGTTTGTTTCTAGGATAACTGCCAATCCTAGAGGGCCAGGAGATCGAAAAGACACTAGTTTTCCCAGAAACAAAATCGCTACTCCAGTGGGGATAGAATAGATGTTTTGTTTGTTTTGTTGTTTGTTTTATAAGCTATAGATGGAGCTTGAAGTTAGCCAGATAGCCTTCGAACTGCTCTTGCTCTGCAATTGCAAAGTATATGAATGTTGCTTCAGTCAATCTCTAGTTTAGTTTATGAGTCGAACATCTGACTTACAAGCATTCTAGATGCCGTTTGGTAGCTTAGTAACCTCTTGAGATCATTCATGTGTACTTTGCTCTTTACTGTTCATAATAGCTTAGCTTAATTCACTGAAACCAGTTTCAAATTTGAGCCAAAACCCATCTCTGTTGCGCTCCTTGGCCCATCGCACTGTCTGTCATTGGAAACCAGTATTCATCGCACTTCTCGAATGTAGCAGGTACGATGCATCCCTATTTCTGTGAAGCATAGGTGCGATGACTGAGTAATCCTATTTCTCTCCTTGAAATTTGGGGTTTTTTTTCCTTATTTTCAGCCCTGTTTAGTTGTTTTTTGCTACTTATGAACAGTATCTCATTGTTGAAGCCTACCTACGTTACATAGTTAAGCCTCCATTGATTTGGATTAGTAAATGTTTTTATGTATTTGTCCATCATTTACAATCCTTTGTCGAAAAGTTGCTTAAATCGATCTGTCATTTTGGTACAAAAGCGTCGTAACTGTCGTTTTGTGTCAAAAAGAGAAGTGTCGTTGAGTCTTCCTTTTCTAGATAGTCGATTGAACTTTTTATCATGTATTTGATTTGATTTGTTGACATTTGAAGCATCGAAAGCATTTTATATTCGAAATTGAAAAGTGTCGTTTAGTCTTCCTTTCTATTTTGAAAAAAAAATTCTTGAAATGTCGCTTTGAGTAAAATATTTCAGATCTTTGCTATACTTAGTTTTCCTTTTTGGCATTCTTCACATTAAGGGGAACGAAAAACAAATACATGCATTTGCATTTGCATTCTCATTTAGACTGTGTGCGAAAATGATTTAGGAAAAGTGCATTTAGTGTGTGCTCTCTGCTCTTTGGTTGAAAGAAATTGAATCTTCTTTCCTTAGTAGCTAAGATTTTCATTACTAAAAGTAAATAATGATTGTTTATCATTATAGATTGCATATTTAGGAATTTTAAATCTACATCACGTGGTGAACCATTGAAAGGCAAACTTTAAAACAAGATCAACTCTAAAATAAATTCAATGAACTTAACAACTCTTTGGAACCTAACGCAACACATCTAGAGGTCTAGGCTAGAGACGTGTTCCAGCTTCATAAAATCTAGTAACTATCATTTTCATTGAGGGTTGGGTGATTCCTCCTCCTTGATACGACAAGTGCTAGCACGGACTTGTGCTCCCCGTACCGTCACGTATATATTGGGAGACCACAATAGGCTTATATCCTTTAGAATTTGGGAAGATTGACTGCTATACATAAGTCCTTGGTAATTCCTCTTTAATTTATCACTAAGGTGTATATTGCAGTTTTGTGATTGGCTTGGTAATCCCTCTGTCTAGTTCTCCAGAGTAGTCACTTTCGTTCCTTTTCGACTCTTTAAAAGAAAAGGTCCATCTGAGCACTTGTCACTTCAAGCTCATTAAAAATCGAAGGGGACTAGAGTCATCTTTAGATTTTTCTTGACTCTTAAAAATTGAAAAAGAAAAAGTTGTGTCAAAGCATCATTAAAATTTATTAATTTTGGAATAACATCCCTGTTCCTTCGTTGGTCTTAGGTTGAGATAATGGAGTCCACCAATCAAAGAATCCCTTTGGAGGGGATTCCTAGTACTTTTACATCTTGGGCAAATATTCGTGCTCCTCATATGGCCACTTTGTCCCTTACGGGACTTACTATTGGCCTGCCAGTATGGCTATTTTCAACCTCTGCGGTTCAAAATAACGTGATTCCTCAGCAATCAAATCAGCATCCTGTTGATGCTAAAATTGACCCCTTGCCTTCTTCTTCATTTGTTTCTCCCTCCCTTTCTTCTTCTTCACTTGGTGAAAGTAGTGATGCTAATAAAAAAGTGGCTAAGAAGAAGAAGAAAGGTAAGGAGAAGAAGAAGAGGCCAATTTAGCAAGGGGCCAACCAGCCAACTATAGATTTGGATGCATCAACTGGTGAAAATATACACATTAAAGCTCGTAAACCCAGATATCCTTTCGTAATATGTAGAGGAGACCATTATCATCGAGATCTTCTGTGCATTCCTCAGATCTTGAGAGAATGTTCCCCCTATTCGCACCAACCGGTGTCATCAACCTCTGTTGATCATGTTGATAATACACCATCAACTAGTGATAGTGAAGTCCACGAACAGAAAGGAAAAGTCAAAGTTCCACGTGCGTTATGTGAAGGGAACCATATACTTCCCCGTTGTCCTTTTTTGGGTGAGGCCAAAACAGTCTTGCATAACCGTCCTGCTTCACCACAGCGATTTCCACCTAGATACAGTAAACTCTCCCCTAGTCCTTTACTAGTGGAAAATCTGATTGACTTAAATCAACCATTGGTTGAAACACCTATCGTTGAAAGTGAATCTTCTGAGTCCATATCAAACCAAAGTCGACAAGTCAAAATGGCAGTTGACCCAATTTTACCTTCAGAAGATCATATCCATCCTCAAGAGAGTGAGAACGATACCATTCAAATTCTCTTTGTTACTTCAGAGTCCAATTAACTTGGGGGCAATCCACTCATTCCTTCACAACAGGAAGATAATCCCCCAGTTCCCGCTACTCAAGGGGTTATTTCACCCATTTATTCGATACCCCCTCCAAACAGTCTAATCGCTTCCTTTGATTGGAATCGACTAGCAAGATCTTGCCTTCCTTCTTATGTACCTTTCTGGATCACAGTACAAGTTTACAAAATGATCGTGTTAGACACTATCATAGATGAGGGTGAGTCAGTGAGTATCCTTTCCTCAACTGTTTGGAAAGCGCTTGGTTCGCCATCACTTATGCCTGTTACACAGAATTTGTCTGGCTTTAACAAAGGAACCAGTCGACCATTAGGGATCCTTCGTAAGTTACCTATAACTTTGGGATGGAAAACCATTCACCTGAACGTGATGGTAGTCCCAGGACCATTAGATTACAATCTACTCGTTGGATGTGACTATATTTACAATATGGAAGCTATTGTTTCAATACTCTTCCGAAAGATGTGTTTCCTACGTGAAGGCAAAATTGTCACCATTGACCAGCTTCCATTTCCCGGTTCAAGCATAGCTCCAAGTCAACCGTCATCCCTAAATGGTCATTTTATATCCACGGTGTCTCTTCAACCTTCATTTCGTCCACCTAATTACCGCGAGTAGTTTGGTGAATGTAACAAAGCTTGGGGGCATGCGCCCTTGTCTATTTTGCGAATGAACCCAGTTGAAAAAAAAGAGATCTCCCTGTAGGTTATGTGACTGGTCTGGGATACCTTTCACCTTTGTCTATCTGGAGGACGAAGAGCAAGAAGTGTTTTGTCTGTTCCGCAAACGAAACCATCATGCATAACCACAGTAAGTTTCCATATGGCTACTTGAGACTCCCCTTTTCATCATGCTGGGGGCATGCAAACCTTTTTATGCAAGCTAAAAACAACCAATTTCATCTCCTAGTATTTTTTAACTTTTTAGCTTTCTAGTTTTTTAACTCCTGAGGTCAGGCGATTGGTCTGACACACCATTCACCTTCGTCTATTCTGTGGACAAAGCAAAGGAAGTGTTTTGTCTAACCATTGATAAAACCATCCTACCTAACCTCAGCAGTTCCTTAGCTTTTTTAGTTTTTCTAGCTTTTAGTGTTTTCATTTCTAGTTCGCATAAAAAGATAAACCCACTGAGCATATGTTATCGCATGGTTCAAGCTCGTTAGAAAATAAACCTACCCCTGAGCATAGTTTCCACAAGGTTCAAGCTCATTAAAAAATTAACCCGCACCCAAACAGAGCATATGTTCCCTCAGAGTTCAAGCTCTTTAAAAAATGAACTTACCATCGGTAAATAACCTTTGTGATTGCCATTACATCAGCCTTTTGAGCCTTGGTTGTGTTCCTGCCATCACCTCCATTCTTTTTGTCGATCATACGCTTCCACTTGATTGTTTACCTTTTTGAGGAACAACTGTGACGAGTGGTCCTATTAGCCACCCTCTTCACATCACCATGTTTTGAGAAGTTCCAAGCTTATAGTTGCTATCCTAGACACCACTCATTCCTAAAAAACAAGTCCCTTTTAAACCCTTTTTAGACTTGGTAAATATGAAAATATTGTCGAGCAATTGCCTCTCCAGCTCATTAAAGAGATTGGAAGCACCATTCCTCTTGTATATTTTAATCTTTTTCGGACCTGAGGGATTATCTCATGAAAACAATTCGAGCGTTTATCTTTCTTGGCTCACTAAAGTGATCGAAAAGTCATCCCTTTTGTATTATTTTAATCTTTTTCAGACTTAAGGGATTATGCTACGAAAAAGAACTGTTGGAGTTTTCTTTTCGTCCCTTTTCAAACTCTCTAAACATGAAAAGGACCGAGTTGTCTTTGTCGTTAAACTCATTAAAACAATAGCGACGAACTTGTCCACCCAGACAAGAACGAGTTTCACTGTCGCTAGACTTGCTAAAACATAGCGACAGGTTTGCCTGAAGGGTAAATTATAGAAGAAGCGCATGTTATCTTCCTCAAGCTTGACAAAAATAAAGAGGTACTGGTCAACAATGACTAGGGAAAAATGGAACAAAACTTGAAGAATTTTATGGTAGCAGGTTGCTCTTGAACATGACACTTTCACTCCATCACCATGATTGAGTCGGGTTGGGTTATTCTATTCACCGATCACATCACCATTGGTCCTCCATACCATCCATTTTCGGGGTTAACACTACCAATCCATCTCAGTGTCGCTGATATGTTCAAGAGAAGTCATACAAAGAATTCACCATCCAGTTAATGCCTCATCCACTACAATACCTTCACCCTCCAATTTTTCATGACCGCCATTCCTAAACCTTGTGTCATCAAATCGTTTTTCACCTCCAGAAAATCATTTGCTTCATTTCATGTCATAGATGTGGGATGCATTAAGGCACTCCTACGATGGGTCACTTCTTGTCAACATTAGCTCATTATCCAAGAAGTTGACTTAGAAACAACCCTTTTAGTACTTTGAAGCCTTCATGCCTCAATGGCAAGTTTCTCACTTCTGGCAACAGGTATACATCAATGTCCTTCGACCAAAAGATTTTGCGTGGTGTTAGACATCGGATCATATATTCACACCATGTGAATTGTACTGTAGTACCTTGAGGGTCATCATCATCATCGGTGATTCCTCTCGCATATGTTAACAGCTTACATTATTGGCTGGTAATAACACGATGTCTTTCCATGTTCGACTTCAGGACATCTTTTCACATGGATCGACTTGTACATTGGGCGAAGATTGAATAAGATTGAAGACCCCATATATAGCTTCATCCATTCAGTATGCGATATATTCAGGAATATAAAGACATCAAATGTACACAGAAGTTGCATAGATGATCATCCAAGCTAAGGGATGATGACTCTACATACAAGGAATCACCAGTCTGCAACTGCAGACGATTATCTATTCTACATACATGGAAATGAATTTATAAAGCTGAGCATGGGAATTCCCACCTTAGCTAGATCATGAAAATAATATGATGATGATGTATTGTATTGTATCTCATACAGGTCACCTTCCAATTCGAATGCCTCGAATCCTCATGATAAAGCATTTCACCCGACATCAAAAGATTTATGATTTCCTGCTTTAGGGGGCAACTGTTATAGACATATTTGGGAACTTCAACCCCAATCTTATATGTCGATAAAATAGGGCTCTTTAACCCCTAAAAGTGTTGTTTCTTACCCTAAAGGATCAAGGTCAACTGATTACATCATTCCCCAGAAGTTCCACCTGAAAAACCACTCAGAATTGGCCAAACTGGGCCATACTGACTGCTCCATTGTCAGGGTGCGATGCATACTGACTTCTAAAGTAGCCAGGTGCAATGTATAATGAAGAGGCATTTTGTAAGGTGCGATGAGCAAGAATGGACAAAGTCCGAGACATTTTGCTAAGTGGATGCTCATAGAATCTTCTAGAAACTTCTCCTATGACACTTGCCTCTCTGAAATTTCCCAGGGATGAGTGAGAGATCCAAGAAATCTCCAAGTGGAATTGAGAACAACAAGTGGAATGACACTAATCAAAAACCCAGAGATGACTCACACCCTTGCAGACATCTATAAATGGATCCCTCATCTGAGAGATCTAGGAGGCTGGAATTTTGTAATTTGTAAGGAAGTGCTGATAGTTTGTCTTTGAGAAAGAACATTGTATGGTTGGGTGATCTTTCTTTTCATGAGGTGAAGAGGGCTTTGATGCTGGGAGGATGATGCTGGATCAAACAACTAGGTTGTAATTCTCCCTTTTATTTTAATAAAGTTCTTTGAGTTTTCCTCCATACAATCATGTATTTGTGAATGTTGTTATTTGTAAATGTCGTTGTATGTTCATTGTATTTCTGATTCTGCAATGCTTATGATATAATAGATCGAGATGCTTTGATAGTTATTTGTTACTGTGTTTCTACAGGTACTCTCCAAGTGGGATAAGTACGGAGAGGAGTTGCAAGCTCTATCAAAGGGGAGAGAGATCAAGCAAGGAGTTAAGTGGAAGACCCAGGTTGGTTCCTTTGCCTCTCTCTTATCTATCATACATAGAGGAAATCACAAATTTCTTTGATTTTTTGTTTCTAGGATAGCTGCCAATCCTAGAGGGCTAGTAGATTGAAAAGACACTAGTTTTCTCAGAAATAGTGTGCCTAGCGAGTGTGCATTGTAACTATGTCTAGGTTATCTTACTGCAAAAGGGAAAGGAGAAAGTGAGCCTCTAAGTGAGAGGTGATAGTACGACCCAGGAAGAGACACACATGAACCAGAAGGAGCTATCTAACATCCAGTGGAATAGTCCACAGTGAATGAGACATTTGTTGCAACCAATGAACAAGGAATATGCATCCAACAACTAGCGAAATAGTCGACAATGGATGTGACAGTCATTATAATTGATAAGCAACGAAAGTATGTCTAGTATCCTATGGAATAGTCCACAAGGATGAGACAGTAATAACAACCATTAAAACACATTATCAACAAGATGAGCACTGAAATAACCGAAATAGTTCAACTATCTTAGTACATGTGAAAGAAAAATTGAAATACAAACATCCACAAAATAGTCTTAGAAACATTCATAAGTCATGCATCAAGAACATGTTGGCCTTAAAAGGCTTATGTTATTAACCAAAAGTTCCAAGACAAATATTTAATTTTACCTCACTAGCCCTAGTAGTGGGACATTGGAGCCATTCCTTGATCCTTAAATAACTAGCTGGTCTCTCTAATGCCTTGCGAGAGGAGACAAGGTGAATATTCCTCTACACATACAATCAGGGGGTATATATAACCAAGGTTGATGCTCCTTCTTGTGACTCTTTGACTACCCTCATGATTGTTCACCTTCCTATGACTTTTCAACTTACATGACTCTTCATATTCATGTATGTAAATTGGACTTTAACCTTAAAATACATTTGGTTTACAATATACATGGCCCACAATAGTGATGTGGCATATGGAAACCCATGACATGACACGACACTACTAACATGGACTAACTTGATGATTTGGCAATGCCAAGTCACTATTGTTGTTGAGTGATAGATGTGTTCTTAGGTATGCTTTCTCTTTTCCTTTGCGTAGCTTGATGATGTGGGGTATTCAATGATCTTTGGTCTTGGGAGGTGGTTGTAAAACTTGTGTCCCTTTACTTTCTCTTGAAAGGTTCACTTATCCTTTCTGTTATGAGTGAGTCATAGGCATGCTTTCCACCTTCTTCTCCTTCCTCATCATCTCACCCTGAATTCATAGAGTACCTGTTCCTGCAATTCATTCATGATGGGATGACATCAATCCGAAAACTCCGTAGTATAAGATGATACATTGTTATCCATGAACTGAGTTTGGGACAAGTGAAAGATTGGGAGAGAGGGCCCAATAACTGTGCATTACATAGTTCTAGGTGACAAGGAGATGGCTTGGTCGCTGAGACTACACAGAGCACAACTTAGACTTGATTGAGGAACTTTTCAGCACAGTCCCCACTGGGGAGAAAAATTGTGCAGTGACCACTGGGAGTATAAATTGTGCAGTTCAAGCCAGAAATGGTTGATTTAGTATGAAGCCATGAGGGTTCAATTCTGTGCATTTTTCAAAGGCAAGGAGGACTACACAACAGAGAGGCCTAGAGGACAAATCTGCATAGTTCTTGAGGGTAGTGAGCTTTGGCTGAAGGAAGGTCATGGAAGGACACATATGCATAGTTCTGGAGGCCAAGGGACACTGATCCCTCTACACATTGCAGGGTTCCAGCAGGCAAGGGAAAATCTTGAGGATTGAAAGTACGAAAGTTTGCAGGTCAAGGCACACTGGGAGGCACAACTGTGCAATTATGGGGGTGAAGGAAGGTTGTTGGGGGATGTTGGGATCTGGAATTGCATAGTACAACTACCTTGGAAGACAGTGACTACTCACTGCATAGTTCCGGTAGCAAGGTCACATCAATGATTGCTAAGATTGCACAGTGCACATCTTAATTAGGGCTCGATGAAGAGGAGTTGCTCGGTTGGGAAGATTTTTTTTAAGTGGCTAAATGTGGGAGGAAGATAGAATCATGATGAACTTGAATTGTGATCACACACTTAGTGTACTTCGATGACATGATAGAATAGACTATTGAGCCAATAAAAAAAGAGTTACCCTCTGTGTGATTGTCTCAGGTCAAGAAGCGACAAGTGCGACAATTGAGATAGACCTTAGGACTAGTGTGACGACACTTGTGCGACAATGCTCAAGACATTATGTATGAGTGCGACATGTGTTTACATGGTTAGGAAAAATTGTATACACGGAGGTCGACCTTCGAAATCACCAAAAAAGGCTTGCAAACATGTCATAATAGTGAAACATGCCAAGAGATGATAGTTGATCCAACAAGAGAAAGGGAGAAAAACACTTAGAGAAAACACATGGAATGAATTTTAGTGTTTGCGACCATACATGTCATTGAAGATATAAGGATATGACAATGATGAGATTTCATTCATACTATTCTAAGAAGTGTATTTCAACTTTATGAGATGTGCTTTGTTTTCTATACCTAGCCTTAAAAGGGTTATGAATCAGATGGAGTCTTTATGTGGACCCAATCTTCTAGTAAACTCTAGGTTCCTTTGTCTTCTTATCTGATAACTATATTTTCTCCTTAGCTCCTTAGTATCATCTAGCATGTCCTCCTTCTTCATCTCCTTCTTCATTATCTTGCCATGTCCTGGTAGAATTACTCTATATGTAATCCACTCATGACAAGATGACATCAGTATGATAAACCCCTCGTCTAATATGGTGCATGATAATCCACTAACTGAGCCGAAATTGGTATTAGGTCTTGGGGGAGAAGGCTTAGTGATTGGGATGGACTGAGGGATAAGACTGCATAGTTCTCACTGAGGGAATTTTTTTTGTAGTGCCCATTGAGGGATAAAATTGCATAGTTGAAGCAGGCAGTGACTATTGTGGGATGAGGCCGTGGAGGACAAATCTGTGCTATTTTTAGAGGCAAGGGGGGCTGAGCATTAGAGAGGCCTGGAGGACAAATATGCATAGTTCTTGAGGGTAGTGAGCTGAGGGAAGGTCACTAGAGGTAGCATCTGTGATGTTTTAGATGCTAAGGGATGTTGGGTTTTCTACGAATTACGTAGTTCTAGCAAGCAAGGAAAAAGCTTGAGGGTCGCAGATGTGAAGTGCATAGTTTAGGAAGGTTGGATGAGGCTAGGTTGCTAGGAATCCTCCAAAATTTGGCTAAGTGTGGGATCAGTGGAACCGATGTGAGAAGTGATAGGACTTGACTACTACCACACGCTTGGAAACCTAGTGATACAACATAGATCGTCTAGAACATATGAAAACATACTTCGCTTAATGCAACAGCCTTTGTGGTAGCTTACAACAAGTGCAGTTCCAATGATAGACTTTGTGAGGATAATGATGACACTTGTGTAATAGTTCATTAAACTTTCGAAATTAGTGCAAAACATGTCTACATGATGGGAATAACTCATTTTCACAAAGATTTCCCCTTGAAGCAAACCAAAACTTCCCTTTGCATGATAAGCGATAACTCCCATGCCCGAATATGACACTTGCTATATAAATATAGAAGCATGAATGACTCTTGAGATCGAAGAAGAGAGCTTGAAATCATCGACTTACTAATAAGTGACTAAGGAACAGCTAACCACAGGATCCACAATAGGCTCAAAAATTTGAGTGTAGGCCAAAATTTTGGAGGGTGTTGTAGCCACTACAATAGGTTCATATGCTTTGATACCAAATGTTATGAACTTCACACATTAAAAATTATAAAAAGTTAATGAATACAATCCACTTCAAAGTTGAAACCTCCTTTTGTAATGAATACAAGACAAGACATGAATATTCTAAGAGTAAGTCTCCTTGGTATATATGTAGGAGACAAAGGGTATAATTATAATGAATTGGTACAATCAAAGGTTCTAGCCTACATAAAAATATAACAATAAAAATGTAATATCTCATCTATGGCTTCAATAGGGAGATTTTATGTCAGTGAATAGCTTGTCTCATTCCATAGTTTTGAAATATACCTGCTTATTACTCCCACTGCATGTGCACTATCCAATTTAGTATAGATTGTTGCATACATCAAAATTCCAATTGCACCATAATATGGAAAATGGGACATGTCTTCTTCCTCTTCATATGTTTTCAGAAATTGTTGTGTAAATAACTTTACACCTACATGAAAAGGGACCTTTATCATTTTACATTCTTGTGTATTAAACCTCTATAATAATGACTCAACATACTTCCTATGATTTAAGTAGATTTTTTTTGGCTCTATATCTTTTAATTTCCATGCCCAAAAAATAAATTTGCAGTACTAATATCCTTCGTATCAAAATTAGAAGACAAATTTTCACGCCTTGGATGATTTTCTTGTTGTTTCTAATCAACAACATATCATACACATACAAGAACAAACAAGAGCTATGTGGTGGCATGTCACTACTTATTTGCATACATGAATTGTGTGCATTTAGTTTATTTGGTTAAAATGATATGTCTGAATACAAGATTATTTGAAATAAAAGGGCTTCATTGAAAATTTATATATTTAAAATTTAAATTATATTTTTATTTTAAAAATGTCGATAACTTTCAAATAATTGATTTTAGATAACACAATATTTACCTATATTTGTTTTCACTATCATACTCAATTCATTTCTCATTAGATCATATCTTTACTTATTGTTGCTAGGTTTGATATAGGAGAAGCTACAATGCTCCCAATTTGAATTCCAACAATGTTACTCTTTAATCCCATTAACCTAATTTTGTAATCAATTATTGGATATAAATAAAATTATCATAAACGTATTCACTATTTTAATTTAAAGTCATATTTAAGTGCCTCATTATAAAAACACTTTAATATCCGACATAAGTGAGGTCAACAATCTTGTGATGCTTCATGAAAATCAAACTATTGAGAAAGTAACACAAAGTTCTCAAGGCTAGTCATCAAACCCATACGACACAACATAGTATAATATACTAGAATTTTTCAATATGTGAAGTTATTTATTTATAGGCTTCCATATTTAAAATGGAGAACTACTTATTTCTCTAAAATTTTATTTTCACTAATATCCTCCATCTTTTGAGACCAACCTAAGGAAGAGAATGATTTCTTTAAGGTTCAAAAAATTCTCTAGACAATTTTTTCTCAATAGTGGTAGTCTTGGAGGAAAGATGTTAGGTCCCTATAATACTAGTGTAGCCCCCTTATTGTTATTGTTAGTGTATCCCCCTTATTGTTATTTTTAATGTAGCCCCAATATTATTATTGTTGTTCCCCATAGAAGCCCACTATTGTTATTGTTGTGCCCTTACATTATTATTGCTATGCAAGCTCTAATTATATTGTGAACCCTTAGACTCCTATATATAGAAAGGAGGTCTTGTCATTTGTATCATCTAAGAATTGTTAATTTATGTGATGTAAAGGAGGTTTCCACCTTGAAGAGGCTAATTCTCAAGTATTTGATCTATTTTTTCTTCTATTTTGTGATCTAGTTGCCTAACATTTAGTATCATAGCTTTGGATTCTAGGGTTTTGCTACATCAAATAGGTCATCCTGGAATTTTCGCTATAAATTTTTTTATACAAGGGTTCAGAAGCTAAAATTTCTACCATGTGGACCTGAAATCTTGGTGAACTATTTGTAAATATTTCAGATCTTGGTTCGCTATATTTCTAAGATATGGTCTGAAGAGGTTAGGGTTTTTGTAGGCTCCATAATTCAATTTCAAACAGGTGACATAGAGAAAATAGTCATAAACTCCTCTATGAGCATCGGATTTGAATTTCATAAAAAGTGACTAAAATTAAACAAAAACTAGTTTTTTGTGTATCATTTTTAGGGCCGAAGGTCGAAACAGTGACACGTGGCATTTTGTACAAGTTAGCTATACAAAACTAGTTTATAATTAGATCATCATGGGAGATTGGGCATAATTTTTTCTTGAAGAATCTAATCTTGATCTGACTTATGGCATTGGAAAGAAGACTCATAGGGATATAATAGAAATAATTTTCAGAATTTGGAGATCCAAAATTACAGAGGTACAATAGTTTCAACATTGAGCTCCTAAAAAGTAAGAAAAAGGTTTGTATTTTTTTAAATTTTGCATCACTTTTGTTTGAAAAATCAGTTTGAAGTGATTCAAAGGGCATAGTGAAGCATAGATATCATTGTTTGATTCCAAAATTCCTCAAAATAAAAAAATGGAAGCACCTAGTAAGTGACCAAAAAGATCTACTATGGCACATGAAGAAGAGGAAGAAATGTAACATGATATATCAAAATTACGAGACCAAGTGCAACAAATTTCACTCTCGCAAAGAGTAACAAAAAATGAACTAGAAGTTAAGATGGTTGGTTTAGAATAAAAGTAATTGGAAACATGGAAGTCTTGAATGATGGGTTAAAAGTAGATATGGGAGTTTTTAAAGTAGACATGGAAGTGATGAATGTTAAATTATAAGGGTTGACAAAGTTGTTGCAAGAAAGGATTCCCAGTGGAAACAAGGTAATCCATGAAAATAATGATGACAAAAAAAAGAATATGAATTATAATTCTAGAGACTCCAATGTTGGATTTAAGACCCACCACATTCCAAAGATTGGCATGAGGAAGTTTTATGGCAAGGATATGGTAGCATGGATACTATAGATGGAGAAATTCTTTGATCTACATGATTTCCTACAAAAACAAAAGGTATGCATTGCATATTTATAGTTAGAACTGAGTACATCTTATCATCCCTAAACATATGGTTAAACATAAGAAGTTAACTAATGTTTGGAGATCTATCTGGGATGCTTCACTTCAAAAAGAAATATCAATGGGTACAATGGTTTCCTTAGCTAAATGGTGGTATAATACTAACTATCATGAAGCCACCAAGATAATGCCATATGAGGCAGTGTGTGTACAGCTCCCACCTTCACCAGCTTCTTATATCCTTGGATGTTCCAAAGTACAGGCATTTGATCAGCTCTTGCTGAACCATGACATTGTGATCGTTCATCTCAAAGATAATCTACATTAAGATGAGAATAGAATGAAGCAACAGGCCAATCAACATCGTTCTGAGTGGTCATTTCAAGTAGGTGACCAGGTGTTCCTGTGACTCCAACCGTATAAGCAAATCTCTCTCAAAGAAAAGGGTTTCCAGAAACTAACACCAAAGTTCTATGGGCCTTATTAGGTACTTCAACGTATAGGAGAAGTATCTTACAAATTGGCCTTGCCAACTACTTCAAAAATACACCTCGTCTTCCATGTATCGTGCCTCAAGAAAGTTATGGGGAACAATTGTAGGGTTCAAACAAGTTAGCTAAAATTGGATGAGGAAGGCTCACTTTGGCTCCGACTAGAACAAGTTCTCGATACTCGCAAAATACATCTTCATGGTCACATGATCAAGGAAGCTATCATCAAGTGGAAAGACACCTCTCCAGAAGATGCGACTGGGAACCAACCACTATTCTTCAATAGTTTCCACAGTTTCAACCTTGAGGACAAGGTTGTTTTATATGTGGGAGGGCATGTTAAGGTCCAACCCTAACCCCTTTATTTATGTGATAAGTCTAAGTGGCCTAGCGAGAGTCATAGTTAGTTAGTTGAGTCAATAAATCTTATAAGTGGTTATTCACATTAATAATACTTGTAAGTGGTTGACCCACATTATATAAAAGGGGCCCCAATTAGTTATAAAAAATCCATAGTTAATAAATAAAGTGGTTAACCCGTGTTATGCAAGGGACCACTAGAAGTTAGGGTTTTGGATTTCATTAAGCTATAAATAGTCTTAGATAGTAAGGGAAGAATCATCGAGTCTTATTGTAATTGAGCTCTACTCTGTTGGAGGTTTCCCCCTCGAAGAGGTGAGTGAACATTGTATTTTTCTTATGAATAATAAAATATTTTTGCAGCTTGTCTCATTTCATGTGATATTTATGTGTTTTGGGCTATATTGTTTCATATTTATGGTATTATAGTATTTCTCACAAGTCAAGTGCATAACAAGTTAGCTAAGCTCAATATGCATGCATACCCAAATTTCATATGTGTAATCTGCATTCCCAGGTCTAGAAACCAATATGCCCTATCTCAAGAACTAAGGTTTCTCCATTGGTATTTATTTTAACAACTCCATTGTTTTATATCGATTCATTTTACTATCAAATTTAGCCATGGTGAATTCCCCTATATCAATCGTTGACATGATTTGGTCAAATATCCAACATGTATAAATACCTTTGTGAATGTTGATTGATGTATTGGTTTTTCTGGTAACATATGATCCGAAGGAAATCATTCAAGGAGTGGAGTCTTCCATATGTTGAATATGAGTGTTTGATGCAAGGATTGCAGTTCGTATTCTAGATTAGGTGGTGAGTGATTTGGTATGGAAGTGAGGTTTCATGCCCTTCAAGGGTCTAGTTTATGTAGCATGATCAATTGTTTTGTTATGGTTACAACTGTGTAAAAAACATGGTTGTTCAAGGTGAGTAATTTGTCTATGCAAAGGTATTCATTCCCTATTATGGAACTAGTATATGATTAAATGAGGACAAGACTGTGTGGGTAGGATGTGCGCACTTGTGACTAGTTCCACCTAGCCTATAGGGGATGCAATGAGGAAACTTGGTTTTGGGAAAATTAATGTACAAGGTGTTATGATGTTGTGCATTTAATTTTCTCTGTTGTGATGTCCACTTAGTGATAGTGAAAAAAAGGAAAGTGATGATTTATTTCTTTGTGTGTAGAAGATTTTGAGGTGGAGAGAATTTTAACCTAAGAGATTATAACCTTGCTACAACACTGAAGTCAATAACAATGAGGTTTTGAACCCCTTAATGATTACTAGTTGTAAGCTTCAGTTTAGCTACTTTCTCTATGAAGATTAAGTGTGGTAAGTCGATCTCCATTGATATATCTGATTTAACATTAGTTTACTTTTGTCCTAAGAAGACAATTATATCTACAATCTTGAGTATCCAAGATGATTTCTTCATAGTTAGTGAGAATATGTTTTGAGAAATAAGGTTCTTGGAGTCATATGACAGTGGCATATAATTCTTAAAAATATTAGGAGAGGTTCAATTACAAGGTAATATTGTTTTTCTGCATTTTGAAGGTGAATATGTTGATTTAATCAAGGTTATAGTCAAGTCAGGTATAACCAAGATTTGAGATAGAACTTGTGTTATAAGGAGTTAGCATTGTTTTCTGTTGTGCTGCTAAAGATATTTGTAGATGAAGTTGACTAGAATGTTTTCTTGGGCCTTACAACTCATATAGTGACCAAGGCCTTTATTTTATAATTTTTTATTACATAGTAGTCGTTGTCTCTGGAACTAACATAGTTTTAGTAATGGTTTGTTTGAACTTCGTTGGAAGCATGAAAAATACTAAGATGAGGGGAGGTGGTGAATTAGTATTGTTCCCTATGATCATTTTTTATAGATTTTTTCCTTTCTTTTGACAAACCCTGATTCTTTCATTCATTAGCAGCATAGTATATGAGCATATTTGAACATAAACAAGTAAACCACTTGACAAATTATCTCTACAACCTTTAAGTCGCTTAATACTATAAGTTCCTCCCCTAGGTTTGTGAAAGACTGAATTGATCCCTCTAACACTAAGGGGGTCTACAAGATCAATTGTTCTTGCGGGAAACCTTATATAGGTGAAACTAGTCAGTCTATCAAGCGTAGAATTCAAGAGCACGTTGCATACATTAGACATAATCGCTCTCGAAATTCAACTATTGCTGAACATTTGGTCAAACAAAGCATCACATTTGCATTGAGGATGCTTTTGTCCTTGCTAGGACCTCTCATTTTCATCACAGAAGTTTTAAAGAGATAATCAAGATTGAAAAGTGAGTTGCCAACAATATGAACAGGGATGATGGCTGGACATCAGTAGAAATTGGATCCTATTATTCTCGAAATTCTCTTCTTCCTACATTCTATTTTATGCCTCTTTTTATATATATTAAAAAGAAAATAATAATAGTAATAATAAATAACTAATTAATTAAATTAAACCATATATATATATATATATATATATATATATATGTTTAATGTTTAATTTAATTAATTAATTTATTATTACTATTATTATTATTATTATTATTATTTTCTTTTATATATATATGTTTATTTTTATTTTTAATAGATATTTTATTGTCTTAATCTTTTGCCTAATCTTCTAAAATACTAATATTCATCCTAAAGTATTAATTTAATATCATTAATATCATTAACCTATATTATTTATCCCTAATATTTACACATTAGTATTAATATAATATATTTTTATTATTATTATTATTATTATTATTATTATCTTATTTTTTCATTATTTTTAGCCTTATTTCATTTTCCCTTAAATATTTATTCCAATATATTAATATATTATTTTTTATTTATTTATTTTTCTTTATTTTTATCCTAATTATCCTTAATACTATATTATTATTCCCCTAATACCATCTTACCCTCATTTTAATAAAAATCATCTCCCCTAATTCATTTTTAAATATCATAAATAATTAGGATAATTTTTTCTGTTTTTAAGCTTGCCAGGACTACATCTTCATCATGTCCAATATTCACCCCGATCTTAGCGGGGAATTGAACTGGTGACTTCACATCAAGGAGTGCCTTAATAGAGCACCCGATCACCATCTATCCAAGACCCCATGGACATTAAATAATTATGATAATTGTTTATATTAAATTATTATTATTTCCTAACAGTTAATTTGTTTTATTTTAATAATCTTTCTAACGATCATTTTATGACATTTTACTCTTTATATACCCTTACTTGATCATATCACCCTAATGATGACCACATTAGTTGGTTCGAAATGCGTCGGCAAATAACTCTCATGTGATGGGTCCTAAAGGCATTTGTAAAAATAAAAATAAAAATTATAACATTAGCAAATAACCATGACCAACAACACATCAAAGCGCATCAACACACATAGAGACACTTGATATTAGGTTAAAACCTAAAGGGGAAAAACATTGTTAGATGTTCTACTCTCGAAAAGGAACCAACCTCTCCAACATGAAGCTCCCTCATATAAATAAAATATTTGAAGTGATCAAACAATAATATCTCAGAGATACGGAGAGACAAACACTCATGTTCATACTCCAGTATTTTTCTCCTTGAATAGATCCAACACTAACTTCATTCAATGAAAAACTTATCCTTGATATTATCACCTTCTAGATTGAAGAATAACTCAATTCGACTCTAAACCATCAAAATCCTTGGGAAAATACCTTAGGAAATGCTCATGGTAAATTATGTGTGTGCAAAAATCGGAAAATTTCACCAGCGAGCATCATCACAAGGATTGAACTAACTCCCAATGAAAATTTTCATTGGGATAGTATAGGCATCCAAGTGAAGATGATGTTTTCTTCACGCTTTGCATAACTGTCTCCTAGAGAAGATGCTTTAACACATGGAAAATCACCTCCTCTCTGCCCAGAACTTTGTCATTTTTCTTCAATGGTTCTCCAACACATGTTAGTAACACAACATCAAGCCTCTGATCATCGTGACAAATCCTCCAAACTTGTTTCCATCAATGCTAACACAATTTACTCCACAGTTAACTCATTAGGTAAGAATCCTAGGTTGACATCAATGCCAACAAGATGAGGCCAACATTCTCCCCGTTTGGTGTTGATTTCAACCTACAAGCACAAGACCAAGTTGATATCCATAAACTCCTCAAACTAGTTGTTTTGATTCTTTCTTGCGGCTATCACTCTCCCCCATGACATAAATGGAAAACAGTGGACAAGTATGGTTGAACCACATGTTGAACACTATTGATATCAACTGATATGTAGATGAAAACTTATCATATCCTCATGCCAACAAGCCAATAGCATGCCAACAAGCCAACATTATGCCAGAAAATCAACAAGTCAACACCATGCCTTTATGAAAACAACATGTGCTTGCTTCTACTGCTAGGATAAACATGATCCTCCTGAACATATAATGGGGATGAAAACAATATCATTATGTTGTTGTATATCAAGTTTTGCTGCTACCATGTTTCTCTTTGCCACATGCAAGAGATACTCTTCATAGACCAAAGACTCAACTCATACATGACCAAAATAAATGTAATAATTACATGTATTCATAAGCCTAATACATGTCTACTAGGATGATATATCATGGTTTTACAATGCCTCGAAAAAACTGATATATGGTTGAGACATGACTCCTATCTCATGCATGAACATCACTCATATGACTCAACCAATTTCCCATTAGAAAAGCATGATAGTACTTGGCTACAATAATGGCTCCAAGCTCATACATGCTTGAAACACATGACATCTACCAACCCAAACATGGTTGTAATAACTCTCATCACTCAACATGACTCACTTCAACACATTCTTGGCATGACCCATGAATCTCTCTCTTGACTCTAGGACCAACCCACAATTAACCAAATAATGAAAATAACATATTATAGGGCTTCATATTGAGAGTACATGTTCGAAAATGATGTATGCCAAGACTCGTGACTCTCTTCTCCTTCTGCATAGCTGAAAATGATGATATACAATGTAAAATATATGGTTGTTACATCATGCTCATGAAAGTGGCTTCATGGCCAACATAATGTCTCCTCCTAATGCATGCCAACATCAAACGTTGTTAAACTGATGGACAAAATAAAATGCATGTACATGGGCCATTTCAGCCACAATATCAATGAAAACATCTAGAAACATATGGCTAAAAGTATCACCTTCCTCTGCAGATGGTTAAATCAATGATATTTTCTATTCATGATTGGTACATATGATTTTCAACCAAATTATCAAAGTAAAAAAATATATATGTATGGTTGAAAATGTACCCTTTCACTCATGAAAACATATGTAAATCTGATAGAAATAAATGACTGAAAGCAATGAATAAAATGATAAGAATTCCATGCAAACCTCATACAGAGTGATGAGGCTCATAAATAGGTACATTATAAGGGTCATGATGCAATCCTCTAGCTTTAGAACTATCTCTTTCTCACAGTTATTTACAATTTCTTTTATATTATGCTTATTGAGAAGGGTAAAATATGTTTTCTATGTCATGTGGCCTAATATGATTAATTGTAGGAAATGGAGCATTTTTTAGATGAATTCTATGTAGGGGCTTGGAGTAGACAACAGGGAGAGATTATAATGGGTTGTCTACCTCTTTAACTCCTTCAATTACCCTAATATCACAACTCTCTCTCTCATCAACTCGAGGTCATAATTGGCAGCCAAGCAAGACGAGGTCATTGGCATCCAAGCAAGTGCAGTTAATGAGGAACAAGATCCACCATTCTTGAGTTGTGGGAGACAAATATTCCTACTTTCTAGGGATCTACTAGTAGCTAGCCTCCTATATAAATAAACATGTAAAAGAGCTCATTAGGATTCAATTTTTTTTTTTTTTTTTAGCTAGGTAGCTATTGATCTCAAGAACCTAGAAATGCTATTTTTTTACTATAATTTGATGTATTAGACATTGATACTGCTCTTGGGTTTGGGCCCAACCCCAGTGGCTTAGGTCCTTCTTGTGTTTTTGTATCTCTTTTTAGTTTGGAGTGCTTATTAGTTTCTTGCATTTCATTAGAGAATAATCCATCAAAAATATGTGATTGCAACCTCTACCTCATCTCTCTCACGGGAGCATGAATAGAAGGATTTACAACCATAGTACAAAAAAATTATGTTTATGATTTATTTCAAGAATATAGATGTTGGTTACCTTGTTTTCATGTTATTTTTGTAGCTTAGGAGTTTATTTATTTATTAGAACAAAGTTTTGGCATAGATAACATTTAACTTCAACTCATCTTTTCCATTATTAATTGTTTCATTTTGTCAATGATAAATGGGTATATGCATGTAATGATTGCAGGGCTATTTGGATCTGCAGGCAAGGGAACATTCACCATCTCCATCTTGTACTTCCTCACCTTCTCTTATGAATCCCAAATTTTGTCCTAAAAGTTTTGTTCATGAGATCCTTTTCCTAGACCACCATGAGCATCTCTCCTAGTTCAAAATAGGCCTTCAAAAGGATTTAATATTACCTATGGTATTTTGCCACCCTTAATTCATTTACCTCAACCTCCATCCACCTTTCCATACCCTAAACCCACTATTTCCACCTCCTAAACCTTCTTGATAGCCTTCCTGTAGCATTACAAGCCTTCTTGTAGAAATATAGGGCACTTATAGCAGCCTCCTGTAGCAGCCTGTTTATTCACCAGTTTTGAACTTTGCTGCACTTTGGACTTAGTTTAGAAGAATGTTGACCCTCATTTATGACTCCATAATCAAAGATATCTCCTAGGCCACTCCAGACCCTCCTTTTCCTTCACTACAAAACAAAATAACGTTATTTCCCTTATCACATATTTGGCACAAATAAAACATTGATGATATGAAAGTGTGAGCTAGATAGATGATACATAGAATATTGAGTTATGAGTTGGTAGGTTAGATTCTTGTCTGCAAGTCGATTTTATACCTATATGGTTGATTGCAAGATAATGTAGTTTCCTTTTTGATGAATAGGCACATATTAGAAGCTTGTTGATTGGGATATATGCTACCAACAATGCTTCTAGACTTTGATTTTTATTTTTACATTTGTTGAGTCATGTTCATAGGTCATAGTGTAAGACAGTGCGTACTTTGTGCAAATTTTAATGGTATTCTTTGCATATGCACAAAAGTTAACTAGGAAACTGCAAAGGTAGCTAAAACAGGGTTTTTGTACCATGGGATCCAGGAATTCCACTTTCTTTGGGATGATTTAGATTCTAACTTTGCAGGGGAATTCTCTTGGGACACATTTGTGGATAGAAAAATATCCAAACCGATGGTCATTTTCCTAATGCGACAAAATGACGTGTAACAAATTCCCCCCTAAAGTGAAAATTCAAAAGGGATATATGATGACTGAAGTGATTTATCATGCCAAGGTTTGGGTTAGATACTACAATCGGAGACCTGCAACAATCAATCAAATGTTATAATGAAATATATAATATCACGTTGAGGTAGGCATTCCCATACTTAGAACATAAATGTCTCAAAGAATAGTATGGAAATACATATGAAGATTCATGTCAAAATATGATATAGCATGGATGCAACAATTAATGGATTTATTTTTACAATTATGAATATTTATTAACTCCACATAGCCTGGATGGATGAAAATAGATCCAGGGTATTGATCTCCATCTCTCGATCCATATTGTGAATCTAGCCATGCGAGTGTATGTCTTGTAGTCAAACATGGTAGAAACCACTTGATTACCGGTCAATGATGTGAACCATTAACAAGCGTGAGAGAAACTACCAATAATGAAAATGGCTCTCAAGGTACATCTAGTACAATCTATGAAGTGTGAATCAATGTGCTGATGTTGAACACTCATAGAATCATTTTATCAAAGTTCAATGATGAGAACCTATTGTCAAAGGTGAGAAACATACCATTAAGGCATGCAGGCTTCAAGGTACTGAAGATTTCTAGATCAACTTCCTAAATAGTGAGTTTAAGTCGATAGGAAGCAACTCGTGACAGGAGGGACTATGATACAAAAATCATGTCAAGTTTTGAAGAACATTAGTTTGGAGTAATCTAGGACTGACTCAAGGATGGCCGATGCAACTGAGGGTGAATACTGGCAAATTAATTTAATCGAGGTTAAACTTCTCTTGAACATATCAGAGACACAACATGATGACTTGGAAGCATTTTAATTAAAAATAAAATCTAAACCAACTGAAGAATTTCAAATAGGTATGGTCAACTGAGAGGCAAATGGATTTCCCAACTCATACACAAAAGTGACGGAGTGTCATGTTCAAGAGCAACATATTTCCTTTTATAAAACAAAAACAAATATTCTTTCTCACTTTTCCCCCACCATTACTGGAAAGTGCCTCTTTATTTTTTACAATCTTGAGGAGGATAACATATTCTTGTCCTGTAAGCTCATCCTTCAGATGAGTCCTTCGAAGTATTTTTAATGAACCCTAGGAAGGAGTGGTTTGGTCTCGTCATGCTTAACAAGTCCTGCACTGTTTAGATTTTATGAGTCCAGTGAAGGGGTAACTCGATGTCATTTTCATATTTAAAGAGTTTGAAAAGGTACAAAAAGAAAACTCATTTAGTTCTTTTACCGCAAAATTTTAATGAGCTAAAATAAATTAAAGCTTGGTGTTTTTCAGTTTTAGGGAGTCAGGAGAAAAACATAAGTAAACTCCACAATGTCATTTTTCATAAATTGAGTCCCTCAAGCCCGAAAAAGGGTAAAATAATGTAGGAGAGAACTCTATTGACCATGATTAGTCAACGTATACCTTTTTCGTAAATAGTCTGGTTCAGTCTGTAAAAGGGGTAAACTTATACTGAATAGATGGTTGTTCATTTACTTTTACGAGTTCGAACAATCAAGTACTTGGTGATCTTTTCGTTTTTAAGGAGTCTGAAAAGGGTGTAAAGAGAACTCCAGGGTTTCACTTTTTCATAAGTTTTAATGAGTTTGAAAAGTGATAAAATTTACTCAATACCAAAATGATTTGTTTTCTGTTAATGACTTGTGACCTGCACACTTAAACTTGAAATAATTATCTCTACTAAAAAATAAACTGAAAAACATTATAAAATTGGATTTTTAAAGTTAATACGAAAAAAATAATATTCAAATAGCCCTATAAATTTATACAAAACCCAAAAAGTAAAAAAGTTTTTACCATTTTTGTTTTTAACCTTTTGAGAGTGATAGAGTTCATTTTCACCATAAACTTCAAGAGATGATTCCAGGAAAAATGTTGGGCGAAATTGCGGGCTGTCTTTTCTAGGTAGATTATCTCTCTAAGCTCTTCATTTTCATGCCTTGTATTTAGCTTTTCATCATAGTTTCTAGTTTTTTGGGGAGGGTTTTCAAAAACATTTTCACACTATTCATAACAATAGGTTGCACACAATGCCGAGGGCATAAAAAATTAAATAGAAAACACCCAAATTCTTTGCTAATTTTATCCATGATTCTTTCTAATTATATTCTATGTCTATTTTCAGGGATTTGAACCACAAACATGGAATGGAGAGAATGTGAGCATGAAGAGCAAGACATAGTTGCACTAGACCATCCAATAACCATATAGGCCTTGACAAATTGTGGCTTATACAAGTTTTTTACCATTCTGGGCATGAAGGTCCAATTAGACTTGCTAGAATGGATGGTGGCAAAGTGTAATGTTCAAGAAGAATGTTTCATAGTCTGATACCATAGACTTGTCATTGATGCTGATGACATAAACTTCCTGAGTGGAATTACATGCCATGGGATGGAACTCAATTTGTATGGTCATAGGTGAGGTGGTGAAAAAAAATGCCACCTATTTGCTACAACATTGCACTTGAGGGGTTGCTCTCAAAGATGGCAAAATTGACATAAAGACAATAGCTTAGGTTCCTTTGAAAGTTATCGGGTTCATTGTTGCATGGTTGTGCAGTAGTGAAACTTTTCATTTTCTCATGAAGGCTCAAATGCAAACTGTTGTAGAATGATTCCAACCTACCATATTCAACTAGAGTGAGTTTGTAGTTGCCAATATGAAGGGGAAACTGACTAGGGTAAAAAAAGGAAAACTCAAAATCTTTGGGTATGGTGCCTTCGTTATTTAATTTTCTTTGGAGGGGATTCCTATTATGGCTCCACAGATAACTATCAAACGAGGATGACCTCATGACCCATGCATGTTGAATTGGGTTACAATTACAGCATGTCGTGGAGGTGGCGAAGGACTAATGATCATATATACTCCTGACTTCTTCAGTTGGTTGGAAAATCAAATCATCGTGATTGAAGATTTTCCATATGTAGGGATGGACTACAAAGGAGATCCGGACATGCCATAACCTCTTGAGATCCAATGGGGTGCTATAGGTGAAACTTCACACTTCGCTTGATTTTTGAATTTTTTGTTATTTTTTGGCATCCAAAATTAATTATCTGAAATGTTCATGCATAAGTGGCCCCACTAAGACTATATGGATTATGTAGATATGAAAGGTGTGGAGAACAACTAGTAGATCCCACAATGCCAAACCCAGATGTGACAGAGACATTAACAGAGATAGACGACAATCTTGAGAGGTTGACCTTGGACATCCCTGATGCTGCGATAGATGATTTTCCTCTCTGCTACCAGAGGCATACTTCAAGGGTTCCTAGACCTATTATCAGTTTGCTACGATGAGTAGCATGTGCTGTTTTATGCTACCATGATCATCTTCATGCGTAGTGACTAGTCTAAGGGCTAGATTTTTTATTTTTGATTATGTATTGACATGTTCAGAAAATAAAGGCCATGGGGCCTCATATTTTTGGATGACATTTTTTGTAAAAGCCACACTTTCTACAAACAATTATCTAATGAAAGATACTACTTCTATTTTAGTCTATCTTGTACAATATATGGATTGATATTGCATTTTATTTCTCTACAGATGTTTTACGAATTCCAATTCAACACATAATTAGCCAATGTGTTAGTTAATTTATTTAAATGTCTCAGAATATGTTGATACTCAATATAATCAAACTCTCTTCTTACACATGGAAGCACTTCTAACTGAATAAAAACCATTCAAATGTAACACTATGAGTTGTGAATCTAACCTAACGATCAATTGATGAATGCCAAATGAAATGGCATCAGATAACATCTCAATCACTATGCTATATTCTACAATATTATTCATTGTTTGAATAAGGCATATCCCACCAATAGAAACTAACTCATCTATGGGTGAATAAATGACCCAGGTTGCAGAAGATAAATTTCGAGTACTACGACTAGCACCATCAGTGAATCTAATGTAAGTTTGAGGGAGCGTCAACATTTACAAATCAAGTGTAACAAAAGATGAGCAGAGGAAGTAGTTGAAAATATTAAGAAGATGCTAAAACAATCACACGTAAATATGGTACATTAATATACAAATTTTTCACCAAACAATCTAAGAATAATATCTCTTTAGGTAAATACTGTTTCTAGGATTTCCTAAAGGGATTCCATCATAATTAACCAGTTCATAGGTCCCTTTTTCTAGTGCATGTTTTAAAACAGAAGGGCCATGCCACATGGGCTCGAACTTACCAACACCCAGCTTATTGTGCTCTTGGTCATAACCCAAGAATAAATCACCTTTTGCATATGAATGGGGTTTGACATTTTGATCATACTGTGCTTTAACTCGTTTCTTTCAGGCCTTGATAGCTAATGCAGCATCACGGAGAGTCTCATCAAGATGTGATAAGTACAAGAAACATTCTTCCTTAGAAGAACTGGCTATTAATAATTCAATTTCCAGTTTCAAAGATGGTATATTTCATTCAATTAGTAGAACTGCTTCCATGTCATAAATGGGCTGGAAAGGAGTAAAATGTGTCGAAGCTTTTGTTGTGGCATAGTATGCCCACAAGGTTTGATAAAGCATTAAATTACAATATCATTTATGAGTCCTAATATTTCGTTTAATCACGGTGGTTATGAACTTGTTAACGACTTCTACTTGGCCATTTTCCTGTGGGCAATATGGAGTATATTTGTCATGACGCAGGTCTCTTTTTGTGGTAAGATCGGTCATCATATTGTTTCAAAAATGGCTACCATGGTATGCGACGCTGGCTTGTGGAACTCCAAATTAAGTAATCACCTAATTGAACATGAAAATCAATGTTGTTTCACCATCATCCTTATATGTGGGTATCACCTTGGCCCATTTTGTAAGATAATCTACCGCAAGGATAATGTACCCATGCCCCCCAGCCGAGTGAGGGTTACATGTAAGGAAATTGATGCCCCATTTAGCAAAAGGACCGACAACAATTATTGGGTGAAGATAAGATGGATGTGCACACATTTTTCGATCATAAATTTGACAATTATGGCATTTCTGGACTGCAGTGATACAGTCTTTGAACATAGAAGGAAAAAAATAGCCTGCATGTAGGATATTTTTGAGCAATGTAAAACCCTGACATATGACCACCAAAAGCTCCATAATGGTAGTCATTTAATTCGTTTTCGTTTTCTTTGTGAGTTAAACATCGTCTGAAAATGGAATCGACACCACGCTGATAAACTGTATCTCCAACAATATTGTATTGTTGGGATTGATACTAGATACAACAATGATCAGTTCGACTCAATTGAGGCAAAAAATTTTGGGTCTGAAGATAAATTATGATATCTCCATACTATGGATTTAAAGTACTGATTAGAAAGAGAGATTCATCTGAAAGAGAATCCTCTGCCACATTTTTTGTTTCAAAATGGAAAAAGTCACATTAATAATTCAGTAAAAACCAATTATTTCTTAGATTTGAATTTAATGAATTCAAAATTGAATTCCTGTAGGATGAATATCCATTTGGAATATTCTACCCCTAGCAATTGTCTAGTAAGAATGTAAACCATGGGGTTGCAATCAAAAATCACAGTGGTTTTATGCAATAGAATGTAGTGATAGAAACATTGGACAACTTGAACAACTTCCAAGGCCAATTTCTCCACATGTGCATATTTTGCTTCATTTTTTGTTAAATAATGACTTAAGTAATATATCACATGCTCTTTGTTCGATTCATCTTCCTAAACTAGAACCATGCTAAGGGTGGCATCGAACATAGCTAAGTATAAAAATTAGTCTCGTGATAATCGGGAGGATGCAACAATAGTGTACGGGTCAACACATATTTAAGTGCATCAAAGTCCTTTAGAGCCACTTCATCCCAGATAAATGAGATTCCCTTTTTCAAAAGTTGATTAAAACCTTATTCAACTCGATGTAGTTCTAGATAAATTGGCATAGAAAATTTTCCTTCCCTTGCAAACTTTGGAGTTAGTGGAGATCAAAAGGAGGAGGCATCTTCAAAATAGCCTCCAACTTCAATGGATCGATACAAATTCATTCCTTTAAAATGAAAAATCCTAGAAATTGACCAAATTGCACATAGAAAAAAAATTGTGGATTCAAGTGAATATTGTAATGATGGCATCTGATAAAAATTGCTCTCAAATGCTTTGGATGATCTTCTCTAAGCTTAAATGATAGTTTTGATAAATTTAGGCTCAAATCCGGCTACTACAGGGTTTCTTGTAGTACTACTACAGGATGTCCTAGTTCTACTATAGGATGCCCTATTTTACTCTAGGAAACAAGCTGAAATTTTAGGAGATAGTAGGGAAGGTGGAATGAAGTGTGGGAAAGGTATCTGATGGGGGAATAAAGCATGGAGGAGGTGAACACTATCTAGTGCTCAATTAGATGCTTCAAGATGGTTGGATTTTCTCAATGGAAATGTCAATTTTTCTTACAAAACAAGAATTTAGATTTAGGGTTTAGTGGAATTTGGAAACATGGGTGGATAAGGCTTCGATGAGGCAAATGAGATGAGGTCTCCCTACAAATTAGAAGCTCCTACGACAACATACATTCTTGTTTTCATTTATGTACAAATTCATCTATATATGGGAAATATTTATTAAATGGAAGAAAATAGAGTTATTACCATCTAGTGGCTAAGTCCATGAATGAAAGTTCTTTGAAACCAATGCAAAACTTAAAAGATCAGAAATGATAATTGTAAATCATCTTAAGAAGCTCAAATAGAATGAACTACGCATCAAGAAACCCTAGATCATGCAGTAAAGCAAGAAATCTATTTTTAGGCTGTGTGAATGGAACCCTCAAGTCATGATCCCATAAGGGAGATGAGGTGAAAGCCACTATCACAAGATTTTCTGGAGTGTCTTCCGTCACTATGATACCATTAATCTACTATCTACAAATGGAAGTAAACTAATTAATCATCTAAATAATTGCAAATTAACAAAACCAAAATCACTTCAGCAGCTAGCTATGAGTGTAATCTAAGAATACATGTACAAGAAGAGGAACCTCTGCTGCTAGGGATGGGCCCTAACCCAAGATCTTGAGTCCTCTGAGTCAACTCAGTGCTAGATCAAGGGAATGCTTCTCATTTTCATTAAAATGTCAAAAATACATAAGATTCTGATTCATCAATCACAATGTCTTAGCTCGAAAATGAATCTTGGCTACAATAAAAAAAAGTCGAATCCTAATGAGGCTATAATCCTTCTTATTTATACAACTGAAGCTACCAACATCTTCCTTATATTTAGGGAGGCTTGACTCCCAAACTTGAGATCAACTGGTCTTCAACTATCACTGGCTTGGTTGCCAATGACCTTAATGGCTTGATTGCTTGTAACTCTAAGCTGATGAGATATGGTGGAATTATCTTCGAGTGAGTGAGGAGTCAAGGAGGGAGATCCAATCTCCTAAAATCCCTCTTTCTTGTCTAATTCGAGTTCCTACACTTTAATTAGCCAAAATTTTCTCCAAAACCTACAATCAATGCACGTTAGACCACAATACATGAAATCTCATCTTTACCCTTCTCATTAAACAAAATATAAAAAAACATGTAAATAAATGTGAGAAAAGTTGATTTTAATAAGCTGGAGAGTGGAATAAGCTGGAGAGTTGAGTATTTGTTTGCCCTTGTACTTGTGTTACTACCTCTTTTCCTTCCCTTTTCCCCTATTGTCCTTCCTACTCTTGTTTATGTGTTTCCTGTAGTTTCAACAGAGTTTCCTGTAGGACTGTCTTTGTTTCCTATAGCCCTGTATGTGTTTCCTCTAGGAGGCCTTTCCATTTTTTAGAAGGGGTCAAAGGTTCTTTAATTTGTTTTGCTGAGGTTGAACTAGTGACAAGCCTCATAACATAGGTGATTAGTGACCTTGGGGAAGCTTATTGTGATGTGCCCTCTTCACCTTTCATTCCTAGAGGGACTAACTTCTCTTGTTCTTTTGGTGAGTCCTAAATGATTATACGAGTCTTGGTAGGTGTTTGAGGTCTCCCTTGTTTTATCCTGGTGCTCCTCCTTGTTCTGAAGTATAGGGGAGTCTGCCTCTGCCTCTTTCCTTTTTATTTTATAGGTGTACTTAGAGAAGTTAAGGCAACAACTACCTCCTTCTCCATGGGCTCCTAAGACAACCTTGGGGATTCCTCTCCATCCTTGCCATGTATTTCAAGACTTGATTCATCCTTTTGTTCTTCTTTCCTGCTATCTTTTTCATCCTTTGTCTCATTTATTTCTACCTCCTCTTCTTCAGGCCCTTCTTCTTCTTCTGCATGCTCCTCTTCTTCAATCTTCTTTCTCTTCTTTAGACTCTTCTTCCTCTTCTTCAATCTCTTATCCCTCTTCTTCACCACTAGAAGTAGGGTCTCTTTCATAATCAATGGCTTCAATTGAATCTTCTATATTAGTATATGCAAATGTTGACCACATAATAGGGATTCTTAAATTTGTTAGGGCATCTTCTATTATGAGCTTGATCAGTCCATGATGTGTCAGCTGCTGATGTTTACCTTCTTGTACTTTGATGCTTATATCTATTATTTATTGTAACAAAAATTAAGGGACACTAAATCTTCTATGTGGAGGTAACTCTTCTCAATATCTCATCTCATGGAGGAGTCTAAACTAGAAACCATAAAGTATATTGAGCCTACCCTCACAAGAAATATACTCGAGAATGTGATATCTTACTTCATCCCAAGGATATGGAATTCTCCCCCTTATAATCCCATTTTTTTCCTCAATTGGTTCTTCTCCTTCCAAGAAAAAGTTCTTCTTGGCAAGAGTGTTGCTAGCTTTATCCTCTTTTCTCCATTGCAAACCTAGAGGAAGTGTAGTGACCCTGCTAATGCTTTTAAGGGTAATTTTCACTAACGATCCCCTCACTACAGCAGTGGCACTGCCTCTAGCCAGAGGTATGAGTGACATTGAAAATTCCCTAGCTATATCATCATCATATCCCCTAATTAGCTCGAAGAATCCCAACCATTGATGCCTTGTAAATATTTCTACCATAGGAGGATGCTGATGTATTTTAGTTGTTCTGGTGGGATCCCTTCTGTTGAAACCCCTGTCATATTTTTTCTTTGTCAATCTCTTTGTATGAAGTTTTGGTGGCTATAACTTAAGATATTCCCTAAGTGATGATGGTTTAGAGTTTAGGAGGGTGATGAATGAAATTCTCCTTTTACTCTACACAATACTCCACACAATTCTACCTATCTCCATGCACATTGTAATCACTAAAAGAAATGACAATTTCTTTTCTTTTTCTAAATGAAAGCACAAAGGATATGGCACCTACATTTCACTGCAATGCCTTGGTTGAGGATACTTATTATATTTATGGCCCTAGGCATCCGCTCAAAACATTTTTGACAATCCTCCATATTTCTTGTAGTTTTCTTGTAGGTGCTCACTGTAGGATGTTGAGACTAGCTTTGCTCACTATTTCTTGTGGTTTCTATGTGTTTCCTATAGGTGCTCACTGTAGAATGGGCGAGACTAGATTTTCCTTTTGATGCTCCTCCAGGTGGTCCCAGCTCTCAAAATCTCGAAATGAACAATATCTTGGATGAAAGTTAGGGTATATTTCTATTTATGGTCGATTTCATTGAGTGATGTGCTGGCTAGCTGAGTACATATTTATCCTTTTGGACTGTTGGTCCCACTATTAGTTATCATGCAACCCTTCCTTGTAATCATCACCCACTCTTGTTCAATGTAGCTCGATTTCCTTTCCGATTTATTCCCTTTTGATGTGACCTTGCCACCAGTCTAGTTGACTAGCACTTTAACTTTTTGTTATCGAGCTGAGGGTGGCCAAATTAACTGGCCAACTTCGCTTATAAAACCAACTTTTTACATATTCCTACAGTTTTAATCATATTCGTACTTATGAGAGAGTGTGGATGAGATGACATACCTGTGTCTTCCTTTTCCTTGTTGAAGCATGCTGGAGGGTGGCTTTGCTGTGCTGCTCATGGTTCAGGTACATCTTCTCTATTGCTCTCTTTTTGTTGGTTTTATTTTGCTTATAGGTTTTCCTCTTGTTTATGTGAAGATGTTGGCTTCCTCTATTGTTGTTGAGCTTTGGAGAGGTTCCATAGTGCCTGTAGTTGTGCTTCTCCTCTTCCAATGCATGGGTGTTGAAGATTGGGCCTGGAGCCTACTGCTGCTTCAAAATAGGCTGCTAAAAGGTTTCCTGTAGTACTACTACAAGAAATCCTATAGATGCCCTTTTTTTAAATTTCTGTGACCTTTCTGTTGCTTGGAGGGTGAATAGATATTGGAGTGAGTGGAAGGTGTGGCCATGGAGTGGTAGGTGATGTAGGTTGTTGGTGCTATTCCCCTTTGATATTTCTTTGTTTCTTTTTGTTTTTTACATTTTTTCATTTTTGTTTTTCTTCTAAGTAGATTTTTTTTTTTTTTTTTTTTTTTGGACACAGAGCATAACATGGTCATGAGCAGTGTTGGATGAGATGTGGTGAAGTTAGTGGCCTCATTTTTTTCATCCAATTAGCCTTGCATCATAATTTTTCAATCGGACTTCCTTTCGTATAGATTTTCAGGACTTCCTGTAGTGCTACAAGAAACTCCTATAGTAACTACAGGAAATCCTATAGAAGTCACATGATTGCCTGAAATTTGGATTTTTTTTTATAGTTGGAGATGAGTATGGATGAATGAACTTGGGGGTCATGGGGGAGATGGAATGGATGAAGAAAAATATGGGGTTTTTCATGGCTTGTTGCCCTCTAATTTTTGTGTCCATTATCTTCTTGAAAGCCTGCAAAAACCAGAATTGTTATGAGTGGGATGGTTTGAGGTCCCTGCCATTAGTTTTGTGCTTTTTATCTTCTTTTTTTTGAAAGAGAATTAGGTTGCCTCAAAGGAGTGTTTCATCTTGGTTGCCTACTTTGGGCACCTCAAAGGAGGTTTTCACCCAGGGGTCTTTTATTTTTCTCTTTTTCCTCTTTTTTTTAACTCTTGGGCTACCTCAAGGAGGTTTTCAACCAAAGAGTGAGCATCAGGTGCTTCATGGAGGTTTTCACTTGGGTCACTTATTGTCTTTTTTTCTTTTTTTTTCAAATATTCAACAGTCCTCGAGAACTTAATGAGGTGGGAACTGAGACTCCATCAATCACCATTACTGCCTTACTAATACCACCAATGAACTCCTTCTTTGATAGAGGGTTTTTGTAGACTTTCAACCTATACCCATTGACAAGCAAGGGGATACCTTCTTCATCAATGGTTCTTATATGAACAACCCGATTGTCATGGAAATTTTCTATCACATATGGGCCCAACCATCTAGTCATCAACTTGCCTTTGAAATCTTAAAACCTAGAGTCATACAACAAAGGCCAATCTCCTCCTTGAAACATTTTATCTCTAATATTTTTGTCATGCTAGACCTTTCTTTGTACTTGAGCCACCTCTGTGTGCAGGAGGGCCTACATCCTAAATTAATCTAACCCATTTAACTGGAGTAGCCTCTCTTATTGTGCCCTTGTAACATCTAGATCCAATTGTGCTGCCATCCTTAAAGTGTTGTACTCAAACTCAATGGAGAGAAGGGCCTTCTTCCCATAGACCAAATCATATGGGGTGAAGCCAGTGGTTATGTTCCAAGTTGTATTGTATGCCCAAGTGGGCTCCACTAGTCTATTAGCTCAATCCTTCCTGTTGTTGCTAACCACTTTTGTCATAATGTTTTCCAATGCTCTGTTGGTGACTTCTAGTTGTCCTTTGGCCTGAGGGTGGTAAGGAGTGGACTTCCTGTGCTTGATCTTATGTTGGCTTAATAGATTCTAAATCATGTTTGAGGTGAATTGAGTGCCTTGATCTGTGGCTAGCTCTCTAGGGTATCCAAACTTTTAAAACACATTCTCCCTCAAGAACTCAACCACTTTATCTTTTGTGGCTACCTTGAAAGCTTTGGTTTCAACCCACTTTGTTAAGTAGTCAGTACACACAATGATGTACTTTTTCTATCCTGATGGAGGATCAATGGGCCCAATGAAATTCATGCCCCATTTGTCAAATGGCTCAAAATTCACTTGAGGTTGCAAAGGAATTTCATTCCTTGGAGTAGGTTTCCCCATTCTTTGGCACCGATCACACTGGATGGTATACCTTCTTACATCTTGGTGGAGATTAGGCCAGTGATAGCCAACTTGTAGTACCTTGAAAGTTGTCCTTTTGGTTGTAAAGTGACCTCTCCACAAGGCCCATCATGACAGCCTAGAAGGATGTCAAAAATTTCCTCCTCCTTGATAGATCTTCTCAGAATTTGATTTGGGCCCAACTTGAAGAGATTTCCACCAATCCAAGTGAATGGGGCACTTTTCCTTATAATTCTTCTCTTTTCCTTGGAGGACATATTTGGAGGGAATTGTGCAGCTACTAAGTAGTTGGATATGTTAGCAAACCATGGAGAAAGAATTGAAATGGTGAATAAATGCTCATCTGGCAGCTGGTCATTGACCATTCCTTCCTCACCTGCAGGTAAAGCCAATCTAGACAAAAAAACTGCAATTACATTTTCTCTTCTAGGCTTATCAATAATAGTTAGAACAAATTGTTGTAACAAAAGTAACAATCTAATAATTTGGGCATTCACATCAGGTTTGTTCATCAAATATTTAATGGCAGCATGGTCAGTATGCACGAAGGTTTGGTAACTAGTAATATAACATCTAAATTTATTAAAGGAATGGACAACAACTAGGATCTCCTTTTCAGTCACTGTGTAGTTCAACTCAGCCTTGGAAATATTTTTGCTAATGAAATAAATGGCATAGGGTAGCTTGTCATCTATCTGGCCCAGAGTTTCTCCTATATCTTTTTCAAAGGCATCAACATGAATGTGAAAAGGCCCAATTTGGGCCTCAGAGTATAGGTGTAGTAGTTAACTTTTCCTTTAGGGTTTCTAGGGCCTCTTCGTAGCTTTTTGACCATAAAAATTTGGAGTCCTTGGCCAATAGTCCAAGAAAAGGCGAGGCTATCTTGATGAAGCCTTTTATGAACCTCTTATAGTATCCAACTAAGCCTAAGAAACTTCTTACATCCCTCTACTTTTGAGGAGTAGGGGCCCTCTTTATGATAGCTATCTTGTTTGGGTCTACTTGCAGACCTTCCTGGGATATTGAGTGACTTAGAATAGTCCTTGCAGTCATCAATAACTCACACTTATCAGGACTAAAGGATAGGTTCATTTCAATGCATTTTTTTAATACCTTTTCCAAGTTAGAGAGAGCCTCCAGGAAATTACACACATAAGGGGTGAAATCATCCATATAAATTTCCACAAAATCATGGAATAGCTCTTCAAAGATGCTCACGAATGCCCTCTAAAAAGTGGCAGGGGCATTGCATAAACCAAAAAGAAGGACCCTATAAGAAAATGTACCCTAGGGACAAGTGAAGGTGGATTTATCTCGGTCTTGTGGGCTGATCTAGATTTGATTGTAACCACTAAATCCATCAAGCAAAGAGAAGAACATGTTTCCTGCCAGACCATCTAATACTTGTTCAATAAAAAGTAGAGGGAAATGGTCCATTTTTGTGGCTTTGTTTATCTCTCGGTAATCCACACAGATCTTCCACTTTCCATTTTTCTTTAGAACCAAAACCAAAGGAGACACCCACTCACTATCTGATATGGGGTAAATGAACCTTGCATCCAACAACTTCTGTAGTTCTTCTTTGTCTATATACTTGAGGGTTGGGTTCATTCTCCTCCATGGTTGGCAGAATGGCTTATAGCCTTCCTTGATGTAAATGTGGTGAGTACACACCAAATGGTGAACTCTCTTCATTTCCTTGTAACTCCAGGCAAAGGCATCCAAAAGCTTTCCTAGCATGTCACATAACTCCTCTAAGGATAGAGGGGTTGATTTTCAATGTTCTTTCTAGGCCAAAGTATATCATCTTAACATGAGTAGGGCTTGAGTCAACTAACCATAAATGAGTCCAAGGGTTATCTTCAACTTACTTGATTAACTCCTCAAGAGATACGGTGTTCGGGGGTTGATTCTGGAGGATTTTCTTAATCAAGTCATCCTCATCAGGTTGCCCCCCTCCTATAGTAAAATATAGGGTACACATTGGGGAAGATTAGACTTCATCTTCTTCCTCCTCTTCTAACCATAAAGGTAATTCATGCTCCAGATATGGTTGAGCGGGAGGGTATAAGACCAATTGTTTGGACAGATGCCCATTTTTAATGGTCATATTCCCAACCCTGTAACTTACGTAAGGATCGATAGTGGCTAACCATGGCCTCCCAAGGATGAGAGGATAACCATTGAACTTGGTCTTAGGTTGGAGAACTAATAAATCAGAAGGGTATTCCCATGAATCAATGGAGACCATTACATACTCAACAACTCCCTCAGGAGCTACTGTGGACCTGTCAGCAAGCTGCAAGACTGTTGTGGTCTTTCTTAATGATCCCTAGAGGTTCAGTTTAAGCACAGTCTCCTTAGTCATCACATTGATGGTAGCTCCAAGATAGATTAAGGTATGGGGGAGAACGATGCCATTGATGTGTACATCCACTACAAGATTTCCAGGATATAGATACTTTGGGAAAATCACCCGCCCTAGCATTAAGTTGCATAGTTGTCTGATGACATTAATGGTAGGGGTGTCTTTCTTTTGCCTTACTGGATGTTTGAAACACTTCTCCTTGATTAAATTGTTGTAGATGGGGACATCATTGATAGCTTGGAGAAGCGGGATTATAACACATAGGTTTTTTAATTCATCTAGAAGTTCAGTCTCTTTTGGGGTGTGCCGGACATGATGGCTTAATCTCTCAGGAAAAGGAGGTGGATTTTCTTGAGGGACACTCTCCTCCTTTTCTTATTCATGCTCCTTAGGTGGGGATGGAGGTTGATTATTTGGAAGCACTCTTCCAGACCTGAGTTAATTTCTTGAATTTCCACAACATAGGCAAGGTAGGATTTTTCTCCACTGTATACATGTTGTGCCTGTCTGTTGTTTGGGTTCGGATTTGGTTGCACATGCATTTGAGGTTTCTTAGGTGTAGCAGGGTGTAGGATCTGTTGTTGAGATGGAGGTGGAGGTAGTAAAGCTATAGCTTGGTTGTATGGGGGCCTCCACCCTTGGGATGGTGCATTCCACTAAGGTTGTGGAGGAGCATATGGCTGAAATGGTTGGTTGGTAGGTTGGGAATGCTATTGAGGTGTGAAAGACTAGGGAGAAGGTGTGGAGCATGAAGGATGAGCAGGAGGTCACTAAGGGGGAATGAATGTATTCTAGTTAAGGTTGTAATACGAATATGATTCCCTATGGTTGAGGTCCTTGAGGCCTCCTTTGGTTGATATAGCAGAGTTGTTCAGTCACCCCTTCAGTTCCCTGATAAACAAATTTTAATCTAGGCAGAGAAGGGGACTTGTCTATGGAGTGGTTTTCCTCACAGGCCAAGCAGATTTCTATAAGATTTAATGGACATTCATTCCTAGGGTGCCTTTGAGTGCATCTAGGGTAGAAGATAACTAAGGCTCTCTCTGCTTCCTCCTTCTTCCTCTTGATCTGTATGGTGTCCATTTTCATAGCAAGGGTATGAAAAATTTCACTCTTAAAGTCTTCCAACATGTTCCCAATTTCACTTTTTATAAATGTGTTGGAGGAGGATGAATTGGCCAAATCTTAACTAGCCCTACCATTATTTCTAGTTGCACTAGAATGATTCCTGAAAAATGTTGTGATATCATCATAGGGTAACTGATATATGTCCCCTCTTGAAAACAGGTTTAGGGTTTCTAGGAGATCTTCCCTGATCCCCCTAAGAAGGACTAGCTTAAGCGACTCAGCATCAAGGGTGCACCTAGCCCTCTTGTAGCTGAGTTGGAATCTTTCCTCATAATCTTCTAAAGATTCATCATGTCCCAAGTTCATTCTAAAAATTTCCTCTTTGGTATCTTTGGACCTGCAATAGTCCCTATACTTATTGTTGAAGGCTTGTTGCATCTGAACCTAGGTGGTGATACTGTCCCCAGGTAAACCCATGAACTAGTGCAAGGTTGCATATTTGAGAGTGGATGGGAACAATTTCAACTTCTGGTCATGAGAGGTGTAATCATAAGTTCTTCATATTACAATTAACTCCAACAAAAGGGTATCCAAGTCTTCTGAGGTCAGGTCATGGAAGTGAGGAAGAGCAGAGGGGATTATGTTTTTCATCCTAGAATCCCCATTAGTTTCTCTAATGGGAAAAGCACCCTCAACTATATTCTCAGCTCCTTCTCTATCTCAAATCCCATTTCTATTTTCTTCCATTGTGTAAGTTGTTGGAATGGTTTCTTCTTCTTCCTCGATAGGCTCTTCAAAAATCTCTGGTTGTTCACCTAATGGGTCCTCTGGCTCATAGCCACCAAAGAAGAGGGAAGGTTGGTTGTTTGATTTGGTGGGGGTATTTGGAAAAAATTCCCTAAGTTGTCTTTAATCCTATGAGGCATGAAAGGAGTTTGTTTTTTTATTTTTAGGGGTTTTTTTAGAGCTACTTGCAGAATTGGAAAGAAGAAAAAGATTTCAAGTATTTGCTGAATGGAACTATTTGTAGAATGAGAAAGAAATAAGAAAAGAATGAAATCAGAAATCACATCTACTTAGAAACCTCCCCGAAAATGGCACCAAAAAGTGATTAGTGCCAGTATTGCAGCAAGTCAGTTGCAACTCCTAAGGCTACCAACTTTACTTCATCAACCCGGGGTTCGTACAAACTTGGAGCTGACAATGTTGTATACATAGTAGATGTAATGGTATACTCTTTGTCACTTTTCAACTAAGATGATAGACCACTACGGTTTCTCAAACCAGTCTTCTATTGACTAGAAGAAGTCTAACTACCAAATGGAGAAGGAAAAATTGTCCTTAATGAAAGAAAAGGAATGCTGCCTACTTCAAGAAATGAAAGACTGAATTGAAAATGCTTATAAAGTGACATGAAATCATCTAGCTACTCATTTACACATTTTGATTGTAAAATAAACCTAGCTTAACTTTGTTTATAACATGTGATGATATAAACTAACTAAGCATGGAATCTGATCTAGGGAGTATTATAATTGTTGCATGCATGTGCTAATTTAGAAATTGTAGAAAAATCTCTTTTTTGATGTTTTCATTTTATGAATGCAAATGCTAATCTTCACTTGTTCTTTGGAAGGGGAGACAAGAATGGAGGAAGGGTTCTGGACTGGTCTTAAGGGTATGGAAACCAAGTGGAAACCTAATATAAGCTTAGATGAAAATTTTGCTAAATTCGGGCTCAAAACAGGTTGCTACAGGATTTCCTGTAGTATTACTATAGGATGTCCTAGTTCTACTACAAGATGCCATGTTTTACGATAGGAAACATGCTGAAAGATTAGGAGATGGTAGGGAAGGTGGAATGAAGTGTGGATAAAGGTATCAAATGGGGGAATAAGCCATGGAGGAGGTTAACATTATCTAGGGCTCAATCAGATGCTTCAATATGGTTGGATTTGCTCAATGGAAATGGAAATTTTGTTTATAGAACAAGAATTCCGATTTAGGGTTTAGTGGACTTTGGAAAGATAGGTGGATAAGGCTTGGATGAGGCAAATGAGAAGGTCTCCCTACAAATTAGAATCTCCTGCAAAAACATACGTTCTTGTCTTAATTTATGCAAAAATTCATCTATACATGGGAAATATTTATTAAATGGAAGAAAACAAAGTTATTACCATCTAGTGGCTAAGTCCATGAATGGAAGTACTTTGAAACCAATGCAAAACTTAAGAGATAAAAAATGATAATTGCAAATAATCCTAAGAAGCTCAAAGGCAATGACCTACTCATCAAGAAACCCTAGATCATGTAGTAAAGCAGGAAATCTGTTTTTGGGTTGTGTGAATGGAACCCTCAAGTAATGATCCCATGAGGGAGACGAGGTGAAATCCACTATCACAATCTTTTCTAGAGTGTCTTTTGTCACTATGATACCACTCATATACTATCTACAAATGGAAGCAAACTAATTAATCATCCAAATACTTGCAAATTAACAAAACCAAAATCACTTCAGAAGCTAACTATGAGTCTAATCTAAGCATACATGTACAAGAAGAGGACATTTTGTTGCTAGGGTTGGTCCTTAACCCAAGAGCTTCAGTCCTCTGAGTCAACTCAATGCTAGATCAAGGGAATGCTTCTCATTTTCATTAAAATGTCAAAAATATATAAGATTCATCAATCACAATGTCTTAGCTCGAAAATTCCTCTTGGATACAAAAAAAATAATCGAATCCTAATGAGGATCTAGGCCTTCTTATTTATACAACTGAAGTTATCAAAAACTTCCTTAAATTTAGGGAGGCTTGGCTCCCAAACTCGAGATCAAGTGGTCTTCAACTATCACTATCTTGGCTGCCAATGATCTTAAAGATGTGGCTGCTTGTGACTCCGAGCTGATGAGATATGTTGGAGGAATCTTCGAGTGACCGAGGAGTTAAGGAGGTAGATCCAATCTCCTAAAATCCCTCTTGCTTGTCTACTTCGAGTTCTTGCACTTTAATTAGCCAAAATTTTCTCCAAAACCTACAATCAATGCACATTAGACCACAAGACATGACATCTCATCTTTACCCTTCTCATTAAGAAAAATATAACAAAACATGCAAAGAAATGTAAGAAACGTTGATTTTAATAAGCTGGAGAGTGGCATTAAGGTCCATATAATTTACCCATTGATGAGCCTCATCACATTGTCTGATAGTTTTGGCATCTGGGTAAGTCTTAATATCTTACACAACAATTCTTGGATCGATTCATGGAATTTCCTCATAAGATGAGGCAAAAATGTCACAGAATTCTTAAAATAGGGATTTATACGTTTGAATATCTTCAACTGTGCATGAAGCACTTACATGAATATTTTCAACAATTCATGTTTTGAATGAGATATCTATGGAAATTGTTGCAAATATATTACCCAAATTTATTTCAGATTCAACTTGAAAAACTGAAATGGTCCATTTTGGATTATCTACAATCCCGGTCGAAAACATAGTGGAAAAATCATTCTCGATTTTATCAGGGTTAGGTAGAAAATATGAGCGATGATGATAATCATTCCATGGAATTTTATCCGAAGTCATGACCTCCATGATAGTTTTTTTAGTTGAAAACGTATAGTTGAAAATATTAGGAAGTGAAACTAGTTCTAACCAATGTAAAGGAGAATAATCATCGTTTTTCACATCCACTCGATCAATTTCAAAATATGATGGGTCAGAAAATGATTGAAATTCTTGATAAGCCAATTCAAAAGGGATGAAAGGCATCTCCTTGCCATAGGAGACTAATTCAGACTCGAAAGGCACTCTCCAAGGATCAGATGATTCCATAGTGCTTGATGTAATTCGTTTTACCAACAAATGGTATGATACCATAGAATTAGGGTCCAAAGTATAGTAAGACAACTGGTCTACTTTGAAAATCTTCCCTTTGTGAGGAAATTGTATCATTCGAAAAAAGGATGAGATCACTACTGACATAGCGTAGGTCCAACTTCAACCAAGAAAAAGGTTATAATTGAGCTGAGAATCAACAACTTCAACTTCAATCGCATCCATTTTAACTTCTAGTTCTATGAGCTTATCATTAAGGATTCCTTAAGGATGAAAAACTATTCCATCAAAGGTTTTCAGAGTGGTAGGTGATTGATTGATGGTTGGAGAACCTAAAGCTTTCCAACATGAAATTGACATAATACATGTAGAAGCTCCTTCATAAAAAATTGTGCGAAACACTCGTCTAGTTTTTTAAAAAAAACTTTAATTTGGAATGCAGTTGATGAGGAACTCTTAGGATATGACTCTCAAGATCAAAGATAATTAGATTAGAGTCCTGTGGATCAATAGTTCCTATAGTTGATAGTAAAATATTTGTCTATGTCAAGCATGTTTGTAACACTTCTGGAGATGACATTATGGAAGGAGACATATCTAGGTCTTCAACAAGGTTATAATTATGTGCAGCTCTATCATGTGGGTTGAAATATGATTTTCGAAGCACACCTTTGGGAGTTGGTCAGATTATCATGTCATGGTTCGATTTGTCGATCTGTAATGGTTCAGATGAAGGAGGAGGAATTGACTGGAAAGTTGACGAAATGAACTAGCCTTGTTTCCATTGTTAACAAGACCCTTGGATCCGTAATCATTTGATCTCATAGCTACCATAACTTGTTGCGAAGACATCATCATGATATCTTGTGATGTGAAGAGGTGGATGTGTTATGAGAAACCATCTTGTTGTCTTAAGAAGGAAATGGATCTTTCAAAACAATGGGAGTTGGAGAACCTTTCATGAATTTGGAAACCTCTACCAGATGTGTACATTCCTTCGTATAACAATCCTCATTGCAAATAAGGCAAGGATAGTGAGGTTTACGTTTCTCATCAGTAGATTCAGTTTCAGTGGGTTTCTTTTTTGAAGAAGCATTTTTTTTTTATTTACCTTTCCTCTACTTTTTACCTTCATTCGATTTGGACTTGCTGGTAGATGATTCTACGACATTAATCTCATAAATAGTTTCTAGAGAAAGGCTTTCAGATGGTGAATCTTGTATGGACAAAGTCTTATTACTTTTAGAATTTTTCTTTTTCCCCTTAGACTTTTGGCTAAAAGAACCTATAAAACCCTCAATGGCATTAGATCTAGTAGGAGAAGTAACTATCAGATCACTCGTAGGGTGCGGTAAATTCATCATTTCCTTATACAAGGTGCCAAATTGAGTGCAAACTAAGTCAAAATATTGGGGATGATCAATTACCTGCTCTTCCTTGATAACACCTCCCTTAGAAACATCATTGGTAATAATAGGAAGAAGTGACTACGTAAACCATTCAGCTAAAATCTGATCTGGAATAAAAACTTTCACTAATTGATGTCTACATATCCATTCATGGATATTATTGGAAATTTGAGTCCATTTTGATTGTTTTAAAGAAGTTAATAGTTCAGTATGAATATCATAACAGATTAGTAACTGAAAGTGGGTTAAAAATGTTGTTTCCAGGGAGTTAAAGTTATGGAAAGATGCATGAAGTAGCTTAATGTACCAATTGGCTACCGAATTGGTTAAATTTCATTGGAAAAGGCGAAGACAAATATAACCGTCAATTAAAGAATTTGATGCATGTCAAAGGTTATATGTCATCACATGGTCGGATGGATATTCTCCATATTTTCCTTCAAATTTGGGTATGTCATTGCGGTAACTTGGTAGGAATCTCCATCCAATAAGGATAATAATAAATAGGATTGTTCATTAACCAATATAAATCGGGTAAATCTAAGGTTGCAATAAATGGTAAATGTTGGTTAGGGTTTTACAGTAATGTTTGATAATCTTGCAGGCTAATACCAACCCTTGGAGGAGGATATCTAGGATATCCTGTAATAGCATATCTAGTTGGAATTGAAATTCTCCAAAGGTAACCAGGGTGAACCATACCAGGTTGAGGTTGAACAGGGACTTGATAAGTATAACCGGGGTATTGTTGACTATTGAAAGGTTGAGCTTGACCCAATTTACCTAAGTAATATTGCCCTTGTACAGGTTGAGCTTCTAAAGGTTGATCTTGATTAAATGGACTTTGAATAGGTTGAATTTGAATAAATTGACCTTGAAAAGGTTGGCTTTGGAAAGTTTGACCTTGGAAAGGTGGAATTTGAAAAAGTTGTCCTTGAAAAGGTGGAACCTGATAAGCTTGACCTTGAAAAGGTGTTTGCGTTGTTCCTACAATGGGTTGCCCAATAGGAATCTATGGTATAGACTGACCCATAGGTCCGGTTTGATAAGTAGAAACCTGATGGATTACCTGAGTAATTTGAGTAACATATATTTGAGGGGTAACTGGAATAGTCATTTGTGACACGCCTAGGATAGGTGTTTGAGGAGAACTTGGAACCGACTACAAAATAGGTGTCTATGGTGAACAATGAATAGGTCGTTGAATTGGTTGTTGAACAGGTGTTTGTGGAATTCCTTGGAATGGTTTTTGAACAATTGTTTCCAGAATCCCTTGTATAGGTTGTTGGACAAGTACGATAATACTTGGAATGGGTATTTAAGGAAAAGGTTGTCCAGTAGGCTAAAAAGGTTGATAAAGTGGCACTTGTGGACCAACTGGACCATATGGTTAAGTAAAAGTAGGATTCCAAATAATGTTCATCCTAGGATAAGGAGTACTAATCAAAGGTTGATTTACAACATGTTGACCTAGACTGGGTTGAGGTATCTAACCATAAGTTCCGCTAAAAGGTTGACCCCCAACAATAGGTTTTCCTCCAGGTGGAGGATAAGGTGGTTTCCCTCCATGCTAGTAATAAACATCAGTTGGGGTTACTTGAGGGTTACTAAAGTTACTAGATATCATATGAATTTTTTGGTATGATGCCATAAGAAATTTAGGCATGGAAGTCATGCTCTAAAGAGTAGACATATTTAAACCAGATGACCAAGTAGAAGGTTGAGGAGAAGAATTCACTCCTGAAAAAGTCCTAGTAACTGACTAGTATCTAGGAGGAATTGATGGAAACCCATACAATAGTGATTCTGAGGCACTGGCAAACATAGATGAATCATTGGGTTGGCTTCCAATAGGAATTAGGCTGACATAGTTCTTTCTGGTGAATAAAAAGGAATGCATGATGGTGACAAATTTTGACCTAAAAAATTCGAAGTGGTAGAATACAAAGGGTTAGGTTAGAAAGGAGAGAAAGGAGTTCTTGGTTCAAAGGTTTCACTAATGGTAAATGAAGAATGAAGTGTTTTTCCCTCTTCATTTACAGTAATATCTTCAATGCTAATTAACCGAAGAGGTAATCTAGTCGTAATTATCAGCTCCTTTGAGGTGAAGTTGGATTAGGAGTAGGAGCTAAAGCAACTGAAGGTGATTCAAGTTGAGAAACTTTAGACTCGGGTTCTTCTATGTCTAGTTTGGTTAGTTCAGTATCCGAAAATTCACAAGTGTCATATTTAGTTTGAACTACTTTGGTAATCTCGGGGCTAGAGTGAACTAAGCCTGATTCTATTTCTTGCGTTGGATTCACTTCGATTTTTGTTGTCTTAGATTATAAAACTATTGAAGTTTCAGGATCTTCTGAGGATTTTAATCCTATTGACTTTGACCTTTTAGTTTTTATCTTTTCCAATTGAATAGGTGTGTATTCAGGTGGTTTACCTTACATTCTATGTGACTGCCTTGGTGATTCAGTAGGATGAAAATTTATCAAAAAATCAAATAATGTTAAGAATCAAATTCTAAGGTCTCTAAAAAGTAAAAGCAAACAATTTAACACACACTAAAAAATCTAAGGGTTCAAACTATGCAAATAAGTTTTTCACAGCGAGTTCACTAGTTGGTGATGAAATCCAATGTCACAGAGATCAAAGTGAAAAGTGGCTACAGATAGAGTGGGTGGAATCAGTTACATTGACAACCTACTTAATGAAATAATATAGTGCAAGTAACTTCACTTATGCCATCTCGAGTGAAGATTACCCTCCAAAAATTCCAAGTGAGTCTAGTCAACGTTCATTCCAGGTACAACAGGACCTTCCCTCTATCGTCACCTTGGGTAATATTGCCACTAACATTACCAACTACAACAATCCAACCTGGGGGAATAGTCGCAGATCAGACGTACACATAAGGGAAGAGTACCAAAGCTCAATCCCCTTGAAAGCTCTTCAAAATGGTTAATTGGAGGTTTAATTTCAACTAACCCCAAGTACCTTTCAAAACCATTTGTAATACGTGTAAACCACTATACCATAGCCAATGAAGTGGGTATGATTGCTTCACCAGGTCTGATATGATCTCGTGCTTGACTCCTTTGTAAGGGGAGCTTCCCAAAGAAAAATTGTAATAATTGGATTTATCTCCCTATCATAATATTCTAATGTTTGTTTGCAGCTTTGGAAAGTTTACTCACTTTCCTATTCCAAATCCCTACAACCTAATCTATTGTAGGTGGAAAAGAGTCCTAAAAATTTAAAAATTTCTAGGTTGATTTTATTTAGCACTGATTTTAATAGTTGTTATTTACTCAAAGGTAATGGATGTGAAACTTAATGAAATTAAGAATTGACGCAATCCTAATGCAATAAAAAATGAAAATCTAATATTTTCGTTTCAATTAAAAATCTATCTAAAGTAAGGAAAGGGTTCTTTCACTTTTTCAACTGAAATGTAAACACAAACTCTAAATCCCATTATAACCTTTTTCCTAAGATGCAGCTATCCAATTTTGACTTACCCAAGTATTGAAAAATAACTTCAAATTTTCATTTCGCCAAAATAATACAAAAATTAAAGAAACTTCTATTTTCATACAATCACTCAGAAATTCGAAATATGCAACAAGAAACCAATAATCACAAAAAATGAATTTTCTCTAGTTGAATGCTATAAATTTGCCTACAGTAAAAAATTCAATTCATGAACATTTCAACAAATAGAAATATAATTGACTTTTCATTTCATAACAAGCATAAGAATTAATTTCATAAACAATACCTAATCTTCTAAATCATTCACTTTGATACTCAAAATAAACTTTTTCAAAAGAGAAAACTGGACTCAAAGCCTAATCTAATCAATTGAAGAAAGATAGATGGTCAACACAACATGACCAACATATATCCCTTTTGATAGGTCAACCATTCATTAGACAAGACTCTACCCTAATTTGCAAAAACAAGACAAATCACAAGCAAAACCCAAAATAACATTCAGTCAGACTGAAAAACAATCGCAAGAGGTTCAAACAAGTGTAAAACAAGAGGGAAAAACAGAAAATTTGGATTTAAAGAGGAAATAATTAAGTTTTTCAAAAATTCCATGTATGTGTGCAGGCTCTGGAGTAAACCAGTGTGCATAAGTTGTGTTGTTGAAAGGTAAGTACATAGAAGTGTGCACTATGCCTAAGTATAAGTGCACACATCGGGGAAATTAAGAGAAAATAAAAAAAAATCAAATCTAGACCAAAATCCAAATTTCGACAATTTCTAGACACTCAAGGAAGGCTTGTGTAGTAGGTTGAAAAGGTCAGACAAGGAAAACTAAAGGAGATTGAGACGAATCCCCAATACGGTCACCAATTTGCTATGTGGACTTATCCCTCTTGTGGGCAAGAGTGATCTCCCTAGACTTTAAAGAACCCTAGTAACAAACAAATAGGAACTGCTACCTTTCTCTAGAATCTGATTGATTGAAAAAAAATAAAATGATAGAGGCCTCTTACTGATTAAATGAAATGATTGATGAATTCCCTTTCAAAGCTTCTGTCCATTCACTCCTCAATGCTTTAGAGTTCCTCTCATTGCTCCCCACATCTTCTCCATAACATCCTGAAAGATAATTTCATAGACAAAGAAAAACAAGAGATCAAAGCATCCAACATATAATTAAAGAGATAAATGGACTAATTAACCAATTATATACCATAAACTGATCAATATGCCATCACAATCTATGTAGGTTCTCAACGAATCCTACAAATTAGATCGACGAAGATGTAATTGACAAAAAAAAATTGCTTCTATATTAATGAACTGGATAAAATCCTTACAACCATATAGCGTTGATGTTGCAAGTCCCATATATAATCCCCAACCCTTTCCCTTGGAAGAATAGCCTTCCAACCTAATCTCAATAGCATAAACCTACTTCCAAAAATCCTCTCCCAATCCTCAAACCTGTAGTAGCTTTATAGGCCAAGAATGGGAAGTTATGGATCCATTCTTCGAAGTATGATATCCACTATTATTGGGATAGGGGTTCCACAAAGGAAGGGGATTTTCTCCATGATGGGAGGGATCATGGCTGAATAGGAAGTTATTCAAAGCTTGTTGGTTGGGATAGATGCTACCAACAATGCTTCTATACTTTACTTTTTATTTTTACATTCATTGAGTCATTTTCATAGGTCATAGTGTAAGACAGTACGTACTTATGTGTATATTTTAATGGTCTTCTCTGCATATGCACAAAAATTAACTACTAAACTACGAAGGTAGCCAAAACAGGGTTTTTGTACCATGGGATCTAGGAATTCCACTTTCTTTGGAATGATTTAGATCCTAACTTATCAGAACTTAAACAAGAATGAAAAAAATTATAGATAAAACCATGAATACAAAGATGTAGCAGAAATAACACTTCATTTCATTAATATCAAAATACTGAAATATGCTTACAAATAGAATGGAAATAAACTAGCTCGGGAAATGGTAGCTTATCTATGAGAAGATATGTGGTAGATACATGCCTCTAAACTGTGTTACTATGAGGCTCAAGGACCTATTTATTATTGAAAAATAAGGGAAAACCCTAAGCAACCAAAACCATAACCCCAGGAGATGTAACACCAAGAGTTTGTGGACCTTGGTTGGGTTAGTTGGGTAGTCGACTTCCCGAGGTCGTAACTTGGTCATATTATCTCTATTTGGTGCATATGATACCTTGTTGGAAATGTCTCTTTGATTATTATAGGATTTGAGGCAGGCCCCTACCCATGGCTATGAGCCTTCTACAGGCCTCAAAAAACGTCGTTTAGAGGTCAAAATTGCTCCAGAAGTTGAGGACCTAAAAAAATACTAAAAATAGTAAATGATGGAATAAACAAGGAAACCGATAAAACCAACTCACGTTCTAGATGGAATAGGCAGGTGGAAATCAATATCCACCTGGATCAACCCTCCCACCTTAGGAAGCAATGGTTCCCCTTGCATGAAAAGCCTCCATGAGGTGATGAAATTTTTGTTGAAGCTCGTCCCTTGTGAACCACTTGCCCTGGTGAAGGAGTTGGACTACTTTGGAAAATTGATATAGGTGGATCCTCTATTGGTAAGTTTTCTTGATTTGCATGCCCATGAGTTGATCAGTTGTGGCATTTTCCATTCAGTTTGGGTTTATCTCTCTTGGTGTGAGTTGTTCTGCAATGTCAGAGGTGTCCAACAATGGTGGAATGTATGGTCAAATGCAATTTACATTGAAAACTGGGTGCAGAACAAGGAATGGTGGGACACTGAGCTCGAAGGCATTGTCCCCTATAACCTTAGTGATGGCATATGGCCCATATCAGATCAGGTGAAGCTTGCGGTGGGATCCACCGAGGTGCTCCTTCTGCAAATGTAGCCAAACTTTGTTGCCCACCTTGCACTTGTTCAACACTCGATGTTGATCATGACACTACTTGTACATAGCATTAGCTCTGTCCAATATATCATGGACCTATTGGTGGATGTGTTGAATGCGCTCAATGAAGTTGTTAGACCTGTCAACTACGGATTGGACGTGAGTGGAATCTGCCTGAGTAGTTGCAAATGGTATGGACACATTAATGGGACATAATGGATGATATCCCAACCCTACTTGAAAGGGATTATGGCCCATTGAGCTATGGAGAGAATTTTTATAGCTGTGCTAGACATAGGGGAGGATTTTATCCCATGTGTGTGGATGCTTCGAGTTGTACATGTGAAAAGTGTGTAAGATCATCTTGTTGATGACCTCTGTTTGTCCATCAGTTTGGGGGTGGAACGTCATGGACTTAGTAAGTCCCGATCTGTTATAATGGAATGTGGGATCCCAAAATTCACTTAGGAATCTATTGTCCTGATCTGATATAATGGAATGTGGGATCCCAAAATATACCCACACTCACTCAAAGAACAAATTAGTAGTTGCCTCTACTATGATACTCTTCTTGCATGCTGCCATGACAACCATCTTAGATAATTTGTTGACGACCACGAAAATGCAGTCATTATCATGCTTAGTAGAAGGAAGGCCCAACATGTAATCCATGGAGATATATTACCAAGGTCAACTAGGAGTAGGTAGAGGAGTATATAGGCCTTTCTTCTTGATGGTTGGTTTCACAATGTCATAGGAAGTGCATGATCTAATGTACTTCCCAACATCCTAACAAATTTTTGGCCAATAAAGATACTTCTGCAGCACCGCCATTGTTTTCTCTACTCCGAAATGTCTAGTGATCTGACTTTAATGCAACTCCCAAATTATCTTGGCATGCTCACTTGAAGGAACATAGATGCGTCCCAGGTGGCATAACAATGCATCATGAAGGTGAAAATTTGGATCCCGCTTCCATTCCAGGAGTGTCTAGTATGTGCTGCCAAATTATGGATCGTTCTGGTAAAGATGCAGCCACCCCAAAGTATCATGCTCACAAGAGTGGAGCACAGTGATCAACACCATGACTGGTGGTCGGCTGAGGCAGTCTGCAACATTATTGGTGCTTCCCTTCTTATAATTAATTTTCAAATGGAACTGTTGTAGGTAGGTGAGCCATTTTTTATGGGACCATTCTGCAACTTCTCTTCTATCTATATGAACTATAGGGGTCAGTGGTCTGTGTGGGTGACCATTTACTTCCCCAGAATGTAATGATTCCATTGATAGCAGGCCTATACAATGGAATACATTTCTTTTTTGTAAGTGTGATACTTTCAGACTGTTTCTGAAAGTGTCCCACTGTGGTAAGCCACTGGATGCCCTTGCTGTTTAAGAATTGCACCAATAGCATAGTCGGAGGCGTCTATCTCAATCTTAAATGGTTGTTGCAAGTCTAGTAATGTCAGCACTTGTGTAGAGGAGAGACAATTCTTCAACTCAGCAAACACCTTCTATTAGGTTTCGAACCAAAAAAACCTTTGATTTCACTCCACCCTTGGTGCCTTGACTTAAAGTTCAAGTGATATGAGAGAACCCCAACATGAACCTGTCCAGAAAGATGTGGAGCTCTATTAGAGTGGTTGGGGCTGGCCAATCCCAAATTACTTGTATCTTGTATGGGTCCACATGGACACCATACTCATCAATGATGTACCCTAGATATTGAACCTAGGTCATGCCAAAAGTGCATTTCTCCAAATTGGCACAAAGCTTGTGTTGTCGTAGGGTTTTAAGGACCTGTTGAATATGGTGGAGGTGCTCTTCCCAAATCTAGCTAATGATCAAGATGTCATCTAAATACACCACCACGAATTCATTGGTTAAGGGTCACAAGATGTCGTTCATCAATCTCATGAAGGTTGTGGGGGAATTTGTCAACGCGAAAGGCATGACCAACCATTCAAAAAGGCCCTCCTTGGATTTGAAGGAAGTATTCCACACATCAGAGGGTTCAATAGGAACTTGTTGATAACTGGACTTCAAGTCAATATTGATGAAATATTTGGCCCCCTTGAGTTGGTCCATAAGGTCATCAATCCACAGGATTAGGTACCTATTCTAGACAATGATCTTGTTTAGCACCCGATAGTTAATACAGAGTCTCTAGGTCTCATCCTTCTTTTGTACCAAAACAATTGGGCTCCCAAAGGGTGATAAGATTGGCTTGATGTGCCCTTTCTTTGACAGCTCCTGAATATACCCCTTTATCTCATCGTTCTCTAGAACAGAGCACTGATAGGTCAGTCCATTGGGTAGCAACACACCCGAGGTTAGATTGATGGAGTGCTTGACCTGATAGTACAAAGGTACCCCTGTAGGTGAGGTGAAAATGTCCCTGTACTCCTCCATGACCTTGTCCATCTGTTGCTGCTATATGGAGGATCCCTATCTAGAATTCATGGCCACAACCTTCTTCTTTCCATGAGGGCGAATCACAAGGAAAAAAAAATTCTTGGTTTGGGAAATGATCTTAATGCATTGCTTTGCAATAATCAAAGAGATGGCAGTAGGCGGGGATACCTCTAGTATCCTATACAACCTATTTCCCAAAGTAATAATGACAGAGCAAGGTCTAGACTCATATACAACATGTATCTTCCATAAGTATGGTTGTCCTAATAAAACATCACAAACTTCAAGAGGAGAAACATCACATAGTACCTCATATGTGAAGGGCTTCATGTTGTAGGGAAGGTGACACTACTGGATGACACAGAGATCTCATCCTTGGTGAAGCCACCCTATGGTGTACAGTTGCGGATGTGTTGTCGTTGGTAGGCCCATATGCTTCATTAAATCTACTGAAATGAGGTTATTTTGGCTTCTACTATCGAAAATGAACTGAAGCAAAGAACCCTTCACCCACATCTATGAGTGGAAGAGGTGTTCTCCCTCCTCCATATCTTTAGACTCATTCTTTTGGATCTTGGTGGTGGCCATGGGGTCACTGGGCTTTGCGTCAATGATCTGCTTTCCTTTTTCATTCACCTTGTCAGGTTCTGACTTAGAGTCAAAACATGCATCTGAATTAGAAGCCTTCAACTTGACCACCAGTGACTACTTGGCCTGACACTCACTTGTGTTGTGAGTGGAGCTCTTATGGAACTCACACCATTTTCCTGTGTCCTTCTTTGTCTTCATGGTTTTTTTCTTTGTTTGCAGATTTGGCAGGTTGTCTTGGGTTGCCCCACATTTGCCTTGGCCTTTGCTCTGTGGTTTGGGGGAACCCTTTCCTTGATTGGGATTCGAAGATCCAAAGTCTTGCTTCTTCTGTTTAAACTTCTTCTCAATCTTGACAGTGTCTCGGTATGTCGTGCCGAGTGAGGAGATGTCCAGGAATTCCATCTCATCCTGGATTTAATTGTGTATATAGCAGTGGTACTTGAGTACCAAATTCCACTTAGAATCCTTGATACCCAACTTCATGCAGAGGGTATTGAAAACATTTGTGAAATCCGAAACATCTTAGTTCCTTCCCTGTCATAGTGTGCTCCACTTTATGTATTTATTTTCGTAGCTCCTGCCAAGGTAATATTATTCCTTGATGGCATCTTGGAAAGAATCCTATGTGGGTGCGGTTGAAAATAGTGAGGATTCCCTCTCGCCCTTTTGTTCATAGTAGGTTTCCCACCACTCCTTAAAGTGTGGGGCAACTTTGAGAAGTGAAAAAGTAATATTTTCCCGATTGGAAAAGTTGTGAACTAAAAAATACATTTCCAACATATTCAACCATTTATCTATGGAATTTGCATATATATGGCTCTCAAATATGGGAATATCAAAGTTAACTTGTACCTTAAAAGTAGTGGTGCATCTAGAGTGGCTATTGGATGAAGATGCATCGCCTTTGGGTAGCCGTCAGAGGATCTAGGCAAAGTTATCCATCATCGTGTTCCTTTGTCACTTGAGAGCTTCCTCAAGAAATATTTTGAAAGGATCTCTTGACCCCTGGTATTTATTTTCTTCTGCCATAGGAGGTCTTTGGGGTTTGAAAGGTTGGTCTTGCAAAATTTCAACTAGTTCGAGTCCTAACTCCTTATACCCTGACCTCATTGGGGACATGCAAAGAAAAACGAAGAAAGAGAAGACTGCTATGATACCACTAATCAAACTTAAACAGGAATGCAACAAATTACAGATATAACCATAAATACAGAGATGAAACATAAAGAACACTTCATTTCGTTAATATCAAAATACTAAAATACGCTTACAAACAGAATGGAAATAAACTAGCTCGGGCAATGGCAGCTTATTATTTAGAAGAGATGTGGTGGATACATGCTTCTTAATAGTGTTAAAATGAGGATCAAGGGCCTATTTATTATTTAACATGAAGGGAAAACCCTAAAAAACGAAAACCGTAGCCCCAAGAGATGTAATTCCAAGAGTGTGGGCCCCGTTGGGGTTAACTAGCATCCAACTTCCAAGGGTCGTAACTTGGTCATATTATCTCCATTTGGTGTGTATGGTACCTTGTTGGAAAGGTCTCTTTGAGTACTACAAGATTTGCAATAGGCCCTTTACTATGGCTATGGGCCTAATGCGGATCTCAAAAAAATGACGTTTAGGGGGTCAAAACTGCTCTAGAAGTTGAGGACCTAAAAAAGTGCTAAAAATAGTAAATGTTGGAATGAAAAAGGAAACAGATGAAACCAACTGGAGGTCTAGGTGGGATAGGTGGGTGGCCACCAATGTCCACCTAGATCACCAACTTTGTAGGGGAATTTTCTTGGGACACATTTGTGGATAGCGAAAGATCCAAACTAATGGTCATTTGCCTAATGCGACAAAATGATGTGTAACAATTTGGGCCCAACCCTAGTGGCTTAGGTCCTTATTTTGTATTTTTATCTATTTTTAGTTCAGAGCGCTTATTATTTTCTTGCATTTAATTGGCGAATAATCCATCAAAAATATGTGATTGCAACCTCTACCTCATCTGTCTCATGGGAGGATGAATAGAAGGATTTACAACCACAATCCAAACAATATTATGTTTATGATTTCTTGGAAGAAGATTGATGTTAGTTATGTTGTTTGCATGTTCTTGTTGTATATTAGGAGTTGATTTATTAATTAGAAAAAAAAAATTGGCATAGATAGAATTTAAATTCAACTCATCTTTTCCACTATTAGTTGTTTCATTTTGTCAAAGATAAATGGGTATATGCATGTGATTATTGTAGTTTTGTTTAGATCTATAGGCAAGGGCACCTTCACCACCTCCATCTTGCACTTCCTAACCTTCTCTTATGAATCCAAAATTTTGTCTAAGAGTTATGTTCATGAGATCCTTTTCCTAGACCACTATGAGCATCTCTCCTAGTGCAAAACAGGCCTTCAAAAGGCTTTGAGCTTGCATAGGGGCTTTAGACTCCCTTCATTCATTTATCTCAACCTCCATCCACCTTTCCATACCCTGAACCCACTATTTCCACCTCCTAAACCTTATCGGAAACCTTCATGTAGCATTACAAGCCTTCTTGTAGTAATACAGGGCACCTGTAGCACACTTGTAGCAACCTCTTTCTTCACCAGTTTTGACCTTTTCTACAATTTGGACATAGTTTAGAAGGACGGTGACCCATATCTATGACTCCATGATCAAGGGTAGCTTCTAGTCCACTCCAAACCCTCCTTTTCCTTCATTGCAAAATAGAATAGCGTTATTTCGTTGATCACAGATTTGGCACAAATATAACATTGATTGATATGCAAGTGTGATCTAGATAGATGATACATAGAATCTTGAGTTATGAGTTGGTAGGTTAGCTTCTTGTTTGTAAGTAGATTTGATACCTAGGTGGTTGATTATAAGACAATGTAGTTTCCTTTCTGCAAGTATTGTAGCTCTTGTCTTTTCATGAATTGATTCAATAACATTTGGAAGTTGAAGTTAATAGCTTTCCCTTTTCATAGTTAGAGGTAGCTTCTAAATTTCACCTTCATTAGCTAGTTTTCATTCTAAGTCAGTAGGAGGAATGGTCTTGGAGAATTATTGATCGAATTTCCTAGTTGAGAGTGGCATGATTGGAATCTCATCTACTATGCATATAACACTGTCACCTCGAAGTTTGTACAAACCCTAGGTTGATAAATAGAGTTGACGAGCCCTTGAGAGTTACAGCACTCTTGGTGCAATACCATGGCCCACCACTTTTTAGCGTTGTTGTCAAGGAGGTTTCTAGGTAGATGTTATTTCTACTTAAACATTGTTTTCTATTTTACATATAGTTTTGAGAAAGTAACATAAAAGAAAACGAGAAAAAAATTATTTGATGCCTCGTATGAGGAGATACTCAAGGAAAATTGTTACCAAACACCCCCACACCCTCAAGTAGTCAACCTTCACTCTTCTTCGGTGATTGTAAGTTTCCCTTTCTAAATACAGGTGAGTTAGAAGACCCTCTAAGTGAGAAACATGAAATCTTTGAAGAACCTATTGGGGAAGAATAATAACCCACTTCAGCTACCCAACCTATGGATGAAAATAGGAACAATGAGGTTTTCCCTATCAAAGAGACTAATGGAGAGGCTATAATGAAGAATATAAGCCCTACTACCCTTCCACACTTCCATGGCTTCACCTCTGAGGATCCTTATACCTTCATGTTTGAACTTTTTTTTGTCTATAGGACCTATGACTATTCCTCTTATGACTAGAAGCTGAAGTTATTCCCCTTTACCCTTAAGGATGCAACCTCATGCTATTTTATGGGTATGCCTGGGAGTAACATCACTATTTGGCCTCAAATGCAACAAGCCTTTAATGACAAGTGCATGGACTACTAAAGGTCCAAAGGAACAAAGGAATAAATCTTTAGAATGACTCTTGGACTTGATGAATCCCTAGAAGGCTATGAGGAGATATTTCAACTCAGTTATAGGAGGGTTAGTTGCACCCTTGATCCTGAATCACTCAAACTAGTTATTCTTTGAGGGGTGGGGAAGATAGGGCTACTAAAGGCTTGGAAAATTCCTCTCCTTCTACAAAATCCATTAAGAATGAGATTGGGAACATGTTGGGGGACTTTAAAAGTGAAATGTTGCATATATTTTCTTTGCAAATGGATATCATGCAGATCAAGAGGAAACAAGAGGAGGTAGAGAGAGCCCTAGATATTTTCTACCCTAAATGCACTAGAAGGCACCCCAAAAATGAATTTCCATTAAATATCATAGAGGTGTGTTTAGCCTATGAGGAAAACCATGCAATAGAAAAATGCCCTTATTTTCTTAGGTTAAAAGTTGTATACCAAGGGGTAGAATGTGGGGTTGAGCAGCTCTTCTTTATAAATCAAAGGAGGTCTCAAGGACCTCAACCATACTAGCAGGGCATGCAATGTGTATCTTACTCTTATTACCATCCCAACCAGAATGCACCCTTGCCACTCATCATAGTGGTCCACACATCCTTCTTGGCCTTATGCTACTCAATATCATCCTCAACTTGTCAATCAACCATTTCAGCCATATGCTCCCCAACCTACTCAATGGAACAACCTATCACAAGGGTGGAGGCCTAAAATCAACCAACCTCTTGCTCTACTGCCTCCACCTCAACCTCAACCACAACTACTCATCCTGCTTCACACAAGAAACCTCAGATTATTGCTCAACCTAATGCAAACCTGAATAAAAGGAAAGCATAACAGGTCTATAGCGGAGAGACATTTTACCCTGCCTATGCTGTGGAGATCCAAGAGATTAGCCTTATGTTTGGAAGAGTTCTTCGAGATAACCATCCACTATCTACACCTAAAGAACTTGATAGGAAAAGAAAGAGAGTACCCCTCAATTAAATCCATCTCCTTTCCCTGAGAGATTGATCCACCCTAGCCAACACACCCTAGAAGAGAGTGAACTTCTAGGGGAATAGAAGAATTTGTGTGTTAAAATGCCCCTTCTCCATGCTATTAAGGATGTTCCCATCTATAATAAGCTTATCAAGGAGAAATGTTTTGAACACCCTAGGAGAAGAAAAAGAGACATCCCCATGGTCAATGTTATTGGTAAATTATATGATTTGATACCAGCGAGAGTGAGTTGTCCAAAATATTTAGACTCTATAAGTCTAGTAGTAGATGTGCACATTGATGGAATCATTGTCCCTCATACCCTGATTGATCTTGGGGTTGCCGTGAATGTGATGACTAAAGAAACCATGATAAATCTAAACCTCCTAGGAGCTTTGAGAAAGACCACTACAATGCTTCAACTTGCAGATAGATCTATAGTAGCTCCTGAGGAAGTTGTTGAGGATGTCATGGTCTCCATTGAATCTTGGGAGTATCCTACTGACTTCTTATTTCTCTAGCCAAACACCAAGTTCAATGGCTATCCTTTCATCTTGGGAAGTCCATGGTTAGCCATTGTTGATGCTTAAATTAGTTGCAGGGTTTGGAACATGACCATTAAGAATGGACATTCATCTAAACAATTGGTATTGTATCCTCTTGCTCAACCATCCATTGAACATGACTTACCCTTGTGGCTAGAAGAGGAGGATAAAGAGGAAGAGTATCATACAACGCCATACACAATGTATACCCTTGATGTTGTTATAGGAGGGGGGGAACCTGATGAAGATGACCTCATTGACTAGATCCTTCAAAGCCAACCCCTCAATACCATGCCTTATGATGAGCTAGTGAAAGAATTTGAGAATAGTCTTTGGACCGGATTATGCTCATTTGACCCAAGTCCTGTCCATGTAAAAGTTGTAGAATTTGGCCCATATAAAACCTTGAATATTAACCCCTTTCTCTCGTCAAACCAAGAAGATAAATTGTTCAAGATGATGAGAGAGCACTTAGATGCCTTTGCTTGGAACTATAAATAAATGAAGGGGGTGCATCCCTTGGTTTGTACTCATGACATCTACATCAAGGAGGGATGAAAACATGTGTGCCAACCTTAGAGGAGAATGAACCTGGCCCTCGAGGAAATAGTAAAGGAAGAGTTACAAAATTTGTTGGATGCATGGTTCATATACCCCATATCAGATAGTGATTGGGTGTCCCCTCCAGTCTTAGTCCCAAACAAGAATGGGAAGTGGAGGATCTGTGTGGATTGCGGGGAATTTAACAAGGCCACAAAGAAAGACCATTTCCCCTTGGATTTCATTGATTAATTTGTAGATGGCCATACAATGAAGAATTGCTTCTCTTTCCTGGATGGATTTAGTGGTTACAATCAGATCTAGATTAGCCCCGAGGATTAAGAAAAGACTACATTCACATGTCCCTGGGGTACATTTTCTTATAGGGTCCTCCCATTTAGTCTATGCAATGCCCTTGATACTTTTCAAAAGGAAGTTCTGAAGATATTTGTTGAGTTTTGTCCATGTCTCTATGGAGATATACATGGATGATTTCATTCCCTATGGGTGTAACTTCTTGGAGGATCTCTCTAATCTAGGTAAAGTCTTGAGAAAATTCTTTGAAATGAACCTCTTGCCTAGTCCTGAGAAATATGAATTCTTAATGAATGTAGGGACTATCCTTGGCCATTCTTAGGGGCCCCAATTGGGCTTTGTCTTTCCATATCCATACTGATGCATCAAAAAAAGCTATGGGGGAATCCTTGGGCAAGTAGATGATAAGATACCCTATGCCATTTATTTCATTAGTAAAAATTTTCCTAAGGCTGAATTGAACTACATTGTCATTGAAAAAGAGCTCTTAGTTGTTGTACACTCAAACATATTTAGGCACTACATCACTATATGCCAAACTTTTTTGCATATTGATCATGCAGCTATTAGATATTTTATGAATATGCCTGATATGAATTCTAGAACCATTAGATGGTTATTATTGTTAAAATAGTTTTATTTGACTATCATGGACAAGTCAGGAAAAGAAAATGTAGTTGCAAAATTTTTGTCTAGGCTTACTTTTCCTATAGACGATGAAGGGATGGTCGATGATCAACTTCCAGATGAGCACGTATTTTCTATCTCGGTTCTCTCTCCCCAGTTTGTTGTCATAGCCAACTACCTAGGTGCTAGGATATTTCCTCCACATCTATCATCTAGGGAGAAGAGAAGAATTATAAGGAAAAGTGCCCCTTCACTTGCATTGCAGAAATCTTTTCAAACTGGGAATAGATCATATTTTAAGGAGATGTGTCTAGGAAGAGGAAGTATTTGACATCCTCTTAGCATGCCATGATGGGCCCTATGGGGGTCATTTTGCTTCCAAGATAAAAAATTCAAAAGCTTTACAACCTGGATACTATTGGCCAACTCTCCACATAGATTCATGAAGGTATACTAGCAAATGTGATCAATGCCAAAGGATGGGGAAACCCACACCCAAGGATGAAATGCCTCTACAACCTAAAGTGGCCTTAGAGCCATTTGACAAGTGGGGCATGGATTTCATTGGGCCAACTGATTGATACACCATCAAGGCATAAAAAGTAAATCATTGTGTGCACTGATTACTTGACAAACTGGGATGAGATAAAGGTTGTCAAAGCAACCACAAAGGGTAAATTGGTTGAGGTCTTAAGGGAAAATATTTTCTACAAACTTGGGTACCCAAGTGATACAGTCATTAATCAGGAGGTTCAATTCACATCACATCTGATTGAGAATCTCCTAAGGCAACATAATATCAAACACAGAACATCTACTACTTATCACCCTCAGGAAAATGGCCAAGTAGAGGTTACCAATAGGGCATTAGAGATCATCCTCACCAAGGTTGTGAGCAGCAGTAGGAGATATTGGGCAGAAAAATTAGTGGAGGCCAATTGGGCCTATAACACTACTTTGAAGATAACTACTAGGTTCACTCCATATGATCTAGTTTATGGGAAGAAAGCTCTACTCTTTTATTGAGTTTGAGTATAATACTTTAATAATGGTAGCCTAGTTGGACCTAGATGTCACCAATGAATAGCAAGAGAGGCTTCTCCAATTGAATGGCTTGGATGAGTTCAGAATGCAGACCCTCCTCCACACTGAAGTTATACAATTACAAAGGAAGGTATGTCATGATGAGCATATCAAGGAAAAGGTTTTTCAAGAAGTGGATTTGGCATTATTATATGATTCTAGGTTCAAAGATTTTAAAGGAAAATTGATGACAAGATGGTTGGTCCCATACCTGATAGAAAAATGTCATGACAATGGATTTTTTCAAATCAGGACCATTGATGAGGAATGTATCCCTTTGATTGTCAATGGTTATAGGCTGGAGTTACACAGGAAACCTATGTCTAAGATAGAATTCATGAGTACAATCAACAAAGAAGTCAATGTGATTGGGAGTGTCATAGCTCCCAATCTACAACAATCCTATATATCTATATCTATATATATATATATATATATATATATATATATATATATATATATATATATATATATATATATATATATATATATATATATAGATATAATATATTTGAAAAGAAAGAAAAAAATAAAAAATGAAAAAAGGCCTGGATGAAAACCTTTATGAGGCATGTGAGGCCAACTTCTGGGTTGAAAACCTCTCTGAAACATCCCACGAGAAAAAAAAAAAAAGAAGAAAAAATAATAAAGATCCCTAGGTGAAATCCTCTCTTGAGACACACTTCTCTTGAGGCACCTAGGGAAGGCATATAGGTTGAAAACCTCTCTGAGGCAGCCTATGTGTCTCAAGAAGAAATAAAAAATAAAAAAATAAAAATAAAAAATAAAAACACAAGAAAAATGATTTTTACCATGTTTGCTGACCTTTTTGTCATTATTGTAGGATTCTATACAGTGGCATATTCCACGGCTATAAGGCAAAAATTCCCAATATTTCTTCATTCTCACATCCATACACTTCTTATCCATCATCTCCACTCATGTAATGACCCCTCTCCACCATCCCATTAGCCCAAAATTCAAGTTTCACTGCCTCTTTGGGTTGTTATAGGAAGGACCTGTAATTGCTACTGGAAGGTCCTGTAGTGATACATGAAGGTCCTGTAGTGCTATAAGAGGGAGATCTGAGGACAAGGAAAACCCAATAGGGACCTGTTGTGGCCACCAACAACCCCCCTTCTTATTTAGTGTTAGTAATAAAACTAAATAAGTGGAGACCCTTATTCAAAAAACTTAGAAAATTGATTAAAGCTTGTATTTCCTTTTTTAATAAAACTTACTATCATAAACTTAGGAGAATACTCTCAAACATCTAAAAAGACTTAATTTTTATGACATGTTAAGAATAAAATCACTCCTTAAACACATCACATCACAAAAAGGGTAAAGGATACCTTCGAAATCGTGATGCGAAATCATGCATGAAAAACCCTCATCGCATCGCATGCCTTAAACCTCACCTATGTTGAAGTGCCTTAAAACGCCGATATGCATGGCGCATCTCACGATCGCATTTTGCAGAAAACACATTAACGAATGCTTGTTGCACGTAAAGGATTTGTGATATTGCGATATTGCGATATTATGATCTGTGATACTGCGATCTGCCATACTGCGAAGCAAATCGCAAAATCGCCTTATCGTAGATCTGCACGGTCCGTTGTTCGAGAAAGATTTTTCCATAAACCGAGGCCTGGTCATGTGCATTTATGTTAATTAACGATTTATTTGGCAATCATTAATGAAATATGGTTTTGATCTTATCAAGGAGCAAGTTCACATAAGGTGATATATTTTATATGTTTTCCACATTTAAATCTTTCCCGTCACCTTTTCTTATCATCGTTCTCACCTCATTTGTAAACTATAGGAGCAAAGAACTGAGAAGTATACAGAGCAGAGTTCAAGATATTATGGGAAAGAAGGGTAAAGCCCCCAGTATTGAAGATAAAGAGATGACTCCCTTGTACACAGACACCACCTGCAACAAAGACGCCGATATCACTACTTGGGAAGGCATGTATAGTTTACTTGAGGAAGAAGATCCCAAGGTAATGGAGGTAACGGCCACTGCAGGCTCACACGGGTCTTCTGAGGCGTCTATTACAGATCTAGCATGTTCATTCTTGCACAGGATAGCGGCGAGACCCAAAATTCTCCTGTATACGGACATGGTTAAATGAGTACTAAATAATGTTGATATCACGTATAAAGAAATCAAAGCTCAAAAGCAAGGACGTATAAAACCATTTTTTCTACAAAATTTAAGGTTTATATCCTCTAACAAAATGCGTAAGAGGCAAAAATGACATCAAGGAAGTTCGGATCAAGAATCGGAAGCAGTTTCTATGTGCGATTCAGGAAAAACCCCTCAAGATGGAAAGCCTCAAATTGCTCAGTCACCTGTAAGCGCGGGAATTTGTAGAAAAAAGCGCTAAAGACGGAAAGTAAAATTGGAACTCAAAACCAGTAATATTTATCAAGTATATCATCAAGTGATATGTAGATATCTACCAAATGTGCAGTGTCTACAAACAAGCTGGAGACAGAAGGCTCAAGAAAAGCCAAAGTCAATCCAAAGGTTAACCAAGTTGATTTGGGATTCTTACTGGGCGTACTTGGTAAAACCACACAGCTAGTGCATGACTCTCAAATGTGTCATCAATTCTGCCGAGAAGATGGCGCCAGCTCTTAACGATTCCATTTTTTCTGGACAGCTAAAATCAGAATTTGTCCACCCAACTCTCCTTAAGAAAATGTTGAACGCTTATGATTTCAAGGAGTAGATACATAAATAGTTAGTTAGTAGTTTTAGTTTTAGTTTTGCTTTATTTTTGCCTGAAATGACGATGGTCATTTAAACCGCATCCTAAATTTTTGTAATAAATTAGTTTTAGAATTAGTTAGTAGTATTTAAACCCTTCTCATGCATTTAGAGGAGGGTCTAGAAATTTTTCAAAAACTTGTCCTCAGAACATGCACTTTTGCACCCTCCGAGGAGGTTTTGATGAATGAATGGAACAGGATTTATTGATATTGGCGTTTAATATCTACTACTAATGTTGCACTTATGTACTCTTAGTGGATGATGTATTAAGAAAAAATAGATCATTATTACTAGAGCTCATGAGTAGAACTAGTTATAAATGGTACTTTTATCTCTTAACTACTTCTGCTTATGTGTTATGGTGATATTCATGTTCAGGTATTTATATATGAATTCTTAAATTCTTGAGTTATCATTTGGCACTTTTGTATGGTGATAGCTATTTATTTATGCTTAGTATATGAGTAGCTTACTATGTGATATGTTTTTCACAACTGTTTCATCTAACTTTTTATATCAAATGGTTTATCTTTATTGAATTCTTTTCTCATAGCAGTTGAATGATCTTTATTACCAACTGTCATTTGAAATCATTTTAGATCGCATAAAGGAAAGATTACATCCCGGGTTAGTTTAGAATTATATATTTTTGTTTATTAGATTACAATTGCATGTTGATAGATTAGATTTATCATAAAGAAAGCATTTTACTTAGAAATCATTAGTTAAGAAATATCAATTCTCAACACACACACACACATATTGGGAAACTGGTCCCATATCCCCAGTCGGACCCACTATACCAAACGGAAAAGGAGCTGCTAACCAAGGTCTGGACCGAGTGGGTATCCCCCTTATTGTAGACCCGATTTTTGGGGCTTCAACATATTTGGCGCTAGAAGGAGGGCCTGAACTGTGAATGGAAAGTAAGTCTAAATCTACCATTCTTAGAGTAAATCGCCCTCACCATATCCCCCGACTTCTCCATCGCACTTAGAATCTTTAAATCTTGAGCCAGAAGTCAAAAGAACAACAACCACTACCACAAACCCTGATATTTCAGAGAAATCTACTATTAAACCTCTTGAAGTTGAATCTTTGATTCATAAACTTCAACGATTTTCAATATCACCTCAAAGATCTGAAAAATCTCAAGGCAGTGTGACTTCGGAATATAATCCTGCTCATCCTCTCACCAGATTAAAGAGTGAAAAGTTTGGTATTGACCCAACTGATTTACCTATACCTACAAGGAAGAGAGCCAGGAAATCACCTAAAGGGTCTGATAGTGAGACTCTTTCGTCATCATCATCCATCTCAACTTCCCCACCGTGAAGTCAACCATCCACTCCTCCACTTCAAATCATCGTCCATCAGACCACTGGAACTTCAACATCTCCTTCTCAAACATCAGGAACTGTAATATCCTCATCTTCCCAACCACAAGGATCATCTTCTGCGCTTTCCTCTATTAGTAGTTCAATGATGGCCCAAATGCCATGGAATAACCGAGGGGAAGTCTTAATGCCTGCTCCCTTGAGTCAAATATCGGCCCATCCTAAAAAATGGTTACCTAAGTTTAATCCTGAAGTAGGCATGCTAGCGGAAGAACACATAAATAGTTTTATGTTATCCATAAATCTCAACGGGGTCACTAATGAAGATGCTATCATTCGGCTTTTCCCTTACACATTGGAAGGAGCAGCTAGATCATAGTATTTCTCATTACCATCCGGGTCTATTACTAGTTGGGACATCTTCCAAGAACAATTCTTGACTAAGTTTGGTGATGACAGGTCCACTGCAACATTAATCAATGACCTGTCTAACCGTAGAGCTGAGTCAAAGGAACCTATCAAAGATTTTAACTCGCGTTTTAATAAACTATTGAACAAAATTCCTATTGCTTCTAAACCCAGCGAAGAAGTACGAAGTGAATGGTACATCTCTGCTTTACCGTCAAACATAGCAATCTTCATGGATAGAGCTAACAAAACAACTTTAGCTGACAATATGAAGGAAGCAATAGCGGTAGAGAAACATATCATAGCTCTAGAAAAGAAAAACGACGTTGAGGAACATAAATCTAAAAAGGTTTCTTTCAAAGAAGATCCAAAGAAAAAATAGCCCAAAGACCCATTTGACTTAGAAAAAAGTTTTGAAGACCATGTCTAACGAAATGGTTGATATAAAGAAACAAGTAGCAGAGAATTCTTCTAAAAAGCCTTATAAGCCTTATAGAAGAAATCCTTCGACTGATTCAAAGCCTCCTAACGCTATTACAAGTACTGAATCAGAAGAAGAAGAAGAGGAAATTACTATCGATGTACCTACCGATGAAGAAGAAGTTGTAGAATTACAAGATATGTGGGATTTCATCATCCCCAATGAAGAGGATCAAGAGGCATCGCCAGTACTCGAAGTAGAAATCAATTCGATCCTCCTCAATCTACTCCTAAGCCAAAGAGCATAAGCTCAACGCCTAAGGATAAAGTCGCAGTCAAGAAAATGACATCCAAAGTGACTCAAACAAGCCCAGTCCAAACAGATTCACCAACTCCATCTAAAACATTGATTGTTTCGGATGAAATGGAGTATAACATCATAGAATACATGAAGAAGACTAGGGCCAACATCACTTTTTATGAATTGAGCAAGTTAAAACATCAGCAAAAGCTCCTTTTGAAAGAATTTCATGCAGTACCAGTTGCACCATTGCCCGCCGCTGTAATCTCGCAAGCTTCCCATGAGATGGGAAGACCTCCAAATACTGTGATTAACAAAGTTGATCCAAATGACATCGCTCTAATTGGAGGAAGGTCAAGATCTCATACTCCGCCATTTCTTCTTACTTATGAAATTTTCAATAAAAATTTGCATAATTGTTTAGTGGATTCAGGAGCCTCATCCAATATTTTACCTAAATCAATTTGTGCAAAGTTGAACGTTCAACCTCAAAAATCTATTGTGCGCATAGTGCAGCTGGACCGGTCGCAAGTTGAAGTGATCAGCGAATTAAATCAGGTTACCATAAGGCTGTCATCTAATCCAAAGGTATGTCAAGTTATCGATATTTTAGTTTCAAACATTCTAGAATTCTATGGCTTAATTCTTAGCAAGGATTGGTCAGAAAAGCTTCATGGATATTTTGCAACCGATTGGTCGCATATGTGGCTCCCTTACAATGGTAAGCCAAATCAGATAAAGGTTGAATGAGAAAGACATCAGAAATACATAGTAACAGAATTGGAAGGAGTAAACGAACTGGTAGCATACAACAATAATATAATTGGCAACTATTCTATTGATTCTTTCCTAGGAAATTTCAATGCTCACACTTCACCTTACTTAGAACATTCTGATTTATCTCAAGTAGAAAATTTTTCTCAGACACATAGTTCTAAATGTATTAATTTTATGGATAATACCGTAAATAAATCTTTATTTTGGAATTTATTTTTTGATGGTTCTAAGTCTAATGAAGGAGCAGGAGCAAGATGCATATTAGTTAACCCAGAAGGAAACAAAACTATGCTAACTTGTAGACTCAAGTTTGATTGCACCAATAATATGGCAAAATACGAGGCTTTAGTCCAAGGTTTATACAAAGCAATCGGATTGAACATCAAGTATCTACAAGTCTTCGAAGATTCTGAAATTGTTATCAGACAGGTACAGAATACTATACATTGTTTATCAGGTCATGTAAATCATTACCAATATTTAGTACAAGATCTGACTGAACATTTTATAGCATTTAATATTTCATCAATTCCTAGAATCCAGAATGCTAGTGCTGACCTCTTAGCAAACATGGCTTCCAAGCTCATTCCCTCAAAAGACTTTAGCCCCGATAGATTTTTAATCAAATTAATCTTTAGACCCTCGATTCCTGATAACATTACAAATTGGAGAATTTTCAACGATGATCCTGATATTGTAAGCTTCCTCACCTCTGAGGGATCTTATACTAATCAGATAATTGATGAGGACCAACATGACAGAAAATTGCGACAAGATAGCACTAATAATGCTATGCCAGAATCAATAGTCAAATTAGAAGATCTATATGATTTAAAAGATCGATTCAAAAGATCTACCAATTCAAAGCTTCAAAGTTCAACTCTGAACTATGAATTAGTGAATCTAGGAACTGATACCAAGCCACAGAATATCAACCTAGGCCTCGACTTGGCCCCTGAAGAAAAACTAGCTTATGTTCGTCTCTTGAAACAATACAAAAGTGTCTTTGCTTGGAACTATGATGAACTTAAAACTTATGACACTTCTATCATCCAACATACTATCCCAATGATAAACAATGAAAAACCTGTCCAGCAAAAACTAAGAAATACACATCCTAATTTAGAAAACCAGATCAGATCTGAGCTTAAAAAGCTATTGAAAACCAAAATCATTTTTCCCGTACGACATTCTCAATGGGTTTCCAATATGGTTCCCATTAGAAAAAAGAACGGAGATATTAGAATTTGCATTGACTTTCGAAATCTGAACAAAGGCTACCAAAAAGATAATTTTCCTTTACCTCCTCTGGAGCAAATATTGCAGGCAGTTGTAGGATCAGAATTAATGTCCTTCTTGGATGGTTTCTCCGGCTATAACCAAGTTTTGGTCCATCCTGATGATTAATTAAAAACCACATTCAGGACCAAATGGGGTACTTACGCCTATCAAAATATGCCTTTTGGTCTGATTAATGCTGGTGCCACATTCCAAAGAGCCATGGACATCACATTTAAAGGATTAGTAAACAAATCAGTAGTAATCTACCTGGATGATATAATTATATATTCAAAGAAGTGAGGCAATCATATCAAATATTTAAAACAGATCTTCCAATGGTGTCAAAGGTACCGAATTTCACTTAACCCAAAAAAATCATTTTTTGCATTAAGTGAAGGAAAACTTCTTGGGTTCATAGTGTCAAAATCTAGAATCCATATCGATCCTGATAGAATCAAGGAGATTTCTGAAATACCTTTGCCTCACAACAAGAAAGCTATGCAATGTTTCCTTGGCCAAATTAACTTTGTAAAGAGATTTGTTCCAGATTGTTCAAGAATCATATCTCCTTTATAGGAAATGATTAAAAAGAACTCAAACTTCAAATGGGGCCAAGACGGATATGCAGCATTTAATTTGATCAAACAAGTAATTGTTAATGCTCCATATTTAGCAACTCCCAATTTTTCTGATCCTTTTATTTTATATACATTTGCATATGATAAATCATATGTTGCGATACTCACTCAACCAAATCAAGACAAGGCAGAAGCCCCAATTGCTTTTTTCAGTTCAAATCTACAAGGGGCTGAGTTAAACTATTCAGACGTAGAGAAACAAGCATTTTCTGTTTTCAAAGCGATAAAATATTTCAGACCCTTTTTACTTAAAACCCATACAAAGATCATAGTACCATTTCCAGCGATAAGAAATCTTTTAGTACAGAAAGATGTGGGTGAGAAAAGAGCCAATTGGGTTACCGCATTACAAGAATATGACGTTGAGATTAAACCAGCAAGTATTGTTAAAGGTCAAGGCTTTTGCAAAATGCTGGCTAGAGCATCACTTATTTCTGAAATACCATCTATAGAGATACAAATGTGTGAGGTAAGCCTAAACGATGTTGATTCATTATACGTTGATATCATATTCTATCTAAAGAATGGATATGCTCCTTCAACCCTCGATTATACAAAGAAAATAGCTTTAAGGTTGAAGGCTAAGCAATATCATCTCGTGAACGATGTACTTTTTAGGATGAATTATGATTTTGTTCTCCTTAGATGTCTTGAGAAATCTAAAGCTGAAAAGGTTTTGCAGGAACTCCATGATGGACCAGCAGGTGGACATTATGCTGGTGATACTACTGCACATAAAATCCTCCGCACAGGCTATTACTGGCCCACATTATTCAAAGACACGCATAGCTATGTAAGAAAGTGTCAAGTTTGTCAAACTACTACTGGAAGACAAAAGAAGCCATCATTACCTTTGCAACCAGTCAACATTGAACAGCCTTTTGATCAATGGGAATTGGATATAATAGGTGAGATCATTCCGCACCATTCTAAATAGAATAGGTATATCCTTACAGCTACAGACTATTTTACTAAATGGGTAGAAGCAGTTCCTCTCAAGACATCTAACGCCGAACACATCATTGAATTTATATATCAGTTCATAATCACCAGGTTTGGTTTACCCTTTGCTTTAATTTTTGATAATGCATCATATTTTTCTGGCAATACTATGACTGAATTTTCACTCAAAAGAGGTTTTAAGCTTAATTACTCTACCAATTATTACCCACAGGGGAATGGGTTAGCTGAATCTACGAATAAAAATTTGATTAGGATCATTAAGCGAACCATTGACCAAAGTCATAAAAATTGGCACAAGTCTTCAATATATGCTTTATGGGCGGACCGAATAACATAGAAAGCCTCTATTGGCACTTCTCCCTTTAATTTAGTTTATGGGAAATAAGTGGTTCTTCCAACTCATCTAGCAACTCCCTCTTTGGCCTTAGTTCAATATATTGATGAAACATCAACTTCTTCCTTACAACTAAGGCAGTTACAAATCCTTAAGCTAGAAGAGAAAAGACAGTCAGATAAAATAACTCATGCTCATCACCAAGCATTAGTAAAAGCTTCGTTTGACTCAAACATGATGTCCAAAAAAGACTTTCAGATAGGGGATCTGGTCTTAAAATGGGACAAGGCTCACGAAGAAAAGGGCAAACATACGGAGTTTCAATGAATGTGGCTTGGGCCTTTCCAAATCGCAGAAATCATAGGCCCATCTACATTTATGTTACAGGATTTAACAGGAAAAAGAGAATCTTTACCCGTTAACGGGCAGATCCTCAAAAAATACTTTCCATAGGAGATCGTTCTTCTATTTTTGTAGATTAGTTTTTCTTTACTTTCATAATAAAACCAGTTGTAAACAGTTACATTTGGAATTCATGAAAAGGACAAGTATTTCTTTTAGATTTTCTTTTTCGCTTCTATAAATAGAAATAATCTAGAAAGTTGGTCATTATTATTGAAAGATACAGTCAAAAATCTATAAGCCTGAATATGATACTAGTTTCAACCTTGTAAATTTTGATAAAAAGCTACCTTTAGTGGGAATTTGTTTTATATCAGTCCAATGAAAGGCATCAATAACAAAACAAAGATTCTCTGTAGAAAAGATCTTTCCAAAAACTCTACCATTGTCGTCCAGAGCTATTCTTAAGGAAACAATGACTTCCTCCCCACTTAAGGAATCACAAGCTTCAGGGAATAATCCAATGATATACTTTAAAACTTAAAGAATAAGAGGTCTCATCACGAGCCGACTTATCATGATCATAGATATTATAACTTGCTGACTTTGCCAAAACTGCATACCACAACAGGGCAATGACTCAAGTTTATTACAATCAAGAGACAAGGGGTCTCATCACGAGCCAGCTTGTTCAACAAAGATATAAATCAAGTGAGTGGCATTGTCATAATTTGGCTATCAAACCAAGGCATTTTTCTTTAAGGATTAAAAGAAAATGAAAGCAATAAATGTAGCTATGGATTTCTCTTTGAAAATTGTATATTTCTCCAAGTGGGATACAGGATCATTGTTGGGTAACAGGTAACCTTGTCAAGGTTAAAAATGCCTTCTAGTAGTAGAGGCTCTACCTACGACAAATGAGCATATTTAAAACTGATTTATAGAGAAGGCTTTGTTTTTATCTTTATAAACCAAGTAGTGACTAATGTAAATACAATGACTAGCTCTAGGAAGTAAATAAACAAAGTTGACATAGACAAAACAAACTATCATTGACGACTGAAAAGCATAGTGTATTTTATCTTTCTATAATAAAGTTTGATTTTCTAGAACAATTTCTGTTTTGGAAGATTAGGAAATTCAAAAGAAAAGCAGAGATAACTGGTTCTTCCAAGTGAATCGCCAATTGTTGTGGCCAGCAACAACCCCCCTTCTTATTTAGTGTTAGTAATAAAACTAAATAAGTGGGGACCCTTATTCAGAAAACTTAAAAAATTGATTAAAGCTTGTGTTAGTGCTTGGAATTCACCTAGGCTGAGATAGACAAACTCTCAAGGCTACATCAAACCATTTCACCTCGTAGCTAGCCCTACGAGGTATGAGAAGGCTCTCTCGGGTCAGATTCGATAGATCTTTCAATGTGATTAGGCTGACCAATTAATAATAAAGATTTTAGGCTAGTAAATTGATAAGGGGGTTGATTTAATGATTTTTGGGGTTTTTGGTGGCAATTGGTGGAAGTGCAATTCAAGGTGCGGGGATTGAGCACAGTTTTCACAGGGGGATCTAAGGGGTAAGGTAGGAATGAGTGCTGATGCCTTAATCTGAGATGGATGATCAGAGATGATAGAGGAGAAGCTAAAGAGGGCAAACACACAATTCGAATCCTCTCTAGACAGTAGAAAACATTAAAATTGAACAAACTAAAAAGCTGAGCATGTCAAAACATGAATTCAAACTTTACCACTTCATCTGTCCAATTTAGAAGCATAAGAGAGATGTGAAACACATAAACAAACTTACAATAACATGTAGAGAACACACCATCAACAATCAGATCCACAAGAATCCTCAAAGATGTCTGTAAAACCCTGGCTTTCCTTGCCTTCAATTGCAGAAATAGATGCACAATATACAATAAAGCTTCCTTACACAAGAGTCCAACCATGAAAATGAAAAGGAGAGAGCATAATATAGACCATCTAGACCATCTAACTCCTTTCCCCACCTCTAGGGGTCGAGCTCAGTTTCCTAGGAGCTGTTACAACTAATTCTAAATCAGTCACTAGATAATAGGCCAGCACAACAACTTGCCTCTAAAAGTTAGGAAGCCTATCCATGCATTAAATATTAACTATTTACATCAAAGAAGCTTCTAGAAGAGTAAAGAAAGATAAAGCCTATCAAAGTGCCATGAAAATATTACATTCATCCATCATCTACAAGTAAAAATGGTCAACCATAGTCAAAACAGTGTTTTTTGACCGAAAATGGCAATTCTGGCAAATCTGGAAGTTCTGGTCGCGCCCCTGTAACTGGTCGCGCCAGTGTATTTTTAACACTGTGCGTTGGGCTGTAACTGGTCGCGCGCACCCAGATGGTCGCGCACCTCCTCAGAATGGTCGCGCACCACTCCAAGTGCTGGAACTTGCAGAAAATTGCCACGAATTGCCTCCTTTGCCTCTAGCACGAAATTTTGACTTTCATTTGCATAATAAGAGTGAATTTAGAGGGAAATTAGCTTTTATAGGGTCACTTAAAAAAAAATTTAACTTTAGAACCCACTTTCCAATGTTTTGAACTTGCTTTGCTTTTTAACACTGTTTAGAGTCTTTTTGTCCTGAAATGAGCTCTTTTAATGCGTTTGACTCCGTTCTTTTTGCAGGTTGACCGCCTGAGGGACTGTAGTGAAGGAACCAGGGTTATTTCCGGCACTTTTACAAATTTTTGAGAATTTCTTTATTTTTTCAAATTCCACATGGCCTTGGACTTAAAAACAGGGTTTTTAAACCCAAGGCATAAAATGAGCTATAGCTGAAGAAAATGATAATGAAACGTATGTACAAGACTCCTTCCGGCTTGCTGGGCACCTACTGACCATGACTCATGACCTTGAAATGATTTTGACTCAAAACCCTAGACCTAAGACCATGGGACCTCAAGACAAAAACAAGAACAAGCCTGACTCAATTACATTGTTGTATGACCTGATCCAGCAAAGCCAAGAAGGGAACAAAGACCAGCTCCTCCATTCAGTGTTATGGCATGCCTAGCGGGATGCAAAACTGACACTGATGAGACACCTATAAATGCATATGCAAAGAGTTATTGATCACTGATGGAGGGCTCAAGACCGACACTAACAACTTGTATTTCCTTTTTTAATAAAACTTACTATCATAAAATTAGGAGAATACACTCAAACATCTAAAAAGACTTAAGTTTTATGATAGGTTAAGAATAAAATCACTCCTTAAACACGTCGCATCGCAAAAAGGGTAAAGGATACCTTCTCACAAGCGGAATTCTAAAAATACGAAACCGTGATGCAAAATCACACATGAAAAACCCTCATCACATCGCATGCCTTAAACCTCACCTATGTTGAAGTGCCTTAAAACGCTGATATGCGATGGCGCATCTCATGAATTGCATTTCGCAGAAAACAAATTAACGGATGCTTGCCGCACATAAAGGATTTGTGATATTGCAATATTGCGATATTATGATCTGCGATATTGCAAAGCAAATCGCAAAATCGCCTTATCGTAGATCTGCACAGCCCGTTGTTTGAGAAAGATTTTTCCATAAACCGAGGCCTGGTCATGTGCATTTATGTTAATTAATGAGTTAGTTGGCAATCATTAATGAAATATGGTTTTAATCTTATCAAGGAGCAAGTTCACGTAAGGTGATATATTTTATATGTTTTCCGCATTTAAAGCTTTCCCGTCACCTTTTCTTATCATTGTTCTCACCTCATTTGTAAACTACAGGAGCGAAGAACTGAGAAGTATACAGAGCAGAGTTCAAGATATTATGGGAAAGAAGGGTAAAGCCCCCAGTACTGAAGATAAAGAGATGACTCCCTTGTACACAGACACCACCTGCAACAAAGACACCAGTATCACTACTTGGGAAGGCATGTATAGTTTACTTGAGGAAGAATATCCCAAGGTAATGGAGGTAACAGCCACTGCAGGCTCACACGGGTCTTCTGAGGCGTCTATTACAGATCTAGCATGTTCATTCTTGCACAAGATAGCGACGAGACCCAAAATTCTCCCATATATGGACATGGTTAAATGAGTACTAAATAATGTTGATATCACGTATAAATAAATCAAAGCTCAAAACCAAGGATGTATAAAACCATTTTTTCTAAAAAATTTAAGCTTTATATCCTCTAACAAAATGCGTAAGAGGCAAAAATCGCATTTGGGAAGCCCGGATCAAGAAACGGAGGAAGTTTCCGATGCGCAATTATCGCTAGGGCAAAACCCCTCGAGATGGAAAGCCTCAAATTGCTTAGTCACCTATAAGAGCGGGAATTTGTAGGAAAAAGCGCTAAAGACGGAAAGTAAAATTGGAACTCAAAACTAGTAATATTTATCAGGTATATCATCAAGCGATATGTAAATATCTACCAAATGTGCAGCGTCCACAAACAAGCTGGAGACAGAAGGCTCAAGAAATGGCAGAGTCGATCCAAAGGTTAACCAAGTTGAATTGGGATTCTTACTGGGTGTATTTGGTAAAACCACACAGCCAATGCATGACTCTCAAATGTGTCATCAATTCTGCCGAGAAGATGGCGCCAACTCTTACCGATTCCGTTTTCGTAGGACAGCTAAAATCGGAAGTCAGCCACCCAACTCTCCTCAAGAAAATGTGTTGGCATTATGATTCAGGTGTTGTCCTTGATGGCAAACCCATTCAGGTGATAAAACAAGAAGGACGCAGGAAATATGTTCAGCAAGTGCGTCCCCGCAGGTATACCATACAGAACTCGCGTCCAGGGACGCCGGCCAGCCGTTCAGGAGGTGCGTCCGCCCAGTGCACACATTTCAAGGCAGAGAAAAGCACGTGGGGGTTTCTTGCGTGGTATCTAGCCGACGGTTTTGTGTTTCTATGGTGTCGGCTCGTGGTATTGTTCCATGTTTTGGGGAGAAGCTTGCCTATATAAAGCAAAGGAGTTCATTTGGATTAGGCATCATCTTGGTTGAATATCTTTTGGTGAGATCTAGTCCAGATCTATGAGGGCGAATCTTCTAATGGACTGTGATCTCTATGGCGCATGATCAGATCTGTGGATCTGAGTGTTTGGGTTGGTTCTGAAGTCCTCATATCTTTTATATCTGAAGGGACGCAGGTTCAGTGAAGGGCAAGTGCGCCGGGACGCAGTACAGTAAAGGCTCAGGTGCGTCTCTGAGGCAAAGGACGCGGCGCGACTGTGTTATTGGGTGCGTCTCTGAAGCAAAAGACGCGGCGCGATAGTGTTTCGAGGTGCGCCGGTCGCAGCAAAGCATAGAGGAACAGTGCGTCTGCACGCAGAACAGCGGAGGGTAGACTGCGTCCAGTCGCAGGCCACAGAAAGAAAATATGCGTCCCTGTCTTAAGATGATCTGTTGACTGTATATTTCTGTTCATAAGGTGTTCTGGGTTATTTCTGTAATTACTGATCTGATATCTGTAGTGGACTGTATCTGTTATATACTTGTTGATCATTTGATTCTTCATGAAAAGAAGTAGGGGGTTGTAGCTCCCTTCCAGGAGAAACTGGAAAACGAGAGAGAGTTGTAGCTCTCTGTAGGTTGCAGCCTGCGTGCTGGTAAAGGACTACACCAGTACAAAATCATTGTAAAAGAATTTCTTGAAAGAAGATAGAGACATATTGCAGCAGGTGGTTTTCTCCCGCATTGGGTTTCCACCTTACATCTTGTGTTCTTTGGTGTGACTGTCTATTTTCTTTATTCAAGCTCATTATTTTATGGTACTGATATGCAAGAATAATTCAAAAGATCAAATAAGGAAGATTTGGTAAATTGCTTAATAATACTGATTCACCCCCCCTCTCAGTATTATTTCCAACAATTGGTATCGGAGCAGGTCCTTCAGAAAAGCTTGATCGCTTGAAGGTAGATCGTTCATCATGAGCAACTACGAGAGAGAAGCATCAATCAGGCCACCAATTTTTGATGGGACAAACTTCAATTATTGGAAGGTAAGAGTTACTGCATATCTTCAATCTCTTGGTACTGAAGTTTGGGACATTGTAGAAACAGGCTATGCTTTTCCTTCAGCTACTCCTACAGATCCAGCTGAGAAAAAGAAGTGTGAAACAAATGCAAAAGCAGTCAGTACTCTATTAGGAAGTATATCCCAAACAGAATTCATGAAGGTAATGCACTTCAAATCAGCAAAAGAAATATGGGACAAAATGATCACAAGCTATGAAGGAGATGAACAGGTAAAACAAGCTAAACTTCAAACTCTCAGGATTCAATATGAGACTCTCAAAATGTATAATGATGAAAGTGTGGCTAATTATTTTCTTCGGGTAGATGAGATTGTTAATTGTATGAAAAATTTGGGTGAAGAAGTAAAGGAGTCCATAGTAGTTCAAAAGATTCTAAGATCATTATCCCCCAAGTTTGAATCCAAAGTATCTGCAATAGAAGAAAAAGAAAATCTACGTGTTCTTACTATGTCTCAGCTACATGGAATTCTAACTGCTTATGAAATGAGAAAGGGAGGACCATCAGACAGAAGGGAGGCTGCTTTTAAAGCATCAGGCAAAGAAGATTACTATGAAGCAAGCCATGATCCAGAAGAAGAGGAAGAAGAATCAAATTTTGTCAGAAATCTTCAAAGAGGTTCTGGAAGGTTCAGAGGTAAGCTACCTTTCAAATGCTTTGCTTGTGGAAGAGTAGGTCATTATGCTGCAAAATGCTCTTATAAGGATAAAGGAAAGGAACCAGTTAGATGGAACAAGAAACAAAGCGCAAATAAGAAAAGCTACTACACCCATGAAGATAGTGATGGCTTATCAAACAGTGATGAAGATGAACAAGGTAATAAATATAGGTTGTTAATGGCATTTGAAAATGATGATTATGAGGATGCTGTAGATGTGGATAACCTTTATGATGAAATTACTAGACTCAAGAGATGCATAGAAGAAAAGAACATGATTATTGATACTCTACAATTCCAAATTGATGAAAAGGAAAAACATCTTGAAAAATTAGAAGGTGAAATTGTTGGTCTTAGAAAAGAAATTGAGAAAACAAAAACTATTAATCTCAAGTTTGTCAAAGGATCTGAAACTTTGGATGAGATTATCAGTGTGCAGCGGTCTCCACTAAATAAGACAGGTTTGGGCTATAATGGAGAAACTTCTCAAGCATCCACTTCAAAAAGTTATCTTGATGCAACAAGAAGAAATGAGCAAGAGCACAAGGAAGATCATCAGGTAAAGCAGGGACAAATGTCAAACAGAAACTATCAGGGGCAATCCAGCTTAAGGGTGAACAAAAGCCACAACCAGCCACAGGTAAAATCTTCTCAATTTGGTTCAAGAATAGATGAAAATAGAAATTACAATCAGTTGGCTGGTAGATCCAATAATCGCAGAAGCTTCTTCAATGGACAATGCTTTTCTTGCCATAACTTTGGTCACAAAGCAGCTCAATGTGTTGCGTATAAAACAATCATGACTAGGGAAGCTCAAAAACAAAGAAGTATGACAGGGATTACAAAAAGGACCTATAACAACTTTTCAGCTCTTGAAAATGAAGTTGAATGTTCTATTTGCAATAATTTTGGACATAAAGACTTTGAATGCAGAAGCAGGTTTCCGGAAAGAAAGGTACAAGAGCAGAAAAAGGAACAAGCCTCAGGCACCAAAACATGGAGAATAAAGGAACCTCAAACAGAAAGATGTGGGATAGCATTTTATGCAGAAGGACAAGAAAATCTATGGTACATTGACAGTGGATGTTCGAAGCATATGACAGGTGATAAAGAAAAACTTGAGTCTTATTCTAATTTAGAAAAGGGAAAGAAAGTCTCTTTTGGAAATGATACTCCTGCAACTATAAAAGGAAAAGGTATTGCTCCTTTAAAAGAAGATGTTAAGGCTGGAAATGTTTTGTTTGTTGATGGATTGAAGCATAATCTACTAAGTGTCAGCCAGATGTGTGATCAAAGAACCGAGGTTATATTCAGATCAAATGGATGCCTTGTTCGTGATCTTGATACAGGTAAAACAGTTCTCAAAGGAAAAAGAACTCCAAATAATCTATACATATTTGATGAAGGACAACAACAATGCTATCTAAGCAAGGATGAAGAGCACTGGCTATAGCATCGAAGGTTGGGACATCTAAGCTTCTCACAAATAAGGAAAGCTTGCAAATATCAGGCAGTTCGCGATCTTCCAGATATCAAAATTCCTGACAACACCATATGCAGATCATGTCAGTTTGGAAAACAAACCAGAACTAACTTTCCAGAGAAAGAAGGATCAGCCAGCATGCCTCTTGAGCTAGTACATACAGATGTATGTGGACCATTCAGAAAAAGAACACCTAGAGGAGAGGAATACTTGATATTATTTATTGACGATTTCTCCAGGTTTGTTTGGTTAGGACTTATGAAGCACAAAGATGAAGCATTCGAAAAATTCAAATCCTTCAAAGCCTTGGTTGAAAATGAATCAGGTCACAAAATTAAGTGCCTCAGATCTGACAGAGGTGGGGAATTTACTTCAAATGAATTTTTCGATTTCTGTGATGAACATGGGATAAGGAGAGAATTTTCTACAGCTAGAACTCCTCAGCAAAATGGAGTAGTTGAAAGAATGAACAGAACAATCCAGCAAATGGCTCGTGCTATGCTTGATGAATCAGGAACCCCTGCAACCTTCTGGGGTGAAGCTGCACATGCGGCGGTTATTATTCTCAACAAGACAAATGTCCGAGTGAACAGCACTCAAACTCCTCATGAGCTCTGGAGTGGTAAAACTCCTTCGGTAAAGCACTTCAAAATCTTTGGGAGCAAATGCTATATCAAGAATACTGAGGAGCAGCTTGGTAAACTTGATCCTAGAGCAGATGAAGGTATTCTTCTTGGCTACTCTCCACATAGCAAAGCATACAAATGCTACAATAAAAGACTTGGCAAAATTGTTGACAACATTGATGTAGTGGTTGATGAGAAGGGATACATTCCTAGGCAAATACATCGTGAAGACATCGAAGAAGATGAAAGCCACCCTCAAAGACAGAATGATGAAGAAGAAGAACCGCAAGAAGAATCTCAAGAAGAACCTCACAAAGAAGCAAAAGAACGAACAAGAATAGAAGAAAAGACTCCATCCAGATATGTTCAAAAGAACCATCCAGAATCTCAGATCATGGGACAGAAAGAAGTAGGTATACAAACTAGAAGAACAGTTGCAGAAGCTTCAAGTTACTTGGCATTACTCTCCTCTACTGAACCACAAAATGTAAAAGAGGCATGCAAAGATGAATGTTGGGTGAAAGCAATGGATGAAGAACTTGAGCAAATCGAAAAGAACAACACTTGGGAGCTGGTTCCTAGACCAAAGGATAAGAATGTTATCGGAACAAAATGGGTCTTCAAAAATAAATTGAATGAAAATGGAGAAGTAATTAGAAACAAAGCCAGACTTGTTTGTAAAGGATATGCACAGCAAGAAGGAATAGACTTTGAAGAAACTTTTGCTCCTGTTGCAAGACTTGAGGCCATCCGAATGTTCCTTGCTCTCTCAAGTTCTCAGAATTTCAAAGTATTTCAAATGGACGTAAAATCAGCCTTTCTGAATGGAGACTTGGAAGAAGAAGTGTACATTGAACAGCCAGATGGGTTCATTCTTGGAAATGATCCAAATCTTGTATGCCGATTGAAAAAGGCTCTCTATGGTCTCAAACAAGCCCCAAGGGCTTGGTACTACCGGTTGGACAAATATCTTCATCAACAAGGTTTTTCAAAAGGTTCAGCAGATAGCAATCTATATATAAAAATTGAAAATGACAAATTGCTAATACTTGTTGTGTATGTAGATGACATTATTTTTGGCAGCAATGAAGAAGCTATGAGTCAAAGCTTTGCCTCAGTCATGCAGAAAGAATTTGAAATGTCCTTGCTAGGAGAACTGACATACTTTCTTGGTTTGCAAATCCAACAAAAGGAAGGAGGAATCCTTTTATCTCAAACCAAGTATCTCAAGCAGATTTTGAAGAAATATGGCATGGAAGATGCAAAACCAGTATGTACACCCATGGTCACAGGATGCAGTCTCAGTGCAAATGATGAATCTGCAGCAGTACATCAACCAACCTACAGATCTATGATTGGAAGTTTACTATATTTAACAGGTACCCGACCAGACATCATGCATGCAGTTGGAATAGTTGGAAGATTTCAGGCAAATCCGAAGGAGACTCATCTTCAAGCAGTGAAGAGAATTTTCAAATATCTTCAAGGGACTCAAAATTATGGCTTATGGTATCCTAGAAATACAGATCTTACTCTTCATGCCTATACAGATGCAGATTGGGCCGGAAGCGTGGATGACAGGAAAAGCACAAGTGGTGGTGCGTTCTTTATGGGTCCCAGACTGGTCTCTTGGTTCAGCAAGAAACAGAGTTCAATTGCCTTGTCTACAGCTGAAGCAGAATATGTTGCTGCTGCATCTTGTTGCACCCAACTCCTTTGGATGATGCAGACTTTGCAGGATTATCAAATCACTTGTACACCTCCAATCTCTATCTTATGTGACAACACAAGTGCAATCAACATCTCAAAGAATCCGGTTATGCATTCAAAAACCAAGCACATACCAATCAAGTACCATTTTCTCCGGGAACAAGTACTTGAACAGAAGGTCAAGTTGGAGTATGTTCCTTCTAAGGAACAAGTTGCTGATATTTTCACCAAACCATTGCCCAGGGACACTTTTGAATACCTCAGGCAAAAGCTGGGGGTTGTTGATGCATCATCTTACTATTGATCATCTTCCTATTGGTGGTATAGGCTCAGGGGGAGCACATAATGCATTGTTGGCATTATGGAGAAGGAGATCTTGGAAATAGCTGCAATATGTCTCTATCTCCTTCATGATGGATTTCTGGTTACAGATCTGGAGATGCATGAGCATAGGGGGAGCATACCCTTTGCTCTTGATGTCAAAGGGGGAGAATGAAGCTGAAGATTATGTGGTTGCCATCAAGTCCAAAGGGGGAGATTGTTGGCATTATGATTCAGGTGTTGTCCTTGATGGCAAACCCATTCAGGTGATAAAACAAGAAGGACGCAGGAAATATGTTCAGCAAGTGCGTCCCCGCAGGTATACCATACAGAACTCGCGTCCAGGGACGCCGGCCAGCCGTTCAGGAGGTGCGTCCGCCCAGTGCACACATTTCAAGGCAGAGAAAAGCACGTGGGGGTTTCTTGCGTGGTATCTAGCCGACGGTTTTGTGTTTCTATGGTGTCGGCTCGTGGTATTGTTCCATGTTTTGGGGAGAAGCTTGCCTATATAAAGCAAAGGAGTTCATTTGGATTAGGCATCATCTTGGTTGAATATCTTTTGGTGAGATCTAGTCCAGATCTATGAGGGCGAATCTTCTAATGGACTGTGATCTCTATGGCGCATGATCAGATCTGTGGATCTGAGTGTTTGGGTTGGTTCTAAAGTCCTCATATCTTTTATATCTGAAGGGACGCAGGTTCAGTGAAGGGCAAGTGCGCCGGGACGCAGTACAGTAAAGGCTCAGGTGCGTCTCTGAGGCAAAGGACGCGGCGCGACTGTGTTATTGGGTGCGTCTCTGAAGCAAAAGATGCGGCGCGATAATGTTTCAGGGTGCGCCGGTCGCAGCAAAGCATAGAGGAACAGTGCGTCTGCACGCAGAACAGCGGAGGGTAGACTGCGTCCAGTCGCAGGCCACAGAAAAAAAATATGCGTCCCTGTCTTAAGATGATCTGTTGACTGTATATTTCTGTTCATAAGGTGTTCTGGGTTATTTCTGTAATTACTGATCTGATATCTGTAGTGGACTGTATCTGTTATATACTTGTTGATCATTTGATTCTTCATGAAAAGAAGTAGGGGGTTGTAGCTCCCTTCCAGGAGAAACTGGAAAACGAGAGAGAGTTGTAGCTCTCTGCAGGTTGCAGCCTGCGTGCTGGTAAAGGACTGCACCAGTACAAAATCATTGTAAAAGAATTTCTTGAAAGAAGATAGAGACATATTGCAGCAGGTGGTTTTCTCCCGCATTGGGTTTCCACCTTACATCTTGTGTTCTTTGGTGTGACTGTCTATTTTCTTTATTCAAGCTCATTATTTTATGGTACTGATATGCAAGAATAATTCAAAAGATCAAATAAGGAAGATTTGGTAAATTGCTTAATAATACTGATTCACCCCCCCTCTCAGTATTATTTCCAACAAAATGTTGAATGCTTGCGACTTCAAGGAGTAGATATATAAATAATTAGTTATTAGTTTTAGTTTTAGATTCAGTTTTAGTTTTAGTTTTGCTTTATTTTTGCCTGAAATGAGGACGGTCATTTAAATCGCATCCTACATTTTTGTAATAAATTATTTTTAGAATTAGTTAGTAGTATTTAAACCCTTCTCATGCATTTAGAGGAGGGTCCAAAATTTTTTCAAAAACTTGTCCTCAGAACATGCACTTTTGCACCCTCCGAGGAGGTTTTGATGAATGAATGGAACAAGATTTATTGATATCTGCATTTAGTATCTACTACTGATGTTGCACTTCTGTACTCTTGGTGGATGTTGGATTAAGAAGAAATAGATCATTATTACTGGAGCTCATGAGTAGAACTAGTTATAAATGGTACTTTTATCTCTTAACTGTTTCTGCTTATGTGTTATGGTGATATTCATGTTCAGTTATTTATATATGAATTCTTAAATGCTTGAGTTACCATTTGGCACTTTTGTACGGTGATAACTATTTATTTATGCTTAGTATATGAGTAGCTTACTATGCAATATGTTTTTCACAATTGTTTCATCTAACTTTTTATATGAAATGGTTTATCTTTATTGAATTCTTTTCTCATAGAAGTTGAATGATCTTTATTACCAACTGTCATTTGAAATCATTTTAGATCGCATAAAGGAAAGATTACATCCCAGGTTAGTTTAGAATTAGATATTTCTGTTTATTAGATTACAATTGCATGTTGATAGATTAGATTTAGAATAAAGAAAGCATTTTACTTAGAAATCATTAGTTAAGAAATATCAATTCTCAACACACACACACATATTGGGAAACTGGTCCCATATCCCCAGTCGGACCCACTATACCAAACGGAAAAGGAGCTGCTAACCAAGGTCCGGACCGGGTGGGTATCCCCCTTGTTGTAGACCCAATTTTTGGGGCTTCAACAGGACCCTATGACCTTGAAAATGATAGATAAGGTTCCCCCATCATGGTCCATCATCCATATATCACTCATCCACCTCATTTCATAAAAAAATCACTCAACTCCTCCACTCTGTATTACCCCTGTTAAAAATATATAAAAAAACACATGTAAGCCATTATTTTCCTTTCTACAAGTCTACATTGATCCCTCATGGTCCTAGCATTGTCCTCAGGACTTGTTACAACTTCTATCATCACCCCATGCAGATTGAAGACCCAAGAAGAAAAGGAAAGGATTGTTACAGGAAGAAACCCTCCCCCTGTAGCAACCTATATACAGATCACAGAAATCACTGAACTTGTTTTCTCTCTTTAGTGGGGGCGTGATGGAAACTTATGAGACCACTTTGAAGCAGTCATATCACTCCTAGGAGGACCCTCCACTAGCAGTAATAGCTTGAACATTAATAAGGTACCTGCACACACAAGAAACACAACATTCAAGTATCATGAGGAAAAACGAAGAAATACACAGGAAATAAGTTAGCAAGTCAACTCCCTTGATGTCAATAATATGGTCCAAATCCAGCATGAAAATCCTTGCAGTAGTTTAATCATGAGGTAGTCATAGGTATGTAAAACTCTTACCTCTTCCCTTTGTGTGAATAACAAAAATGTGTAAATGTCGAGAGGGGATGTTTTAGTAAGCTGGAGATGGCCAATTAACTTGGCCACCCTCGTCTAGTAAACTAAAAGTGATGGTAAGAACTCATGCAACATGGAGATTTTGCATCAACCGACTTGGGATCAAAAATAGTGGTTGGTGATTACGAGAAAAAGTGAAATAATTACTCAGGTTGGGGACAATGGTCCAAAAGAGGAAACCCCATGCGATAGTCAGGTCACCAAAATGCTCCAAGCCTAAACCAAAAATGACATATTATGTACTTGTGCTTGGGTTCTTTTTCATAATCACTCATTTCAAAAACAGTTAGAGACAGGACAAGCTCAAGGTGCCATCGAGGAGTTTTGAGCCCCATTATGCAATTGCTACAGGAAGGAGCTACAAGCAAGCCTAAAACTGCTATAGGAAGGCTGAGAGACTACTATAGGAAGGTTGAGAAGCTTAAGGAAACCCACAAAGGTTCGAATTGATATTCGAATTACCACCTTCATCCCAGATTACTTCAAAAAAAGTAAGTGCCACCATCTCCTTCATCCATCCATCAGATTTCATGCAAATTTCACTTCAAATTCTATAGGAAGTAGTAGTATCATTGTAAAATTAAAAGGTATTTTTGAGTAGTAGAGTAATGGGAATGTAGGAAAGTGTCATTAACAAGGAATTTTCAACTCACTGTTGCCACTGAATTACACACTAAAGCTATGGAAGAATTATATCTCCCTCACTTAATTAAGAACATAGAGAAGAGATTAGTGGAGGAATTAATAGAAGGGAGCCCTTAGATACCAAGAGAATCCACCTACAACATCCCGTGGTAGACATTTTTAGAAGACACCATTGGCTAGGATTTGTCATGTAATTGAAAAGGTATGATGATGGCCTTGGATTCGAATTTTCCATGGATTTGAATTCACCAACAAAGGACAGTGCCACCACTATGGTGAGGGGGTTGGCTAGCTCTCTCAACCCTGAAACAATTAGTAGAGTAACAACCCTACCTCTAGGAATCAAGTGGAGCAAAGAAGACAAAGCCACCAATGTCACTACTAAAAATAATTTCTTCATTGCCAATGAAAATCCTGTTGAGGACATGAATGGAGTTAGGATGGAAATCCTACCTTATCCTTAGGATGCGGTGGCCTACTATATTATGAAATACATCTCTTATGAGGGAAGAATGAGTGTGGTATATTATTACCACTTTAGATTACTTCATGAACTCGGGTTCCAGACAGAATTACCTCTTGATCAAAGACTTAGCGTGCCACACATCCTCCTGCATCATATCACATACATGAGTCAAAAAGTGAGAGAGGGAAAACACTAACACTTAGGCCACCATGGCCTCATTAAACTGATAGTGGTGGATGCCTTGAGAAATTGGAGAATTCCTATCCTTTGGTCCAAATTCATAAACATGAATAGAGAAATTTTCATTGAGAAACAAACCCTCACACCAAATGAGACCCAAGCCACTAGTGGTGGTGGAAGAGAGGGAAAAATGGAGGAAGAAGAAGAAGGGGCAAGGACACAAGAGGAAAAAGCGGCAAGGTTAGAAAAAAAAAGGAAAAAGAAACAAAAGCAAAAGGACAATAGAAGAAGCAGAGATGAAAACAGAGGAGGAATAAGAACCATAGGTAGAGGTATAAGGAGAACAAGATGAAAGATAAGAGAGGGAGAAACACGAAAAATCAAGTCCTAATAAGATTACTGAGCCAAGAGAAATAGAGATACCCAAAAAAAAAAACAAGTTTGTCTCCAGGAACCACTGAACAAGAGGTATCTGCAACTTTATTTACCTTAAGCACCCTAGACAAACCTAAAAATAAGAGACAATGGAAATCCCCCCTATATTTTTAGACTAGGAAAAGCACCAGGATCAAGCAAGGGAGGCCACAAACTCCCACAAATGTCCCCATCACAATTGAGGATTCCCCAAGCAAGAAATAGGAGGTAGGTCCAACTAAAGTTAAAATCAAAGAAGTCACCTCTCCAAAAACCACAACAAAGACTCCTATAACATATGTAAGGAGGCCCACCACCAGATCAACCTCCTTCAAACAACTTAAGACGCCAAGACCCTCCAACAAGAAGAAAAATGGAAGCTACAAGAGGGGAAAAGCATGCTACAGGAGGAACAAAGTATGCTATAAGAGGGACAGAGGATGCTACATGAGGGGCAAAATGAGCTACAGGAGGGGCATAATGTACTGCTAGAGTGGTAGAATGTGACAAAATAGCTACAAGAGGTAGAAGCCTCCCCAAAAACATTTGAGAAGGAATTCCTAGAGCTCAAGGAGCCTAGTCCACAACCTAGCCTAAGATCCTACTACAAATTCATTGAAGGAGGGAGGATTATTCCCAAAAAATTTGATGTTCTACTTTTCTATGAGTTAGAAACAGAAAGTGGAAGAACCCATAGGTGGATGAAAATTGCTAATGTTAGAAAATTATATATTATACAACAATGGAACACATAAAATATTGCAGAAATATAAACATAGAAAATGCATAAAACAAGAGAGACACATATATACATGGTTTACCCAATTTGGGCTACGTCCACGGAGAAACAACTAGTCCTTCCTTTTATATTATCCAGCAAAATGAAGAGATACAACCTATAGTCGATTCATTGTAATTTCCTCTTTCTCTCACACAATCTCCTCTTTCTTTCTCGCTCAGAATACACATATACGTAGCCGCAATACAATTCCCTCATATATAGTTAGGGATTTCCTTCTAGGGAAAAGAACCCTAAATTAAACATAACTTCTATTGTCAATTCTCCGCCTAATGAATGGCCTAGATTGACTACGAAATTACAACATTTTACAAGGCAATTTTACATCTATAACTACCACCAATGGGGGACTCTAAAAATTGTTGTCGCCCCCCTGGCAACGAGAAAATAGGTGGAGTTTCCACCCCATTACGAACATGGGTCCAATGCGATGATACCACACCAGAAGATAATCAGGCCCCACACCGAACAATCTCCCACTTGGAGACTGATTATAGCAACTCCACCAGTGCCTCATTTGCTGGATAATGACTCCACTTTGGACGTGGTTGTTTCTCATCTTCATCAACATACTTGAAGACCAATTGAAATTGAGCATAATCTTATTTTCTCCTTGGTTACAACTTTTATTAATATATTTGCAATATTCTGGCTAGTGTGTATCTTTTCCAGCTTCAACTGTCCATCTTCCAACATTGATTGTATGAAATTGTACTTGAGTTGTATATGTTTAGTCTTGGAATGAAATGTTGAGTTATTTGCAAGATGAATGGCACTCTGGCTGTCACTGTATAACCTACCCAACTCTGGCTTCTTATCCAATTCATCTAGAAACCTTTGTAACCAAATCATTTCTTTACTAGCCTCTGTAGTAGCAACATACTCTGCTTTCATCATTGAGAGTGCAACAACACTCTGCAATTTTGAAACCCAACTGACAGTTGTTCCACCTACAATAAACACATACCCTATGATGCTCCTCCTATTATCTCTGTCATCTACCATATCTAAATCAACACATCCATGTAGAGCAATGTTTGAACCACTAAAGCATAATGCTTGATATGTGGTACCTCTCAAATACCTAAGAAACCACTTCACTTCCATCCAATGTTGTTTTATTGGATTGTTCATGAACCTGCTTACAACTCCCACTACATGTGAAATATCAAGCCTTGTATAAACCATTGCATACATTAAGCTTCCAACTACTTATGCATATGGAACTTTAGACATAAAATCCATCTCTTCCTGAGTCTTGGGACACATCTCCTTACTTTGCCTGAAATGGCTAGCTAAAGGTGCAGTAACTAGTTTTGTTTTCGGCATATTAAATCTTTCCAACACCTTTTGTATGTACTCACTCTAAGACAATGTTAATTTGTGATTTTTCCTCTATCTAGTTATTCTCATACCAAGGATTTGTTTTGCAGCACCCAAATCCTTCATTGTAAATGAATTTTCCAATTTTCCTTTGAACACATTTATTTCCTGCATGTTAGACCCAGCAACAAGCATGTCATCTACATACAATAATAATATAATATAGTTGCCATCATTTTTCCTTTTGAAATAAACATGATTATTAGAGTGAGATCTAGTATAACCTTGTTCAGACATAAACCTATCAAATTTTAGATACCACTTTCTTGGAACCTATTTTAAGCCATACAAGCTCTAATTCAAACTGCACACTAGTTTCTCCTTCCCTTTGACCTCATATCCTTGTGGCTGCTGCATATATATCTTCCTCCAAATCCCCATGTATAAAGGTCATCTTTGCATCTAAGAGCTCAAGATGCAAATCTTCTGCTACCACTAAACTTAAAATAGTTCTGATTGAAGTCATTTTAACAATAGGAGAAAATATCTCATCAAAATCTATACCTTTTTTTGTGCAAAACCCTTCACCACAAGTCTAGATTTATACCTTTTCTACCTCCATACTCTTCCTTCAACCTGTAAACCAATTTATTCTTCAATGTTGTTTTACTTGCAGGCACCCTGACTAAGTCCAAAGTATGGTTATGTATCAAGGAGTCCATCTCTTCTTTCATGGCTAGCTCCCACCTTTTCCTAGTTTCTACTTGCACTACTTCTTCATAACATTCTGGTTCACCACAAGCAATCAACAATATGTCATATAATGAAGGAGAGTATCGTTTAGGGGGTCTACTTATCCTAGTAGATCTTCAAACACCACTTTTAGGTGTTTGAGGCGCCTATTTCTATTGTAGTTCTGGCTATTGATCATTATGATTGTCGGGCACCTTTACTATTTCTGTCATCTCATCAAGCACTGTGTATTCTCTATTTTCTTTTTCCTGTTTCTTTTCCCGCGTCTGATCCTTATACAAAACATTTTCATTAAATATGACATGTCTTCTATTAATGAATTTGGGATTTGCATAATCATATAAGCGATAGCCAAAATCATTAAAACCATATCCAATAAAGGTACATTTCTTTTATTTTTCCTCAATTTTTGTTCTATTTTATTTATTAATGTGGACAAAGGCTTCACAACCAAAAGTATTTAAAAATGAGTTGTTTACCTTTTTACCTATCGATGCCTCCTTCGAAATACCACCATCCAAGGAATTTGAAGGTCTTATGTTTTATTAGATAAACAATAGTATCTACAACATCTACCCAAAATTGTAAAGGCAATCCTGCATGCAATCGCATACACCTTGCACGCTCCATGATTGACCTATTCATCCTTTCCGACACACCATTTTCTTGTGGTGTTCCTAGAACTGTCTTCTCTTTGTGAATTCCATGCTCTGAATATTACTTATCAAAATATTTTCTACAATATTCACCTCCATTGTCTAATCTGAGACACTTCAACCTTTTTCCTGTCTCATTTTAACCAAAGCTTTCCATTTCTTGAAAGTATCAAATACATCATATTTATTTTGAATACAATAAATCTAGGTTTTTTTGGCTACATCATCAATAAAAGTAACATAATAACTAGAGCCATCGAGAGATGATACCTGAGCAAGTCCCCATACATTTGTATGCAAAAGCTCTAATTCTTCTCTCTTCTTTTCTTTCTTAACTCTGATAAATATGACTCTATTATGTTTTCCATAAACACAATTCTCACAGAATTCCAAATCAACATGCTCCAAACCCGGCAACAAATTTCTTGAGTGAAGAATCTTCATCCCCTTCTCACTCATGTGCCCGAGCCTATGATGCCACAATGTTGTATATTCTCCTGTAGAGGTTAAATCATTAACATAATTACAAATACCATTACTTAAATACAATGCACCAACCTTTTCTCCTATTGCTATTACCAGGGCTCCTTTAGTGACCTTCCAGGTTTTAGCTGTAAAAGTAGTTACACAACCTTCAACTCCCAACTTCCATGTTGAAATTAGATTTTTCTTCAAATCTAGAAAATTCCTTACCTCCTTCAATAGCCATTGGTTTCCATTCTGATGTTTTATGAAAACTTTACCCATTCCAATGGTTTTACAGGGTTTATCATCACCCAAATGAACCTATCCAAAATCTCCTTGAACATAATCATGAAAATGTTTCCTATCAAGTGTAGCATGGAATGAGGCCCCTGAATCTACCATCCGAGCATCAATAATATTGTCTAATGAAAGAATCAAAGCATATTGCAACACATCACCTGCCACATTCCATTCATGATTATTTTCTTGTTGCGTGTCTCCTTATTTTCTATTCCGAGACTTATAGTCTTTCTTCAGGTGTCCTTTCTTCCCACATTTCCAACACACTATCCCCGATCTTTACTTGGATCTAGCTTTCCTTAACTTATTGCAATATCTTGGGATATTTCCTCTTTCCATTTTTCTTCCCCTAGTCTCTGCAATCAAAGCATTACCTGATGTCTCACCAGAGATTTTCTGTCGCATTTCCTCACTAAGAATTGCACCGACAACATTGTCAAAATTTAAAGTACTAGATCCAAAGATAGAGTTACTAATGGCTATAACTAAACCATTCCAACATTCTGTTAATGAGCATAGAAATAACAAAGCCCTAACTTCATCATCAAAATTTACCCCTACAGAACTTAATTGACTGGTAATCGTATTAAATTCATTTAAATGATTAGCAATAGATCCACCTTCTGACATATTCATATTAAATAAATGATTCATAAGAAATACCTTACTTGAGGCCAAGAATTTTTCATATAGTTTGGCCAATGCCGGCATTAAACCCTTTGTTTTCATTTCCTTTGAAATATTAAAGGCTACTGACACTATAGAGGTCCTCCAGGATTGTACATGGGGAGTACAGGGATAGTGACAAAATGTTGTGTAACATATTCCCCCTGTTACACAAAATATTGTCACCATGACTTTCTGTAGTCAGTGTGAGTCGATCACCACTCATATTGTCCTCCTTTGCAAGTCTCAAACCTCAGCTCTTCATATCAAGCTTTAAAAATGAGAGAAAGTCCTTGAAAAGCTATAAATCTCTGGTTCCGCACTTTCTCTTACCAGTACTTGCGGTCCCGCACCCCTTGGTCATGTTACCTGTAGACCTGCATGCTCTGTCTCTAAAGGAGTGGGTGCGGACCCCTATGAAAGTCAAAAAGGTGCAAGTTTATTCTTAAAAGCTCACTTTGGGTTAATTCTGGATGCCTCTAGAAGGAATCTTGACGTGGATGGTTCGCTCCTAGGTGGTTCATTCATCCCATAACTAAAGGAGCTAATCCCTTGATGAGAGGAGCTTATCCCTTTGAAGGAGGGCTTTATCCCTTTGAAGGTGGACCTAGTAACTTCCCTCCATTGAACTAAAAATTAAGGCATTGGGCTAGCTACTAGGGGGGTTTAAAGCTGAACATTTTTTAGGGTAAATGCTGTTGGAATTGAGACTTCCTAGTTAAGCTTGAGAGGAGAGATTACATACCTTTTGGCTTCTTTGGGAAGAGAATTAAACTTGTCAAAGTAGAGGAGATTCTTGCTGGACCCTGGGAGGAACTTGTACAACATCAAGGAACCAAGGTTGTAAAGTTCTTCTTTGATTAAAGTTAATACAATCAGATTCATTTTTCTCAATAAATTGTCTTCTATGATTTATTTCGTGAATTCCTTAATCATCATGATAAATATGCTTTATTACATTGGATTTTCAGGTGCTATTTAATATGTGTGCTTCTTTGTGTTTGCAGATTCTTTACAAGGGAGCTCATTTGGATCAACGGAGCGTGGATTCCACAAACTAGCATTGGACCGGAGGTAGGCCTAAAACATCTACTAGCCTTTATTTATAAATCGCATATTTAGAGAAAGATAGAATTTGTTTGGTTTGCTTGTCACTAGATATCCATAGATACTAGGGAGGTCGGTCTTGTCTGCAAGAACAACTTATCCAGCCGACACCCCCTAAAACGTGAAGGCCAAACGAGAGTGAGGGGTGAAATGCTTTACAAGTGGAAGTGGGGAACCAATGTCCATAATCGAAAAACCTCCAAGCAAGCATAGATACGTATACATCACCAAAAACTTTGAATAATGATACATGAATCATGGTATGGGCATAGCCATCTAGAAGATGATCATGTGAATAGATCCAAGGCATGGGCACAACCATCCAGTAGAAAGGATCATAACAAAACCAAGGTATGGTCGCAACCATCCAATAATGAGAAGGATCACATATAACAACTCGTGATATGGTCGCAACCATCCATTTCAAAGAGACATGTATATCAACATGACCATGTCACATCACCTTGCAACCTGGACTTGTGTAACCTTAGCCCAGGGTCTTGCACTCCAAATGAACCAATCAAAGTACAGATCCTAACATGTGGATGAATGTGTTGAAGTCGAACATGCTAGGAAGTCACTTGATTACTGGTCAATTATGTGAACCGTTAACAAGCATGAGAGAAACCACCAATAACGACGATGGCTCTCAAGGTACTAGAAGCACAGTTCACAGAATGTCAATAAAGGAATTGATGCCAAACACCCGTGAAATCACTTGATCGAAAGCCAATGATGTGAACTTTTCGTTGAGTGCAAAGAATTTCCATTAGGGCATGCAAGCTCTAAGGTATTGGAAGGGAGTCTCTTAGTAGACTTCCTGGATAATGAGCTGAAGTTGACAAGAAGCGACCATGTCAAAGGAGGGCCATGATGTATCCCACATCATCGACACAAGACAAAGGAATGCAAATGATTTCAGATGATATAGAGAATTAAGAGGATGTGTAACTGCAAAGGGACTAACTCTTGAACATATCGGTGACACGATTTCAGAGTTTGGTAGATATTGGATCCATAGGATCGGTGGTCATGATGATGTGGCAGAGATCAAATGGAAGGAAAAAATGAGCGGCCCAACCTAGGAAGGTCAAATGAAAAGGAGGATATCCCCACCCGACATGAAGCAGAAAGCGTCATGTTCAAGAGTGAGCTGCCGAAACGACTGATACAATTTCCAAATTTTCCCCCACCATTTATGGTAGGTACCCCAATTATTTTTAATCGCAAGCTTGAAGGGGATAACATATGCTTACACTGTAAGTTCATCCTTCAGATGGATCCAACCTAGTAAATTTAATGATCCCTAGGAAGGAGAAGCTCGCGTTCGTCATGGTGACAAATGCAATGTCGTTTAATGTTTTAACAAGTCTGACAAAGGGGTAACTCGATATCTTTTTCATGTTTAAAGAGTTTGAAAAAGACATGGAAAAGAAAAATCCACATGGTCCCTTTTCGTACATTTGTGTCTCTCAAGCTCAAAAAGGTAGAAAATGATACTTGAGAGAACCGCTTGATTGTTTCAGTCAAGGAGTACATTTTTCGTAAATAGTTCATCCCATCCCGAAAAAGGGGTAAATGTATACTGGGTAAACGACATTTTGCAGCCTTTAACAAGTTCAAAAATGACAAGAGCTTGGCAATATTTTCATGTTTTAAGAGTTAGAAAAGAGCTTAAAGCAGACCCCCCATTTTTATTCTCTTTAATGAGTCAAAAAAGGGAAAAAATACTCAGCAATCTTTTCATCTTTTACGAGTCAAAAAAGAGCTTAAAGGTGACTCATCCTGCAGGAACGAGCAGTATAAAGGGTAGCAACTAGTTCTGGCAATGGTGGAACTACTCAAAACATGTAATGGTCAAGACGTTGGCTAATAAAACCACTCATCGCTATGGTCTCTCAGGAAAGGAAAACAACCAAGTGAAAGCATATGATCAGCCAAAGAGATGGTGGCGATGGAATGAAACAACCAAGGCTCATCTAGCAGAAATTAGATAATAAAAATGACAATCATGAGATGTAAATTGGGCATGAGTTCATTTTTACACAAGCTTGAACCATGGAGAACTTTGCTTGGATTCATTTCTTGTTTGCACAAGATTGAAATGAAAAACTATGCTTGAGGTAAGTCTGCATAATGACTAAATTCGAGGTACATGCCCCCCAAGCTTCATTGCATTCAACTAGGTGGATGAAATAAAGGTTCACTTTCGAAATCCAAGAAAGACTCGACTGGGATTTTATGAGATATTAATTAAGACTCAATTTGGAAAAGGGAGTTGTTTCATTTTTTAACGAGGTTGACATAGTAAAGAACTATCCCCAGACATCGGTTTCATTTTTTTAAGGAGGTTGCTACAGGAAAAAACTATCCTCGGTCTCCTTAATTCATTTTTTAACGAGCTTGACACAAGACAAAGAACTATGCTCATGACTCCTTGTTTCATTTTTTAACAAGGTTGACACAAGACCAAGAACTATCCTCACGACATTTGTTCATGAACCATACGAGAACATGGCTCCCAAGAGGTCTTCACTAGACAGAAGAACCACGCTTTTGGAGGAATATATGTCAATTGGTACAATAGACAGATCAGGTTCCAATGCCCCAAATACATAATGTACTATACCATCTGTGTGATCATCAGCAGAAGTGGAGACAAAATAGGTAGCCACATAATTGACCTGTGGCCTGGAAGGTACTACTTGGAAACAAGAGCTGATAGGGGATGATGGTTTCAAAGGAGACGACTGGTGACCAATGAACAATAGTTGATCAATGGTCACAATTCTCCCTTCATGCGGAAAACAAACCACATGGAAAAGTGAAGAAACAAGAGATCCCATGACACAAACAATGTCACGTCCAAGGAGAATATTGAAATCTAAGGGACCTTGGACTACCATCGCGTCTATATAGATGGTCTTTCCTCCCAAAGTAATAGGGAACTTCGAAAGGATCCCTAAGGGTTGATTGGTTCCTCCATTGAAAGCCAACAGATTCTGGGGGATAGGCACAAGTTGTGGGGAACCCAAAGCTTGCCAACTATTAGAAGACATGATGCTAACAGATGTACAATTGGGCCTCCAAATTGTCATCAAAGTATCATCCACTTTCTCCTTTATCACTATTATTTCACTCACATGTCACAACTCCATAACCATATAACCTTTCATTAGCCTCCATTTACATTATCATATGGGGTTACATTTTTATTTTCCAAAAGTTAATAATTTCTAGTAATTTAAGTGAATTAATGGTTAAAACTTAGAAAAATGAAATATACTTGCTAATACCTAAAAGTGGTTTGAGTTTCATGACATGTGTAGGCAATTTGGAAGGTTCCAAGACACTCTTATATGGCCTCCAAGACTCCAATTCGAATTCTCTTGAATATTTTAAGGAGATTTGGGATAGGGGTCAAGCATATCTCAGGGAGAAAAATCATGGATAAAGAAATATGTGTCTCATATTTGTTGTAACCATATGAAGGATTTGTGGATCTAGTAGGGATTAGTGGATATTAATTAATGAGTTAGTTGTTTAAATTTTTGTATAAGAGCACCTCCTCCATTCCAAAGGGAGGACTCTTGGAGCATGTATCCTAACTTATGATGGAATAGAATAAAGTTTTCTTTCTATAGTTTTAGATATAAATTGTGTTAATGTAGTATATGAATTTATGGAATAACTTGTCACTTTGTTCTTAAGAGAATTGTGTTACAGGGAAAAGTGTCTATATAGAACTGCTCTATCCCACTAAGGTGTGACAACTGCCTTAGAAACAAATAGAGAAAAAACTACTTTTGTTTTTCATTTATGAATTATAGATAGAGAGGAACAGAAAGACCAACCTCTGTCTTGCGCTAATCCTTCGATTCGATCCCTCTCTTCTTTGATAGTCCTCAGCTACCTGCTACCTTGCACGCCCAGCTTCACAAAGTACCTGTAAGATCACAAAAGCATAGCACTATACAAAGACATGGATCTATATTCATAAACAACTTAGGATCATATTTAAATTGACCATACAAATGTAACAAGCATCAATGATACAAAAGCATGGACGAAAACTCAAATAGCTTTTATTGATAAACAAGAAAAGATCCAGGAGGAGTTACAACCAGTTGTTTTGACCCAGCATCAACCTCCCAGCAAAGAAGCCCCTCTTCACCTCAAACAAAGCATAGATCACCCAACAATCTGATGTTTGTCTCTAGAAACCAGCAGCAATTCCTTACAATATGCAAAATTCCAACCTCTGGATCTCTGGGATGAGGGATCCATATATAGATATCTGTAAGGAGGATGAGTCAGCTTGTGATTTGATTAGTGTCTTCTCTCTGTCAGTTCTTGCTTCCACTTGGAGACTGAGGGCCTCTTACTCATCCTTGGTCGAATTCAGTGATGCAAGTGTCACAGGAGAAGATTCTGGAAGCTTCCATTGCCTCTCCACCTCGCGGAATGACACTGCCATTTGTCATTTCTCGCCCATCACACCCCACAGAAGGGACTTTTGAAATGCAACACACCCTCACAGTGTATTTAGGTGAGATGCAACGCACTTAGCCAATGGAGCAGCTGCAATGATCCTGTTTTGACCAATTCTGAGCAGTTTCTGGTGGAGAACTTCTGGGAGAAGCTGTAATTTGTTGACCTTGTTCTTTTAGGGGTTAGAACAACACTTTTAGGGACTTAGGAGCCCTTGGTTTATGGACATTTCATGCTTGGAGTTGTAGGGCACAAAAATTTCTATAACAGTTGCCCCCTAAAGTATGAGGCCGTTAACCTTTTGGTGTTGGGTGAAATGCTTTATTACGAGGATCCGAAGTTCTTTCAATGCTGGGAGGAGACCTGTAATAAGATACAATACAATACATTATCTTCATAATATTTTCATGATCTAGCTGAGGCGGGCATTCCCATGCTCAGCTTTATAAATTCATTTTCATGTACATAGGACAGACAACCGTCTGAGTGTAGACTGATGATTCTGATAGAGCCATCATCCTTTTGGTAGGATGATTATCTGTGTTGCAATGATGTACACTTAATGTTTTTATTTCCCTGAATATATATCGCAGCCCGGATGGATGAAACTAGATCCGGGGTCTTCAATCTCGTCCGATCTTCACTCGAAGTACAAGTCGATCCATGTGAGAAATGTTCTGAAGTCGAACATGGAAGGACATCGCTTGATTACCAGTCAATGATGTAAATTGTTAACAAGCGCTAGAGGAATCACCGATAATGATAATGACCCTCAAGGTACTGCAGTACAATTCACGTGGTGTGAATAAATGACTTGGCGTCGAACACCACGCAAAATATTTCGGTCGAAGGCTATTGATGTAAACCTATCGCCGAAAGTGAGAAACTTTCCATTGAGGCATGCAAGCTTCAAAGTACTGAATGGGGTGTTCCTAGATCAAATTCTTGGATAATGAGCTGATGTCGACAAGAAGTGATCCGTCACAGGAGGGCCTTAATGAATCCCACATCAATGACACGGAACGGAGCAAATGATTTTGATGGAGGTGAAAATGATCTGGTGATATAAGGTTCAGGGTGGCGATCATGAAAGAATGGAGTATAATGTATGGCAGTGGGTGAGACACAGGTGACTTCTCTGGATGACTTCTCTTGAACATATCGGCGAAAATGATGTGATGGATTGGTAGCATTAACCCCAAATGTGGATGGTATGGCGTGACCATGGTGATGTGACTGGTGAATGAAACAACCCAACCCGACTCGGACACGGAGTGGAAGTGTCATGTTCAAGAGCGACTTGCTACCAACAAAGTTTCTTTGAGTTTTCTTCCCAATTTTCCCCCAGTCATTGCTGACCAGTACCTCTTTATTTTTGTCAAGCTTGAGGAGGATAAGATATGCTTGTTCTATAATTTTCCCTTCGGGCAAACCCATCGCTACGTTTTAACGAGCCTAGCGATAGTGAAACTCGTTCTTGTCTAAAGACAAGTTTGTCGCTGTTAATCTTTTTAACGAGTCTAACGACAAAGACAACTCGGTCCTTTTCAATTTTATAGAGTCTGAAAAGGAACGTAAAGGTAACTCCAAAATTCCTTTTTCGTCATCTAATCCCTTAAGTCCAAAAAAGTATAAAACAATACAGAAGGGATGAATTTTCGATAGTTTTAACGAGCCGAACAAAACAAGCGCTCAATCTTTTTGTGTAATAATCCCTTAGGTCCAAAAAGATTAAAATCTAGAGGAGGGATAGCACTTCCTATCCCTTTAACGAGCTGGAGAGGCCAATGGCTCGGCAATCTTTTCATATTTTACGAGTCAGTTGAAAAGAGCTTAAATGAGACTCGTCTTTTGAGGAACGAGTGATAAAACGGGTAGCAACTGATTCCAGGTAAGGTTTGGAATTTTCCAATCACGACAGTGTCACAAGGATGGCTAGTGAAATCACTCTTCGCAGCTGTTCGTCAAAATGGGTAAACAATCAAATGGAGGTGAATGATCGGCCAATGAAAACGTGGAGGTGACGGTGCAAACACGACCAAGGCTTTAATGGCTGAAGTACTACATTCACGATGGTTATTTACCGGGGAATAGTTCATTTTTTAATGAGATTAAACGCGGGTGGAAACATTTGCTCATGTCTTATGTTTATTTTTTAACGAGCTTGAACTATGTGCTAAAACTGCTAGATTAATCCAGTCGTGTGATAAGAATGTCTCATATAAAACGACAATTTTTAGAGATTCGCCCCACATCCTTTCTTTATGCAAGTTAGGAAACGACTAATCCTACGAGTTTAAAGGGTTAGAGGACCTACAAATTTAAAAAATAAATAGTCGTTCTTCGCTTGCACTCCAAAAGGTTTGCATGCCCCCAGGTATAAAACAGAGTTTCAAGGTCACCCTCTATTCGAGCTGACAAAACATTTGTTCTATCAGGAAGGGTATACCTCTTTCAGGCTACCCAAAGATTGTTCTATTTAGCTCGTAAACAAAAATCTTCTCCGGCGATGTCTACCGAAATAAACAAAGGTGAGTGGTAATGCCCGCCAACTCACATAACTTTGACAAGAGAATATTGTTCTAGAATAACCCCCTCTTCCAATCACGGACGGGGGTACAGACTAGTCATATTCTCTCACGGAAACCTACCCTATACCCGAAGTTTTCTTGCCGAAGCAGGTCAGGGTGCATGCCCCCTGGGTTTCAGTCATGTCCCCCCGAATCACTCGCGCTCATCAGGTGGACGGGCTGGAGATTGAGACATTTCTTGCGTGAAAAGACCATTCAGAGATGGTATATGACTATTTGCTCTGTATGATCCAGGAAACGAAAGTTGGTCTACGAGCTTGACTGCTCTTCCTTCGTGCGGAAAACACATTACTCTAAAGAGTGAGGAGACGATTGCTCCCATGCAATAAATATAGTCTCGTCCAAGGAGTAGGTTGTAATCCAGGGGTCCTTGAACTACCATTACGTTCATTTGAACGGTTTTCCCTCTCAATGTTATGGGCACATTGGGAAGGATCCCTAACAGTCGACTGGTTCCTTTATCGAAGCCTGTCAGATTTCTCATCTCAGGAAAAAGTGATGGCAAACCAAGCGCTTTCCAAGCAATTGAGGAAAGGATACTCACAGAAGCCCCTTCATCTATGATGGTACCAGCCATAACCATTCTATATATTTGAACAATAATTCAGAATGGTATACTAGCTGGTAAACGGGGTCTGCCTAGTTGATTCCAGTCAAAGGAGACAACTAGGTTGCTTGGGGGTGGGACCGAATAGATGGCTGGGTACGACTCTGACGAACTTCCTTCATATGGTAAAGGAATGGGTAAATTCCCCCCATGTTCGTTGGAGTCTGTGCTTATGAAGAGAATTTGGACGGTGTCATCCTTGTTCTCTTCAGTGACTGTATCATCTGAAGATGGAACCTCTGAAGGCAAGACCAGGTCAACTACCGCCTCGACCTTTTTGAATTTCGTCTAGTATGGATTCAGATGGTTTATCTTCAATGATAGATGCTTCAGCCGACCACCTGAGCAGGCCAGCCGGATTTTCAACTGGTGATGGACTCGGCAAGAGTTTTTTATATCCAGGAGGAAGTCCTAACGGTGAAACTGGATGATCATCCAAAACTCTTTTAGCTTCGTCTAAGCAGGGACAACGGTGAACGGCGTGATCGCCTTCGCACAATTTACAAGGAAATCTATATTTTCCTTTTTGTCCTGGGGTTTCACTTTCACTAGTTGACGGTGTGTTTTCAACATGATCATCAGAGGTTGACGACACCGGGTTGTGCAAACGGGGAGACTAGTCCCTTAAGATCCAAGGGATGCAAGGACAATCTCTGTGATAGTGGTCTCCCTTGCAAATGACACACGGTGATTTAGGCCTGGTCGGTGCAGTGTGTGGATTTTCGTTAGACGACACTTGTTTTCCCCCATTCGCTTTTGGCTCCTTCTTCTTCTTCTCTTTCTTCTTCTTCTCTTTCTTCTTCTTCTCCTTCTTCTCCTTAGGTACTTGACTTTTGGCTTTACCAGCCCCATCAAGCGAAGAGGGAGGGGGAGAGGAAGAATTAGAGGAAGTAGAAGGTTGGTGGTAACTCTGGACTCGTCTATTTACTGGTTTGATTGTTCAGGAATAGTGGTGTTCTGAACGAAAGAGGTTGAGAAGAGCCATACAGGCAAACCAATTGTCAGTCCTGGAAGCGACAATGTGGCCATATGGGGTGCACCAACATCTCCCCAAGAGGAGAAGGGACTAGGATTTCCTCCAAGGGGAATTCCTTGGTTGGTGGACTCCATTTTCTCAATCCAAGATCAACATAGGAAAGGGGTAATGAATATTTCGTTTAAAATAAATTTAGACGCTTTGACACAACTTGTTTTTCAGTTTTTAAGAGTCGAGAAAAAACAAAAGATGACTCTAGTCTCCTTCGATTTTTAATGAGCCTGAAGTGAAAAGTGCTTAGATGGACCTTTTCCATTAAGGAGTTTGAAAAGGAATGAAAGGGACTGCTCTGGAAGTCTAGGTAGAGGGAGTACCAAACCAATCGCAAAACTGTAGAATACTTTTTACGGTACGACAGTCAATCTTCTCGAATGTTGTGTTCAGTGCATTGCGATCGATAGGGCGGCAGACACAGCTTCCTATGGATAAAGGATTTAAGCCTATAGGGGTCTCCCAAAATATACTCGACGGTATGTGGGAGCACAAGTCCGTACTGGCACTTATCATCTCAAAGTGGAGGAATCACCCAACCATCAGTGAGAACAACAGTTACCAGGCTTTACGATGCCGGAATACGTCTCTAGCCTAGACCTCTAAATGTTGTGCGTTAAGTTCCAAAGCGTTGTTAGATTCATTGAATTTATTTTAAGTTGATCTTGCTTATGAAGTTTGCCTTTCGGGTTCACCACGAGATGTAGATGTAATTCCTAAAATGCAATCTAAAGATGATAAACAAGCTTTTAATCTCTTTTGTGTAATGAAAATCCTAGCTACTAGGGAAAAGAAAGACAGAACCTTTTCACAAAGAGCAAAGAGCACACTGTAAATGCACTTTCCTAAATCAAGCCAAACAGACTGTCTATATGAAAATGCACATGCATGTGTTTGTTTTTCGACTTTCTTAATATATAGATGCTTAAAAAGAAAGTTGATGTACAAATCTGAATTTCTTTTCAAGCGACAAATACAAACAAGCTTCTTTTCGAAATCAAAAAATGGAGATGATTACAACACCTTACGATTTTGAAATGAATACTTGTTCTTGACACTAGAAAATTACAAATTCAGACCAAAAGCAATAGTAACAGGATAATCTACCATCAACAGCAATCAAACTCTTTCCTACGATTGAAATCGACACTTGCGACAGATTCAAATCAAAGGACGACAGTACGACTATGCTACTTTTGCAAAGGAGAACTGTAAATGACTAAACAAACACACAAAAACATGTACAGTTCTTTTGCACAAAGGAGGCGGAATAACAGTAAGGAAAAGGAGTTTCAAACAGACATATACTGATCACAGGCAACAAAATTTAGGAATAGAACTGGAAAGAATGAAGCACAGAAGCCACAGTTGCACAGAGCTAGTCTGATCAGCGCACCTGTAACACAGAGAATCTAAAATGCAGTGCAGGTTGTCCCTTCGGGAAGTGTGTTGAATTTCAAAATCTCTGAACAGTACCAGCGCTGGGCCAGAAACGAGACTTTGTTCGGGTTCCGGGTCACAGTTTGCAGTTCAGTTCTTGGTTTTTGGCTGAGTAAAAAACAATCAGTAATGCAACAATCAGGGGTAGATCTAAGGAGGATCTAAGAGCTATCACAAGGGCAATCAGATAGTTTGTGAATCAGTTGTTTAAATTATAAACAGATCCAGTGGATGGATTGAAGCAGCAGTTATCTACTTTGCATTTGTTATGGCAAATGCAGTTCAAATGCTACTTGTATGTTTATGAAACAAACAACAAAGAATGATAAACAAACAAACTAATTAGCTCCCCAGTGGAGTCACCATTTTTTTACAGAGAAAAGTGTCTATATAGAACTTCTCTATCCCACTAAGGTGTGACAGCTTCCTTAGAAACAAACAGATAAAAAACTACTTTTGTTTTTCCTTTATGAATTATAGATAGAGAGGAACAGAAAGACCAACCTCTGTCTTGCGCTAATCCTTCGATTCGATCCCTCTCTTCTTTGATAGTCCTCAGCTACCTGCTACCTTGCATGCCCAGCTTCACAAAGTACCTGTAAGATCACAGAAGCATAGCACTATACAAAGACATGGACCTATATTCATAAACAACTTAGGATTAGATTTAAATTGACCATACAAATGTAACAAGCATCAATGATACAAAAGCATGGAGGAAAACTCAAATAGCTTTTATTGATAAACAAGAAAAGATCCAGGAGGAGTTACAACCAGTTGTTCTGACCCAGCATGAACCTCCCAGCAAAGAAGCCCCTCTTCACCTCAAACAAAGCATAGATCACCCAACAATCTGATGTTTGTCTCTAGAAACCAACAACAATTCCTTACAATATGCAAAATTCCAGCCTCTGGATCTCTGGGATGAGGGATCCATATATAGATATCTATAAGGAGGATGAGTCAGCTTGTGATTTGATTAGTGTCTTCTCTCTGTCAGTTCTTGCTTCCACTTGGAGACTGAGGGCCTCTTACTCATCCTTGGTCGAATTCAGTGAGGCAAGTGTCACAGGAGAAGATTCTGGAAGCTTCCATTGCCTCTCCACCTTGCGGAATGACACTGCCATTTGTCATTTCTCGCCCATCGCACCCCACAGAAGGGACTTTTGAAATGCAACGCACCCTCACAGTGTATTTAGGTGATATGAAACACACTTAGCCAATGGAGCAGCTGCAATGATCCTGTTTTGACCAATTCTGAGCAGTTTCTGGTGGAGAACTTCTGGGATAAGTTGTGATCTGTTGACCTTGTTCTTTTAGGGGTTAGAACAACACTTTTAGGGACTTAGGAGCCCTTGGTTTATGGAAATTTCAGGCTTGGAGTTGTAGGGCACAAAAATGTCTATAACAAATTGAGCTCACTATGAAAAGATCAAAGAAACATTTTATTTCATAATAGATCTTATTTCATTTAATTGCCTAGATGTTTGAGGATTTGATTGTGATTGATGAATGAATTTTAAATTAAAATCTTATCAGTATATGAGGGGACAATCAAGGGACTAAGTTAGTCTCTTTCTTTATTTGAATCCGAACAACAATTAAAATTCATTCTCTTGTCTTTATTTCAAGTTTCTGGTTTTATGTAATCAATGGTTTCTTTTCAATCTATAATAATGTAGGGAAGGAAAACGAGGACCTCCTCAATTAGGAGCCTCTTCCCTTGCATATTCTATTGAATCATAAATCATTTAGTTAGACATAGAGTTAGTTGCCTACTCTTGCATATATTTTGCTAACATCATCACAAGCTTACGAGTATCTCTGGTTGATAATTTAATGAAAGCAATTTAAGCAATTGGATTGTCCAAGATTTTGGCACCATTGCTGGGGATGGTGCTAAGGGATTAGGCATTAGGAATTTAATTCAGTACTAGTATTTTTCTTTGGAAAAACCAACTCATGTTGAAAGGATAACTTGGTGACAACAAGATCTTAGTAACATGGGGAGGTTTACATAGGTGTTTATTTTGAAAGTTTAGACAATTCATTATAGTTGCATTCATTATTAGATGCATATTTAAAATTCATGTTAAAAATCATTTAGATGCATAAATTTCAATCAATCTTTGTACTACAAGAACTTTTGTACTAACCCATTTATGGAAAAAAAATCTAGAATGATGTTCAAGCATTTGGAGGAGAACCAAGAGAATGAAGACTATATTGAAGATTGGTTTCAAAAGGTGACTAGGGGACAGCATTCTTCCATTCTTCAACAAACCCTATCACCTAATCCAAATGTGCAATTGATCTCTCATATCCTCACAAACATTCAGGTATATTTTTCAAACTTGGATATGAGCATATTAGAGATTTTGATCCGTAAATGGCTTCATTGGAAATACTCATACACTTAAAAATGAGTTTTTCTTTTTCAAATAGAGTAGGATAGAATAGGAAAATAAAACCAAACTTGGTAGTGTTTCTGAATTTTTGCTTTGAAATTGATTTCAATTATTTTATTAAAAAACTTTCGTTTTGTGGTGCAGTAAGAGCCACACATTTACTAACCATTGGCAGGAAGATTTACAATAAAAGGGATGTTTATGAAGAAGGAGAACAAGTGGAGTTTAGAGAGCTAAAATTTGAGGTTTGAGATCAATTCTTTTTACTTTGTTTATCAAATTACAAATTTCAAATGTAAAAAAATTGGCAAAACTTCTAGGAATGCTCTCTTCTTGCTCTTTGTGTGACCCTGAAAGATCAGAAAGGAAAATTGGATAGGTTAGCTTTGAAATTTCACAATAAAATTCATAGATCTAAAAATGACTAAGAGATCTAAATTTACTATTCATTCTATAATTTATTTAAATTTTGATCTCTTAATTACAATTAGATCTGCTTTAAAATATGTAAAATATTCTTAATTTAAAATAAATAGATGAATAAATAAAATAAATAAATAAAAATAAAAATAAAAAATAACTAATTCCTTTTCTCAAAATTTGTAAACCTAAGTTCTTTATCAATTCACTGCATAAAAGGAAAGTCATATAACCAAAAGCAGTACCAATAAAACAAAATTGTTGCAAAGTTGATATTTGGCCACTTAAGCTCACGCAACTTCTAATTTGGGTTCCATCCATTGCTCGGCTTCAACCTTTAAATCTGCAAATAAAAATCAAATTGTTGTCTCACTTTTAGAGAAAATGGATTGGTATGATGGAAATGGTTATGCAATTGTGTTAGTGTTAATCAGTGCAAATGGAAATCGAAAACAAAACAAAAAAAAAGAAAAGAGAAAGAAAAAGAAGCATGAATTTGAATCTAAATTGATCATTTCGGTGGCAAATAGGAAGGAACACTTGTGGCTTAATAATTAGAAAATTAGTTTGATGAGCTTAAAAAAATTTGGATTTCAACATGCTGAGACAATGGCAGAGTATAGACAATGCATGCCAGGCAGTCTCTTGTTGAAAGACGATGTTGCAGAATTGTGTTGTGTTCTCTTTGGAAATTGATTGTTGGCCCCTTGTGATGGTCAACGAGATTGCAGACTCGCGGTGGTGAAGAAGCAAAGAGAATTTTCTATACCTGAGCATTTGCCAGAATGCGTAAGAATTTTAAAACGTCATTTTTTTAAAACACATTTTGGGACCAAATGAAAATGAATCTTAGAAAAATAAAACATGGGGTTTTCTAAGAACGGGGTGAATTATGTTTAGCCTGAGAGATTTCATCGAAATTCGTAACCAATTGAGATATTTTTGAGATTCTCTAGAGCCTTATTTGCCAGATTTCATGAAAAAAATAGATTTTCAATTAAATGAACATACAACAGTTGTGTCCATGCTAATTTTAACAAAGGAGGTGAGATCTTGTTGTTTAAGCTGTTGATTTTATTTATTTTCTAAACAAAGATCGATAAATCGAGTGGAAATCTCCAATAATCTAAATCTCGTAATAAATACATCATGATCCTATTGCATACGTTGATGGAGGAGAATCTTCATCGGATCATAACTCATTTAAAGAAATGTTCGGACTCGATGCTGGTAGTATTAATCACACCTCTTGAGCTTCCAAAACAAACAAAGAACCCGAAACTCACTCACATACGATTGGCAATCAAGCTACCTTATTCTCTTTCTCTCTGCCTTATCTCTCTTTGGAATGACGAGATTGGGTGAGAGAGAAGTTGGTGAGAGATATCAAACAGCAAGCATATTCACAGGATCTCTCTCTATTTGGTTCACTTCGATCTCGCTACATTAGATGCAGTAGCTGGAACTTCTGTGAGTAGGAGATTGCTGGTCATGACTCGAGATATGTCATTATTCCTTACCAGACTTACCATCTCTTATATATGTCATTATGCATTCGTAAATGAGATATGTAATTATGTTACGTTTTCGAGCATTTTGGCTAATTATTGAGAGATTTCATGATGATTGAATGATCCAATTCGATCTGATCTGATAGGAAGAATGAAGTGATAACTCGAGATCTCTCTCTTTGATTTATTCGATTTATCTAGTGACCAAAATCAATCTCATTATATTCATTATATATGTAGTTAAGGCAGCAAATCACTCTTTCGATTCATTGAAATTTGGGTAATTTCTAATGAAACTGTTAGAACTTATGCCAAATCTTGTACAAAAGTCGCAATTGAGTCCAGGGTTCTGGTTATTGACTTATGGTTCAAGAATGCTGAAAACTATGGGCTGGCAACAAAAATATTTGGGTGATGGGTTACACCTCACCTCGGAAGAGTTGCTTAAAATACTTAGTGCAAGAGGTTTGTATTTCGTTGACATGCCAGATGATTTTCCTCATCATTCTGTTATTGATAGCAAGGATCCACAACAAACTTTCCATGGAAGAGAATGATTGACCATTTTCTTTGATTTTCTTTTTTTTTTTAGATTCTTACCATCCAACTCATGTGAAGAAGAAACATGTGTTTAGATTTATCAAAGTTTTACGAGAGTCTACATATTAAAAGTCTGCAATTTGTTTTAACTAAAACATCCTCTCTTATACAAACGATTCTGGCACAAGTATTTTTATACAGAATGATCATGTCTCTTTGAGTCTTGCAGGTACAGAAGCCGATGGTATCACAAACTGAACTGGAAAATCTTATGCCATGGCTCAGCCAAAGAATATTGACAAGATTTTTTTTAGATGCAGGAAGGGCACAATCCTGCAGTCGAGAAACCTCATGACAATCTTCACTGTTTCACCCAAATTTCAAATAAGCACAACTTTCTCATACGACATCAGATTTCGACAATACAAGCATCGTTGGAAAGATATCGATGAGATATACACAATTAGAAAGATTTTAGAAGAGTTTGAAATAGTTCAAGAATGAAGAAATTGGTGACAAGGCATAACAGGTAAAATGAGGCACTAGTTTCGAGACAGGTAAAAAATATTTTGGTTTTTCTTTCATGAATTTGTTTCATTAGTACCAATTCTTAGTTTCTTTTTGTAAATGTCATAAATAGAGAGATTGATCACCTCTCTATTATGATAAACTTACATTTTAGTGCAGAAAAAGTACTAATTTTTTGCATGTTCGAGGAAGATAAACAAATGACCACAAGAAAACAGTGTTTTTTAAAGACCCCATTTCAAGCATGAGGACATGCTTTTGGGTAAGCCAAGGGGGAGAATGTCATCATATCCATCACATCAGCCTCTCAAAGATGACATTTCTTTGACAATAAAATGATCAAAGCAACAACAATGATGAAACATCAATGCATGAGCACATGATGTCAGACTAGATCTTTCACTTGCAAGCCTTTCAAATGTCGGTGTCTCCATTGCATCCATGATTCCTCAGTCAATAAACATTCGCCTCATTTCCCTTTACATTCGCCATTATATTTCTACTCCTTTTTAGTAAATAAAAGCTTCATTGCAATCCCACTTCTTTAGTCAATAAATTTTCGGTTCCATTTTCATTTTCATGTTTTCAAATAAAACCTTGATCTACTGTTCATTTTCCTCCACAATCATTTTCCTATCTCTTCACTAACCTATAACCCTGCAATAAAACATTCAGCTCCTCTATGAACCTGATTCATTACATTTGCTTTCCATTTTTTAAATAAACTTTGATCCACTGTAAAACTTTTGCATTCATAGTCCTTCAAAATCATTGTTTTATGCTCGCGTTAGATGGCCTATCAACATCAACGCATTATCTAGGTTCAAGACTAGAGTCCTTAATAGTACCTTGAAGCTTGTATGCCTTAATGACAAGCTCTCTTGGCTCGCGTTAGATGATGGAGGATTCCTTAAGGCCTCCCTTCTAACAAGTCTTGGCCTATCGACATCAGCACATTATCTAGGTTCAAGACTAGAGTCCTTAATAGTACCGTGAAGCTTGTATGCCTTAATGACAAGCTCTCTCAACAACAATCATGGGAATACACCAATGTCCCTTGATCATTGGATCTTGTGAGTGGCTCAACATCAACTCATCTATTCACCCTTCGTAAGATGTACTTAGGTGCCTTGGCACTCATTGAAATTAATGATGAGTTGCCTCGCATTGGTTAATGACATGCATCAATGTTCGGTAATCCAATGACTTCTCTTCATGCTTAACATCAACACATTTATCCGCATGACTAGAATTGTACCATCAGGTTTTGTAGCAGGTGAAGACTATATCATTTTAGCATTTTGTAGTGGATACAATAGATTTAGCAAGAGAAATAAAGAATCCACTTTCACGACCTCATCCACCATTTATGCAACCAAGAAGCAGATGAAATTCTACATTCTATTCTATGATCCAACAGCAGTCAAAAGTTCTCTACATATGCACAGTTTGTCCACTTCCTAGGTAAGTAAAGGTATGTTCTTTTCTAGTTTTTAATCATAAAATTCCTTGAATACTGAAATTATAATTTTTGGAAAATACTTCACCATATTAAAACCGAAAACACCTTTAGTTGGGGGAAGGGACATCCATATCACTTCATTCCATTTCACTTCATTTTCATCCTAACATGCTTGTCCTAATCAATTATGATTGCATTATGGTTCAAAAGTTATATGATTTGCAAATAATGTCTAAATGATGAGCATATTATATGGTTGATTAAAAGATGCATTCTTAACATGTTCAATGAACCTTGCTACACAAAAAGAAACAAGGTATTGAAACACAAGAACCAATACAAATTAAAATTTGGTTGAAACACAAGAACCAACCAAACATGTTACAATTCAATGTATGACAAGGAATACTTTGCAAAAAGAAATGAATTTGTTAAAAATTATCAAATGCAAAGTTTAAGGACAATTGATATAAGCCAAGCTCATTCAAAAGCAAATCATGATTAAGCAACTCAATAGATTGCATGAGGACATGCAATAACTCAATTGGGGGGTATGTTGGGCCTCCAAATTGTCATCAAAATATCATCCACTTTCTCCTTTATCACTATTATTTCACTCACATGTCACAACTCCATAACCATATAACCTTTCATTAGCCTCCATTTTCATTATCATATGGGGTTACATTTGTATTTTCCAAAAGTTAATGATTTCTAGTATTTTAAGTGAATTAATGGTTAAAACTTAGAAAAATGACATATACTTGCTAATACCTAAAAGTGGCTTGAGTTTCATGACATGTGTAGGTGATTTGGAAGGTTCCAAGACACTCTTATGTGGCCTCCAAGACTAAAATTCGAATTCTCTTGAAGATTTGAAGGAGATTTGGGATAGGGGTCAAGCATATCTCAGGGAGAAAAATCATGGATAAAGGAATATGTGTCTCATATTTGTTGTAACCATATGAAGGATTTGTGGATCTAGGAGGGATTAGTGGATATTCATTAATGAGTTAGTTGCTTAAATTTTTGTATAAATAGGAGCACCTCCTCCATTCCAAAGGGAGGACTCTTGGAGCATGTATCCTAACTTATGATGGAATAAGATAAAGTTTTCTTTCTATAGTTTTAGATATAAATTGTGTTAATGTAGTATATGAATTTATGGAATAGCTTGTCACTTTGTTCTTAAGAGAATTGAGCTCACTCTGAAAAGATCAAAGAAACATTTTATTTCATAATAGATCTTATTTCATTTAATTGCCTAGATGTTTGAGAATTTGTTTGTGATTGATAAATGAGTTTTAAATTAAAATCTTATCAGTATACGAGGGCACAATCAAGGGACTAATTTAGTCTCTCTCTCTATTTGAATCTAAACAACAATTAAAATTCATTCTCTTGTCTTTATCTCAAGTTTCTGGTTTTATGTAATCAATGATTTATTTTCAATCTATAATACTGTATGGAAGGACAACCAAGACCTCCTCAATTAAGAGCCTCTTCCCTTGCATATTATATTGAATTAGAAATCATTAAGTTAGGCATAGAGTTAGTTGCCTAATCCTGCATATATTTTGTTGGCATCATCACAAGCTTACAAGTATCCCTGATTGATAATTTAATGAAAGCAATTTAAGCAATTGAATTTCCCAACACACACCTTCATCTAATATAGTGCCATGTACTACCATATTATAGGCTTGTATTGTGATCTGGAAAGGCACATAAGATGAGAGGCGGAAAGTAGTCAATTGAATCCAATCAAAAGAAACGACAGAACTACTTGGTGGGGGTATCATATGATTGCCCCCATGCCCTGTAGAAGAAGGATAAGGACTCTCCTGGACAACTGGGATGGGAGGGTCACTCTTCTATTCATGAGAATATGAGGAGACGAGAAGAACATGAGCAGTATGATCACCACTCTCTTCCAAAACAGAGTGAGCAACTAGTGGCAGGACCAAGTTGACACTCTTTTCAACCAATGGTTGGTCGGGAACATACACAAGAGAGTCTCGTTCAGGAAGAGTTGTATGGGCAAGAGATGAATCCAATTCAATCTCTTTACTAACTGGGAGAGGGTCAGAAGAAAGCCTTTGATAACCAACAGGAAGTTGGGGTTGAGGAGCTGTAAGGTTTTCCAAAACTTTGGAAGTTTTATCCATAAGAGGAAAAAGGTGAAGAAGATGCTCTCCTTCACATAACCTATAGGGGAATCTAATCCTCCCTTTCTTCTTACCGTCGCCAACCGAGGGTGCATCATTGACATGATATCCAGAGGTCGATGGGGATGGTCAATCCAGATTTTGATACCATACTTCAAAGACTCTGGGAATGCCTGGACAGTCTCGAAGGAGATGGTCACCCTTACAGAACTTGCAAGGGAATCTGACCTTCCATGGAGGATTGGAAGGTTTATCGAAAATAATTGCATTTAGCGCAATAGCTGCACAGTTGGCCTCTTGCTTATCTGACTTCTTCTTCTTCATCTTCTTCTTATTCTTCTTAGCCTTCTCGTTACTAGATTTGAAACTTTCACCTGGCAAAGTATAAGAGGATGGTGAAGAAATGGGGGAAGAAGGTGAAGGGTCAACCTTATAATCATCATGACGTGATTCAAATGAAAGAGACGTTTGGATAGGAGTCGGGACACTCAGTACCACCAAGGTCGAAAATAACTAGATAGGTAAACCAATGGTTAACCCAGGGAGGGACAACGTTGCCATATAAGGAGCACCAGCATTTCCAAAAGAAGGAAAACGACCAGGATTCCCCTCTAAGGGGATTCCTCAATTGGTAGACTCTGGAAATGTTGTCATTAGAAACAACCCTAAAGAATCACTAAGGAAGATAACTGTAACCAGGAATATTTCGTGGGTAGTTAATTTTAGGACACTGAAACAAAACTTTTCCTTTTCATATTTTAAGAGTCAAGAAAAGGGTGAAAGGTGACTCTAATCACTTTCGAAGTTAACGAGCTCGAAAGGACAAGTGCTCAATGATATTTTAAATTTAAAGAGTCAAAAAGACCAAAACACCTGCTCGAGATAATCTAGGCAAAAGGATTACCAGGTAACAATGAACTGCAGAATACCTCCCGGCGAACCGAAAAGTACGGGTAGGTAATCTCCCCGAATGTTGTGGTTGGTGTATCACGTTTACAAAGAGGCATACTCACTTTCCAACATATAAAGGATTGCAAACCTATTAGGGTCTCCCTTTATATACGCAACGGTACGGGGAGCATAAGTTTGTACTAGCGCTGTCTAGTCCCAAAGCGAACAAAAACTACTAGGTTTAAAGATTTTAGAACATGTCTCTAGCCTAGACCTCTAAATATAAGCATTAAGTTTCAATGCTTCCTTAGGTTAATTCAATAGATTTTAACAGTTGATCTTGAATTAGGTTTCAGTTACAAGGCCCTACCGATGTCATATGAAAGAAACTCCTACATGCAGCTATATAAGAAAAGAGATCTTTGTCTTTGATTAAAGTTAACACTAATTGAGGGATAGAGAACACACAATAATGCAACAATCAAAGAATAAAATCTTTCACTAATAAATCTCCAAAATGCACTAAATCTTCCTATCAAATGCACTTCAACTATTCCTTTTAACAATAAAGAGAATTCATTTCTTTTCAAATACAAATGATGATGTGACACTAGTCTTCAATGATGCTAGCTAATGCAACATATTGATTAAGAAAACTAAAATTATGTATTTTTCAATGGAATGATAACATGAATCTTTCACAAACACTTCAATGAAAATTTTTCAAAATAATCAACATCAATCAAATGGAAAGCACAAAAGAGAATTCCTTCCAAACTAATGATGCAAAGACTCAACCAAAAACAAGATGGGAAATTGGATCTATGCCTGAAAAGAGATGCTCAATCAACAAACAAAACTTTTCAAACTTGTTAAATGGAAATCAAAGCAACAAAAGGAAGAATCAAACGAAATGCAAGGAGCAACTTGACTATTGAATTGACCTGCTGAGAACACAAACAAGTGAATGGATGACGACCTAGATGCCCTATGGTTACAAACCATCCAAGAACTCAAGAAACCAAGTGAAGAAAATGCAAACCAAACATGCATATAAACCAAGCTAAAAGAGCTTTCCAGCCAGGGAGAACATAGTCAAAACAAGCTAAGAGACAGAAATCATAAGGGCAAGATACACTGGTTATGATCTAGGGTACACCCTGATCTTCACCTACAGGAATCAGTGTGATTGCCTAACTAAAAACATGTGCCAAAAGGGGGTTAGCGCGACTGTTTTTGAGAAACTCGTGCTGACCGAGGATTCAAGGAAAATAATAAAAAAGTTCAAAGGCTAAGACCAAACTTTCCACTGTAAATTTCTGGCTCAAAGCAGTAAACCAGGAAAAGCAGAGAACACTAAAGGGAAATGATGATACTATAAAAGTTCACACAAAACCATAAAATTACAATCAATCAAATAGAAGTATTGGCTCCCCAGTGGAGTCACCAATTTGTGGTGCAGGTAAATTCTCAGTGCGGACACAAACAATTCCTCTAGCCCAAGAGAGCAGGTCTAGCCACAAACAAACAATCTATGGAAAATATCCTTAATTTAGAATCAATTAAGAGGGCCTACCTCTTAGAATTCTATTTCACTTGGTGATGATCCTACTTCCTCACTCTAGCTATCTTCTGTTTCCTTCCTTCGAATACTTGAAACAAGAAAAAAACCACAATAACAACAAACGTGATAGCATACAATATTGTATTCAGCCTACTTAATAGGTCAAGGAACATTAAGCCATAAAGATGTAAAATGACACTTCATGTAGGAAATCAATCAATAGTTACATTTATATAAATCAGAAAGAGATTACAACCAGTGCCTTGACATTGCTGGTCTCCTCCAACATATTCGGGTTCCCACACTTCTGCTAGCACTTCATGGATAGCCCCCAAAATGGAAGTTTTAAGACCTCTTTCCCTTTAGTTTCAAACCAAACCAAAATCACACTATTCTCCCTCAAACATACACTAGAAAGCTACAAGTTATAGATGACTTGTTGATTATTCAAACTTGCTCCAAAACTCCAACTAGCTTTTGATTGGGAAAAAGAGAGGTTTTATAGCTTGGATGGATGGGAGATGGTTCCTCTCATCATGGGAGAAGGTCTTATCTCTTGAGTTTGCTCCATCCTAATAGGGGGAAGGAGCCCAAACTAATTTCCTCGGCTCTATCCAGCCCAGCAATCTACCAAACTTCTGTTAAAAATCTTCTATACATGGAAGCTTTGGCTCCTTATTTAAAAAACCTTCCAAAAGAGGATCGACGCCACTCGAAAATGGCTTAGTCAATCCGAATAGCGTGAGGGCTTGTTTTAACCTCTATAAATTAGCGCGAGGAGAAAACTTGTCAATAGTGTCGGTCTTGTAAACTGGGATAGAAGGAAGATTCTTGGGAAATGATGTAAAGGGGAATTATTTTTCTCATGAAGATGGACATACTGGGAGTTTCTTCATGATGAGAAAGCATGTCCGGTACAATGTAGATTTCCTCCAGGATCATAGACGGGGAGTACAGGGACAGTGACAAAATGTTGTGTAAAAGGTCCAATGCGGTGATACCTCTAAAGAAGATAATCAGGCTCCATACCCAACATATAAGTCTAATAAGGTAGAGGATGTGGGATTCATGGAAGGAAAGGTCCTTGAAATGAGAAAATAATTAAGTGAGCTGAGAATGAGGGAGTCCACAATGAACGAACAGCTACAGGCAGAAAATGTGTGGTTGAGAGAGAAGTTTCAAGAGAAAGAAACCCCACTTACCACCATGGTAAGCCTCTCCATGGAGGCATTACAGTGTAGACAACCATCCAAGTCTTATGCACTCTTTCTCAAAGAACATTGGTTGCAATTCCAAATCAAAACCTTAGCATAACATGGATCTACATGCTTTTAGGATTACAAATAGTTCATTAAATTTTACAACCAAGATAGCATGGAGGACAAAGAAAAATTGGCTAAGTTTTACATGCACAACCTCACTCTGACTGATTTGAAATTTTGGGATCCCAATGTAAGATTGGGGGATACACAGTTGATGGCCTTAGCATCATGGATGAATCATGAGGAGACAAGAGCTAAGGAAGTGAAGAGAGTCATGGCAATGGAGGAAAAAGAACCATTTTATATCAGGGCAGAGCTAGTGAGCCCAATGGTTGTCATTAGAAATCATAGCATCATCTACAATGATGTTGACCTAGCACCTAAATACCTTGCCAACCAAGAACAAGCCATCTTAATTTGAACACACATTCAGGGTGCTGGGAATAGAAAGCCTACAAGCCTGCTAGAGGAGATGGTATTCCTTACACCAGAGCCTCCAGATAAGAGAATATCACTCTCCTGAAAGGCTAAGGAATGCCTTGGAGAGGACACTCCTATACAAGAGTATCATGCAAATATTACAATTTTAGTGGATAGGACTCAAGGTCAGTCCACGCTTGCTACTAACCCTATCGGGAAGAAGAGATGAAGTAGAAGAGAAGACGAAGTGGACAGGAATAGAAAAGAATACATGTTTCTATCGCCAAGAAGGAAGACCATCTAAGGAACCCTAGGATGTCAGGGAGGCCACTAGGGCCATGAAAGTGATGCACATAGATGACTGAGTTACTCAGAGGATGAGCAACAATTTCAATAGGGGGTGATTATGAGGCTCATAAATAGGTACATTATAAGGGCCATGATGCCATCCTCCAATTTTAGAACTATCTCTTTCTCACATTTATTTACAACTTTTGTTAAATTATTCTTAGTGAGAATGGTAAAATATGTTTGCTATTTCATGTGGCCTAATATGATTTAATTACAGGAAATGGAGAATTTTCAGATGATTTCTATGGAGGGGCTCAGAGTAGATAATAGGGATAGATTATAGGGGTTGTCCACCTCTTTAACTCCTTCAATTAGCCCAAGATCACAACTCTCTCTCATCAGATTGAGGTCATTGGCAGCCAAGCAAGACGAGATCATTGTAAGCCAAGTAAGTGTAGTTAATGATGAACAAGATCCACCATTCTTGAGTTATGGGAGACAAATATTCCTATTTTCTAGGGAGATGCTAGTAGCTACCCTCTTATATAAATAAACATGTAAAAGAGCTCATTAGGATTCTAGTTTTATTTTCAGCTAGGTAGCTATTGAGCTCAAGTACTTGGTACTATTATTTTTTACTGTTATGTGATGTATTAGACATTGATGTAAAGATAATGAGAATTTTCTTATTGGTTCATTACTAAGTTAGTTCCAGAGGGCTGAGACTCTTAGGTTTGGGCCCAACCCTAGTGGCTTAGGTCCTTCTTGTGTATTTGTATCTCTTTTTAGTTCAGAGTTCTTATTAGTTTCTTGCATTTCATTAAAGAATAATCCATCAAAAATTTGTGATTTCAACCTCTACCTCATATCTCTCATGGGAGAATGAATAGAAGGATTTATAACCACGGTCCAAACAATATTATGTTTATGATTTCTTAAAATAATATTGATTTTGGTTCCCTTGTTTGCATTTTCTTGTTGTAGCTTAGGAGTTGATTTATTAATTAGATCGTATTTTTTGGCATAGATAACATTTAAATTCAACTCATCTTTTCCACTATTAGTTGTTTCATTTTGTTAATGATAAATGGGTATATACATGTGATGATTTCAGGGATATTTGGATCTTTAGGCAAGGGAACCTTCACCACCTCCATCTTGGACTTCCTCACCTTCTCTTATGAATCCCAAATTATGTCCCAAAAGTTATGTTCATGAGACCCTTTTCCTAGACCACCATGAGCATCTATCCTAGTGCAAAATAGGCCTTCAAAAGGCTCTGAGATTGGATAGGGGCATTGGCCACCATTCATTCATTTACCTCAACCTCTATCCACCTTTACATACCCTGAAGCCACCAATTCCACCTCCTAAACCTTCTCGACAACCTTCTTGTAGCAATACATGGCACCTATAGCAGCCTCCTATAGCAACCTATTTCTTTACTAGTTTTTACCTTTGTTGCAACTTGGACTTAGTTTAGAAGGATGTAGACCCCAGCTATGACCCCATGATCAAGGGAAGCTCCTAGGCCACTCCAAACCCTCCTTTCCATTCATTGCAAAACAAAATAACATTAGTTCCCTTATCACAGATTTGGCACAAATAGAACATTGATTGATATGCAAGTTTGAGCTATAGAGATGATAAATATAATATTGAGTTATGAGTTGGTAGGTTAACTTCTTTTCTGGAAGTAGATTTGGTACCTAGATGGTTGATTTCAGGATAATGTAGCTTCCTTTTTGCAATTAGTGTATCTCTTGTCTTTTCATTAATTGATTCAATAGCATTTGCAAGTTGAAGTTAATATCATTTCCCTTTTCATAGTTAGAGGTAACTTCTAAATTTCACCTTCATTAGCTAGTTTTCATTCTAATTTAGTAGGAGGAATGGTCTTGGAGAACTATTGATAAAATGTCATAGTTGAGGGTGGCATGATTGGAATCCCATCTACTATGCATATAGAATTCTCATTGCGAATTTTGTACGAATACCAGGTTGATAAATAGATTTTAGGAGCCCTTGTGAGTTGTAGCACTCTTGGTGCAATGCCAGGTCCCACCACCATGCATAGCTCCCCTTGAGCTCATGTATATCCACTAAGTAAGTTGATCTTGTAGGATCACAAACTTGTCATATGTTGCTGCTACAACTCATGCAAATGTCTTCTCTATGTTTCCATATTGATGCCATATGCTCCCCATGAGGCTATGCTTGCCCTTCACGTGGTTTTTCAATATTTTTTTCGAATATGCATGATGTACCAAAAGATTGTTGTGGGGATAAATCCTCTACTTGGAATCTGAAGGATATCTACTCCCATTGAGTAGATTGTCTACTTGTGAACCATGAGGTGAAACATTAGGAACACATTATCCTCCCTTGCAATCCTTTATAGATCCACTAGAGTTATATCTTTGTAGATCATATTTTATTTTCCAAACTTTAGCAAGCTAAGATATAACAATAGTCTCTTTTCTTCTCCGCACCTTCTTTCTTTTCAATGGTTGGGCTACATTTTCTGTAGGCTTTTTTCTACTAGACATGCAAGTTAATTCCTTGTGGCCAAGGTCACAACACTTAAAACATTCAACATTATCATAAACTCTACCTTGGCTTGCATTCCACTTCATGAATCTCTATTTTTTTGCAAATTACTTGCATTCTATTGCTCTATGTCCAAAATTGTTTCAAGAAAAATAATAACCATAAAATAAACTTTGATACCTTGTATTGCATATCCTTGGACCATGAGGGGGATATGAAATTGACTGCTTCTTTTCTCCTCTTGAGTGTTGTTGCATTCTACATTTGTGCTTTCCCTGTCTTTGATTTTATCGATAGGTGCTTCTCTTACTTGACTTTCCTTGTTGCTACTACTTTTTATTACTTCCTTTGTTGCTCTTCTAATAGGCACATGGTTGTCCTCTCTTTCTTCTTTTCCTTTCATTGAGCACGCTTCAGTTTAAAATCCCAATCCGGTCTTGCTGAGAGGGGATCATTGACTATGGAGAATCTCATCCAAGATTTTGGTACTCATCTCCAACTTATGGTATTGATATAACTGACTATTTTCCTTTTCAAGACCGCATTTCAAAGAGGATATATCTACTTCCAATTTTATACAATATATTTCTTTCTCTTTCAACCTTTCCAACACTTCATTTTTTCTTTTGACCACCGCTTTTTCTCCATCTAGATCAATGCTTGATCCATTATCACTATCACCAGTGCTTTCATCTTCTTCTTGTGAGGAGGCTAGATTTGCTATTACTATAAGTATAGAATCTTTTACATTGTTCTCCTCATAAACATTTTAATGGCATGGTCTTTCAACCTTCTCTAAGATTTGCATCTCTTATCCACCATAAATACTTTGCAACCTATACAACATCTCTTTTACAGTCTCACAATGTCTTATATAAAGATTATCAAATTTTTAAAGCCCATGCAAAATGAGCCATTTATATATATGATTAAAATCATATTTCATTCCATATTCTACTAACAAAAAAATATTTTCATTAAGAGACAATAAATAGATATCTAATTTCACCTCCAAAATTGCATAATTATCTCCATGAAGAATTGGAAGTCCTTGTTGATCCATTCTATAAAAAAAAAAACAATTTTTTTGTTGCATCCGCCTAGATCTACTCCTCAATGATTAATTTGCAACCAAGAGACTTGTTGTTATGTAACCATAGCACAAAACATAAGAAAAGATAGATCAATGACTTGAAATTAGCCTCTTCAAGGGGGAAACTCCTTTCACATCACATAAGTGAACAATTCTTGGATGATTCAAATGATAAGACCTCCTTGTATATATAGGAGTCTAAAGGGTCAAAACATAATTAGGGCCTACATAACAATAATAATGTAAGGGCTCAAAAATAATAATAGTGGGTTTCTATGGGGCACAATAATAACAATATGGGGGCTACACTAGTATTATACGGACCTAACATGCCCCTCTCCTTCAAAATAGTGTTGGACAAATTCCATGCTCTGAACAATACTTATCAAAATCTCTGCTGCAATATTCACCTCCATTTTCTGATCTGAGACACTTCAACCTTTTTCCTGTCTCATTTTCAACCGAATCTTTCCATTTCTTGAAAGCATAAAATACATCATATTTATTTCGAATACAATAAATCCAAGTTTTTCTGGTTGCATCATCAATAAAAGTAACATAATAATGAGAGCCACTGAGAGATGATACTTGAGAAGGTCCCCATACATCTGTATGCACAAGCTTTAATTTTTCTCTCTTCTTTTCTTTCCCAACTCTAAGGAATTTGACTCTCTTCTATTTTCCATAAACAAAATTCTCACAGAATTCCAAATCAACCTGCTGCCAACCTGGCAACAAATTTCTTGAGTGAAGAATCTTCATCCTCTTCTCTCTCATGTGCCTGAACCAATGATGCCACAATGTTGTATCTTCTCCTGTAGAGGTTAAAGCATTAACAAAATTACAAATACCATTGCATAAATACAATGTACCAACCTTTTCTCCTTTTTCTATTACTAGTGCTCCTTTAGTGACCTTCCAGGTTTTAGCTGTAAAAGTAGTTACATAGCCTTTACCTCTCAATTGCCCTATTGAAATTAGATTTTTCTTTAGATGTGGAACATTCCTTACCTCCTTCAATAGCTATTGGTTTCCATTTTGCGTTTTTATGAAGACTTTACCCATTCCAATGATTTTACACAATTTATCATCACCCAAATGAACCTATCCTTAATCTCCTTGAACATAATCATGAAAATGTTTTCTATCAGGTGTGTCATGGAATGAGGCCCCTAAATCTACCACCAAGACATCAATAATATTTTATAATGAAAGAATCAAAGGATCTTGCAACACGTCACCTGTCATATTTTCTTCATGGTTGTTTTCTTATTGTACGTCTCCTTCTTTTCCCTTCTGATACTTATAGTCTTTCTTTAGGTGTACTTTCATCCCATATTTCCATCACACTATCCCTAATATGTACTTGGATATGCCTTTCCTTGAATTATTGAGATATCCTAGGCTCTTTCCTCTTTCAATTTTTCTTCCCCTAGTCTCTGCAGTCAAATAATTACATGATGTCTCACTGGAGCTTTTCTGTCACTTTTCCTCATTAAGAATTCTACCGACAACATCATCAAAATTTAAAGTACCAGATTCAGAGATAGATTTACTGATGGCTATAACTAAAACATTCCAAATTTCTGGCAATGAGAACAGAAATAACAGAGCCCTAACTTCATCATCAAAATTTACCCCTACAGAACTTAACTGACTGGTAATTGTATTAAATTCATTTAAATGATCAGCAACAGATCTGCCTTTTCACATCTTCATATTAAATAAACACTTCATAAGAAACACCTTATTTGAGGTCGATGGTTTTTCATATAGTTTGGCCAATGCCAAGATTAAACCCTTTGTTATCATTTCCTTTGAAATATTAAAGGCTACCAATGCCACTAGACACAACCGTATTGTTCCAAGTGCCTTTTTGTCTAGAATATCCCATTTTGTGTCTGTTATACTCATCGGCTTCTTTGTCTTTCCATTCAATGGTAGGTACATATCTTTCTAATATAGATAATCTTCCATCCACATCTTCTATAGCTGGTAGTTTTGGCCATTAAAATTTTGAACCCTAAAGCTACCATCTTCTACCATTTCTCCCACTCGAACTAGGAACCCTTCTCTCCTACGAGTATATTAGCCAAATAGACCTTCAAACCTGATACCAGTTGTTAGAAAATTATACATTATAGAGAAATGGAACACATAAAATATTGCATAAATATAAACACAGAAAATGTATAAAACAAGAGAGACACAAATATACATGGTTCACCCAATTTGGGCTACGTCCACAGACAAATAGTCAGTCCTTCCTTTTATATTATCCAACAAAATGAAGCGATACAACCTACAATCGATTTGTTGTAATTTCCTCTTTCTCTCACACAATCTCCACTCTATTTCTCACTCAAAATACACATATACATAGCCACAATACAATTCCCTCATATATAGCAAGGCGTTTCCTTCTAGGGAAAAAAACCCTAAATTAAACATAACTTCTAACATCATATCTCTATCTAATGAATGACCTAGATTGACTACAAAATTACAACACTTTACAAGGAAAATTTACATCTATTTTTAGCTTTGGGGGCACTGCCCCTGAACCCCCACTAGGGGGGAAGGCTCTAAAAACAGTAGTCACCCACCTGGCAGCCAAAAAATGGGTGACGTTGCTGCCCCATTACGAACTCGGGTCTAATGCGATGATACCTCTAAAGAATATAATCAGGATCCACACCCAACAACTAAGTCTAATAAGGTAGAGGATGTGGGCTTCATGGAAGAAAAGGTTCTTGAAATGAGAAAATAATTAAGTGAGCTGAGAATGAGGGAGTCCACAATGAACTTCCTGAAGAAAAGGTGTGGTTGAGAGAGAAGTTGTAGGAGAAAAAAACCCAACTTGCCACCATGGGAATCCTCTCCATGGAGGCATTACAATGTAGATAACCATCCAAGTATTATGCACTCTTTCTCAAAGAAAAATGGCTACAATTCCAAATCAAAACCTCTGTACAACATGGAAATACACCCTTTTAGGATTACAAACAGTTCATTGAATTTTGCAACCAAGATAGCATGGAGGACAAAGCAAAATTGGATGATTTTTACATACATAACCTCACTCTGAATTATTTGAATTTTTGGGACCCCAATGCAAGATTGGGGGATACACAGTTGATGGCCTTAGCATCATGGATGACTCATGAGGAGGCAAGAGTTGAGGAAGTGAAGATAGTCATGGAAATGGAGACAAAAGAACCATTATATACTAGGGAAGAACTAGTGAGCCCAATGGATGTCATTAGCAATCATAACATCATCTACAATGATGTTGACTTAGCACCTAAATACCTTGCCAACTAGGAACAAGCCATATTACATTTTGAAGAAACATTCAGGTTATTGGTAATAGAAAGCCTGCAAGCCTACTAGAGGAGATGGGATGCCTTACCCCACAACCTCTAGATAAGATAATATCACTCTCTTGAAAGGCTAAGGAATACCTTGGAGAGGACACCATTATATAAGATTATCATGCAAATATTAAAAGTTTAGTGGATAGGACTCGAGCTCAGTCCACCCTTACCACTAGGCCTATAGGAAGGAAGAGATGAAGCAGAATAGTAGAAGGAGTGGATAGAAATAGAAAATAATGTAGGTTTCTATCCCCAAGAAGGAAAACCATCTAAGGAACCCTGGGATGTTAGGAAGGCCACTAGGGCCATGAAAGAGATGCACATAGATGACTGAGTTACTCAAAGGATGAGCAATAATTTCAGTAGCGGGTGATGATGAGGCTCATAAATAGGTACATTATAAGGGCCATGATGCCATCCTCCAGCTTTAGAACTATCTCTTTCTCACATTTATTTACAACTTTTGTTATATTATGCTTAGTGAGAAGGGTAAATCATGTTTTCTATGGCATGAGACCTAATATGGTTTAATTAGGAGAATTATCTAGATGATTTCTATGGAGGGGCTCACAGTAGACAACAAGGAGAGATTCTAGGGGTTGTCCACCTATTTAACTCCTTCAATCAGCCCAAGATCACAACTCTCTCTCTCATCAAATTGAGGTCATTGGTATCCAAGCAAGAGGAGGTCATTGGAAGCCAAGCAAGTGTAGTTAATGACAAACAAGATCCACCATTCTCAAGTTGTGGGAGACAAATATTCATATTTTCTAGGGATATGTTAGTAGCTACCCTCTTATATAAATAAACATGCAAAAGGGCTCATTAGGATTCGAGTTTTGTTTTCATCTAGGTAGCTATTGAGCTAAAGTATTTAGCACCATTATTTTTTTATTGTTAAGTGATGTATTAGACATTGATGCAATGATAATGAGAATTTAATTATTGGTTCATTACTAAGTTAATTCTAGAGGGTTGATGCTCTTGGGTTTGGGCCCAACCCCAGTGGCTTAGGTCCCTCTTGTGTATTTGTATCTCTTTTTAGTTCAAGGTGCTTATTAGTTTCTTGCATTGCATTAGAGAATAATCCCCAAAAAATTATGATTGCAACATCTACCTCATCTCTCTCATGGGAGCATGAATAGAAGGATTTACAACCATAGTCCAAACTGTTGAGAATGTAACAAGATGATGGAGCTTAGTGGAAAGAAGTTGCCTTCACTAAGTGGGCCCGCAGGCTATTTTGGCACAAAGTTTATTTTTAGACATATGGATCATGGTCTATGAGTTGCAGGATGATATTTGTGGATGATTGGTCATGTTGGTAAAAATAGATGGAATTATATTTTTAGACATATGGGCGAGTCTATTTTTAGACTGCCAGGTTAAAAAATAGAACAATCGAATATTATTAGCTCTTAATAATATTTGGACTATAAGCATTATCTTATCCTCTTGGAGCACTTCAGTTTGAGCTACAGATGTGGCACATGCAGCTGTCAGAAGGAAATACTCTTTTCTTGTGGGTCAGTGAGCTATTGCATGATGGACTTCAGTTAGAACTCATGTGGTTGAGTTTGGTGGAGTTGATTGAGGAGTTGATGGAGTTGTGTTCAGTTTGACTTGGTTAAACTAGTTGTATTTAGTCTAACTGCAGAATACACTAGTGATGAGTGATGTGAATTAATTGTTAATTAATTCACTAATTATTAACTCATAAAGCAACTAAAGAATACATCAGTTAACTCAGTGCATGGACAGTTCAATGGAGACAAGTGTTAGAGGTTGAGATTGCTATCAGTTGTGACTATAGTTGTGCATGAGATTTGACAAACAATGGATTGAGTATTGCCAATGAGGATTGCGTGGTTCTGCCAAAGGAAATACAAGTTTGGATCAGCCATACTCATCTATTCTCATGCAGGATTGTGCAGTGGAGGCAGGCAAGCAGTGGAGGAGATTTGAACCTGTGATTGATTCAGATCTGAGCTAGTTTTGTGTGTAACAGGTGGAGATAGTACTGAGTACTTGTGAGGAGTATTGTACTATGTATTGTTACATGTTCTCAATCATTATAATATACAGATAGTGTGGGGTTTTCAGCTGTATGCCTTCCCCGGACTACATACTGTGTTAATGTGCGCATGCGATTGATGTTTCATTGTTTTTAATTCCGCAAAATTGATGATCAACGTAGAGGAGGTTATGTATTATGCATGTATTCTGTAATAGTGTATAATCAGGATAATCTCTGTGAATAAGTGTCATATTATTCAAAATTTCTACATGGTATCAGAGCAGAGTGGATCATCAGATCTATTATTCAGAAAGTGTTTACATTTTATTTCTTCAGGCAGAGTCTGTAATCGAGCTAGGTAGCCTCTGGATTCATCCTTCCTTTGGAAGGTGAGATATCCGGTAAAATCCCATATAGTCAATCTCTGTACGAGAAATAATTTGTTCTCATGAATTTTAGATTAGAAGCGGTTGAGTTTTGAGCTGGTGGAATTCGAATTTGCAGCAGTGTTTTCTTGGTGTCAAAGTTGAAATGTCTTTCAACGGATTGCGATTGGAGTATGCTCTTGAGGGCAGCTCGAATTATATTGCATGGAAAGACAGGATGGAGGCGGTGTTAGATGAAAATGGGCTAAAGGAGTTCATAGAGGCTGAGGTCCCAAAGCCTACTGATACTGCTCAAGTTGAGGCTTGGTAAAAGAAGACAGCAAAGTGTCGAAGGATTCTGTTGGAGGGCGTGAAGGATCACATTGTGTCCAGCCTGCATGGAAAGGCTTATCCATACTTGATGTGGAAAGCATTGACAGATCTATTCCAAAGCAAGAGCGATCAGAGGAATTTGGCGCTCAAGGATAAACTCAGAAACATTAAGTGTGAGAAAGGAGACAGTATGCCCAAGTATCTCACGAAGTTCACTCAATGTCGGGGGACAGTATGCCCAAGTATCTCATGAAGTTCACTCAATGTCGGGATGAGCTGGGAAGTGTGGGGGTGACTGTCGATGATGAGGACTTGGTGAGCTTGGCTCTCCTTGGTCTTCTGAAGAGTTGGCATTCCTATCAAGACTCTTTCAATGGTCGGGAGAAATTGCCAGGATGGGAGAGACTTTGGTCAGATCTTGTGCAGGAGGAGATCAGGCGGAATACCAGGGACAAATCTTCATCAAAGGCAACTGATGAAGAAAATTGCACTTTGGCTGCCAAAGCAAAGAATGGGAAGAACAAGAAAACTTCTCATTCCGGTGCGAAAGGCAAGAAGTAGGACATGTCCAAGGTGAAGTGATTTCACTGTCACCAGCACGGACATTATGCCAAAAATTGTCCATAGAAGAAGAAAAATAAGCAAGTTGTTGGATCTGAAGCAGGAGGGCCTTAGCCTCACAGTTTGAGCTTGATTTTTCATTGATCACATGCTTGGTATCAAGTGTGATGGGATCGATATAGTTCTTGGATAGTGGTGCGTATTTTCACATGACAGGAGATCGAGATTTGTTTTCTGATCTGGAGGAGAAAGATCTTGGAGTGTGTTAGCATTTGAAATTTCACCTCAAGCTGAAAAGGCAAATCTCAAAAGCTACATCAAACCATTCAGCCTCGTAGCTAGCCCTACGGGGCAGGAGAAGGCTCTCTCCGGTCAATCTCGTTAAATTTTCAATGGGAAGAGATGACCAATCAAGGTAACACAGATATTAGGCTAGTAAACTGATTTGAAGGTTGATTTGGGGGTTTTTGGGGTTTTTGGTGGCAAATTGAGGAACTGCAATTTAGGGTGCGGGGATTGGACACAGTTTCTGCAGGGAAGTCTTTGGGGCAAGGTAGGAGATTGTGTAGATGTCTTTAGCTGAAATGGATGATCTGGAAGAAAGATAAGAAGGCTAAAGAGAGCAAACAATGGATTTGAATTCTCTTTAGACAGTAGAAAACATAGAAATTAAACAAATTTGAAAGCAGAGCATGCAAGCATGAATTCTAACTTTATCACTTCATTTGTTTAATATGCAGCAGTATAGAAAGGAAATGAATCACATAACAAAGCTTACAATAACATGAAGAGACACACCATCAACACAATGAGTCCACAAGAATCCCAATGATGACTGCAAAACCCTGGTCTTCCTTAGCCAAAAATTGCAGAGATACAAGCAAAATATACAATGATAGTTCCTCCCTCAAGAGTCCAACCATGAAAATGAGCATGAAAGTACATAATATAGATGATCTAACCTCTTCCCCCACCTCTAGGGGTCGAGCTCATCCTTCTAGGAGCTGTTTGAACCACTTCTAAACTAAGCACTACAAAATAGGCAGTCAAAACAACTTGCCTCTAAAAACTTGGAAACCAGTTCATACAGTCAAATTTACCCTTTTACATGAGAGAAACTTCTAGAAGAGTAAAAAAAGAGTAAAAGTACCCAAAAAGTGCCACAAGTACAGTCAAAAGGATCATCATCGACCTCAGCAAGTCAAACTGGTGCTAATCTGCAAATTCTGGGCTGAACTGGTCAAATCTGGCCAAATCTGCTCAACGGGTCGCGCACATACTGCTCAACGGGTCGCGCACTTTGAAGCCCTGTTTGGAGGCCTTCCCGGTGTCAGAATCAGGTGCAGGATAGTGCGTTGGAAAGGTCTCTGAGTCTAATTTCCAACCCAACTGGAATTTTTGGATTTGGAGGTCATTTGCCTAGCCAAAAGTTAATTCTCCCAAAACTACTTCTGCAGCTCAAAAAAAGGGGCAGAAAGTCAAAATTTGACTGTATTTTGACCTTTTGGAGGCCCAAAACTCCATGAAAACTCAAGGTAATGGATGGGCATATGTAAATTTGCATGAAAAATCCACCAATGCTGAGTTTCCGCAAAACGGAGCTACGATGACAAAGGGTCTCACCGGGGGTGAGACCCGTTGAGAAGCCAAAACCTGTAAATTGTCCAAAAATGCCAAAAATGATCCAAAACTTCCAAAAAATTTTGTGCTTGATGCTGTGAAGAGGCTAGTGAGTGTCATGATGAGTGAGAGAAGCCTCGGCCAAGATGCGGAGTGGGTTGGCCTTCTTCTTCCTCCCAAGAGCCTCGGTCAATCTTCTTTGAAACACTTTCATCTTTGCTTTACAAACATGCATCCTAGCCCAATAATGGTTTTTCATGTTCCTTAGCAGCCTTTTGTCTTGGTTGGCCTTAGCCAACAGCCTCTCCAAGTGGGCATTCTCCTGAATAAGCAAAGACTCCCGGTCAACAGGCAATGGATCACCGGGCCTCCTACGGTTTAGGACTCGATCACTTCGAATCCTCCAAATCTCATCAAGGGCCTTCTCCTCCTCCAGCTGAGTGTTTCGCTGCTCTAAATATGTGATGGTCCACTGAGCACCCTCAAGTCTCCGCTGCAAAGTCTCATTCTCGGCCCTGAGCTGCTGAATGATCTCCTTTGCCTCCTGGCTAGGAGAACTGACCTCAAGATCGATCACTGGAGCCTCATGAACCATGGGCTCTTTGCCCCTCTGCAATACATCTGCTAGTGAAGAAAGCGAGGCCCCTTCCACATGCTGTGGAGATAACACTCGCTGCTCTGACGATGAAGGCGAGACCCCTTCCACCTGCTGTGGAGATAATACTCGCCTAGCTGCTGCAAATAAGGCCCTTGGGCCTTTCTGATAGGTGACCATAGGAGTAGAGCTGACATGTCGGGTGATGGGAGCATCGGGCTGCTGTGATGGTCCTCCCTCCTCATGAATAGCCTCCTGATGTGGCTGAGGTGGCACTGTGAAAAACTCACGGGAGATGAACTCCTCCCACGAGATGCCCTGCTGTGTCAACTGATGCAAAACAATGAGCTGAATCAAACCATAGTGACAAAGACTCCTGTACTGCTGGGCCGGGGTCTTCCTCTGCAACATGGGTACCATCCTCTGAATGTTCTGAAACAGGAAGACCGGGAGGTTCATCATCCTCACCCGGGTGAAATGCATCAACAGGCGAATGTGATATGAATACACCTGTGAAAATCTGCCCTCACATGTGAAATAATGCATGATGAGTCTCATGAGGGGGGCATACTCACTCCGAAGGAATCTGAATGGGAAAACACCTACCAACAGTTTCACAAATGATGGCCGGACATGGGGCTCAAAGTGAACAAAATCAAGTAGTCTGCGCTTAGACCACACCTCTCCCACATTCGGTATACCTGTAGCCTCTGAGATCACCTCAGGTGTCAATATGAAATTCACCCCTGCAAGAGTGACATGTCCATCATGGAGGTGTAAGACAAACAAGCGGGCCAACTCTCTATGATGCTGAATCTGAGAAAGCCTCTCACAAAACTGATAGCATGACATGTACTGGAAACAACTCAGTGCCAAAGGACAAGCCTGTAACTCTGCCAATGAAGTAGGCTCCTCCCTCTTATGGTGACCTCCCTTACCCCCTCTACGAGGCCTCCTCTGTTCCTCAATCTCTGTAGATGATGAATGGTCATCACCTTGCTCATAAGTCTCGGTATCTGACATGGTTTTGGAGCAAGGTGGGCAAACTGAAGGACAAATTGAACTGCTGCCTCTGCCTGCAAAAGTACTGAACTCTATGCTGTTTCAAGGGGAAAAACATGAGGGGAATGTTAGCGGAGGGAATTTCTGAACGAGGAATGGAAATATATGATAATAACAGGGAATTTTCAAGGGAAACTTTACACATTGTCATGCATATAGGAACAGTTTTAACATCGGGAAATCATTTGCAAAGAACATCTCATATGGGACAAAACATGTATAATAATGAACATGTAAGGGGATACAGATATCAATAGGGGCATAGGTACACCATACACCAAATTCACTTAGGATTTCATGTGTGTTATAAAGCAGATTCTGCTCTTTTTGTTCTTTAAGGGTTACATGCACATTAAGGAGTACATACTCATCATTTTCACATCAAGGGAAAGTGTTTCATGTACAAGGGGATGTCAAGGATATATAGGAGTTTGTACATGCTTTTAGATATACAGCACATTGAATTTACATGACTCTCTTCTGTCTTTACAATGTATCTTTTTTTTCTTTTTCTTTTTTGTTTTATTTTAGTTTTTGCATGGGTATGGTAGAGGGAATTAGGGTTTGAGTGCTTGTGAGAGGGGTAGGGTTTATAACTTAGGGATGGGGGTAGGGAAACATTTTATGTGCAAATGAAATAGGACAGAGATGCAAGCATGATTATTAATGAAAGAGGGGAAAAAGGAAGGGATCAATGGGACAATAAACACTTGAAACAGTCACAAAACCCTAGCATTTTACAAACATTAGCAACAACCATATTAATCCATTCACTTGAAAATTTAAATGATAAAACCATGACACACATCATTATTTTCACCATCTATATCAACATTCATGAATTGAGTACCTACCTCGATCGATTTAGCAAGTTTGAAGAGGAATGAGGGAATTTGTTTGCAGTTTTGGAAGCTGGCAGACGAACGGGTCGCGCACACCCCTGGACAGTTCGTGCACAGCTCAACAGGTCGCGCCCATTGTGTTTTTTCACTGCTGGAAGCTGCTGGACGGGTCGCGCACCACCCAACAGGTCGCGCACGAGCCTGGACGGGTCGCGCACCTGGAAACTGCCCAAAACACTTGTATCTTCGCCTTCTTCGACTTGCACTCTCTCACAATCACTCTTAGAAGCTCGAAATGCACAATGAAAGTTAAAGGAGGGAGAATTACCTTTTATAATCTCACTTTTGAAAAAATTTCATCCAAAACCCACTTTATAAAGTATATTTTGTCACTTTTTAAAAAAACACTGATTTTCTGGTTTCCTTTATCCTGAAGTTGACTTTTTGAGTGCTTTCACCTGATTCTTTTTGCAGGGAGATCATCTGAAGGACTGTGGCAAAGGGACCAGGGTTGTTGCTGCCTTTCTGAATATTTCTTCGATGCTTATTCTTTTTACAAAAATTATCATGACCTTGGCTTTAAAAACAGGGTTTTTAAATCCAAGGTTTAAAAATGAGCTATACATGATGAAAATTTCAAAGGGACATGTTTACCATCCTCCCTCTGGCTTGCTGGTCATTCAAGGACTCTCAGAAACATGACCTTGCTAACCTTGCTAAGACAACTGACCAAAACCCTAGACCTAGAATTTTGACATTAAGACCAAACAAGAGCATTTTGACAAACTCAATGACCTGATATGACCTGATCCAGCAAAGCCAAAAGGGATATGAATAGACCAGCTCCTCCATCAGGGTTATGGCATGCCTAACGGGATGCAAATTTTGACACTGATGAGACACCTACCAATGTAAATGCAAAAAGCTTTGATCACTGATGGAGGGCTTTCAAGACCGACACTAACAGAGTGCACATTGAGATGGGTGATGATGGTAGATACAGTGCGACCGGTATCGGTACCATTTCCTTTGAGAGGGAGTTTGGTAAACCCTTCGTATTGAAGGAAGTGATGCATGTTCTAGGATTGAAGAAGAATCTTATCTCTGTGGCGATGTTAGAAGACAAGGGATATGATGTTGTTTTCAGCGAGGGAAAGGCTTTCCTGTGTAGTAAGACAACTGGAGAAATCTGGAAGATAGGGGTTTGAGTCAGGAACCTTTATCAGTTGCATGTAGATGGCTGTGCAGCAATGGCATGCAAGGCAGAAGGATTGGTGAGCCGAGATGATGGAAAGTTGTGGCACAGGAGATTGGGCCACCTTCACCATGGAGCCTTGAAGATACTGCAGTAGATTACTACTGGGCTTCCTAAAGGCACTCTTGCACAGTCAGATTAGTGCAAGGGGTGTACTTTGGGAAAATTTGTGAAAGCCACCTTTCATGAGAAGGATATTTGTGCCACGATGATCCTTGAGAGAATTCACATAGACATGTGTGGACCTTTCTCAGTAGCTTCGACAGCAAAGCAAAGGTACTATGTGATCTTTGTTGATGATTTCTCTCGGAAGTGCTGGATCTTCTTCATGCATAAGAAGAGCAAGACATACTCAAAGTTTCGTGAGTTAAAAGCATTGTGGAGAAGGAGTCGGGGAAGAAGGTGAAGGCTCTTAGGAGCGACAATGGTGGTGAATTCATCTCTGGTGAGTTCAAGGACTTCTACAGCGCAGAAGGGATTCGAAGAGAGCTCATAGCTCCCCATAACCCACAGCAGAACGGGGTTGCTGAGCGGAAGAACAGAATGATCGTGGGTGTTGCATGGGAAATGTTGCATGATCAGGGCCTACCCCTTCACTTGTGGGCAGAAGCATGAAATTGCAGTATATATGAAGAATTGTTGTCCTCATAGGATACTTGGCATGAGTACACCCGAGGAGGCTTATTCTAGTAAGAGGCCTGATATTTCTCATTTGAGGATTTTTGGTTCTAATGTTTACATGCATGTGACGAAGGATGCCAGGAAGAAGCTAGAGCTGACCGTAGAGGTTGGGATATTTGTGGGGTACACTGATACGCCCCAAAACTATCGTGTGTATTTGCCAGACAGTCGCAAGACTGTTGTGCGACGGGATATCAAATTTCAGGAGGAGAAAGCCATGAAGTGTTCGCTTGAGAGGGAGCCACACTTGCATGCAGATGATGAGCTATTAATTCCGAAGGATGAGCTTCAGGACGTGGATTAGCCATAGGACGAATTTCATGGAGTGGAAGAGACCACTCATGCAGCGCCAACCATCAGAGGGTGAAACCGCATGTCAGAAGTTGAGCAACTAGCTCAAGAGGCAGAGAAGGTTGTAGGACCACCTACAGCTCAATGCAGACAGAGACAGTCACCTGATCGGTACACTGGATACATGGCTCTTGTGAGCAAGTGTGTTGTGACTGAGCCATCCTCTTTCGAGGAAGCTATGGAGGATCCATCATGGGCAGATGCCATGGTGGAAGAGTATGATTCGATTGTCAGAAACAGTGCATGGGAGATTGTCCCAAGACCGGAAAGGAAATCAGTGGTGGGTTCGAGATGGATCTACAAAGTGAAGCAGGCAGCTGACAGGAGTGTGGAGAAGTACAAGGCAATATTTGTTGCCCGAGGCTTTTCACAGATAGAGGGGATTGATTATGAGGAGACCTTTGCACCTGTCACAAGGTATTCTTCCATACGGATGATTCTTGCTCTCTCAGCGCAGATGGGGTGGCACATTCATCATATGGATGTGAATACTGCGTTCCTCAACGAAGTCATTGAGGAGGAGGTGTACATAGAGCAGCCCGAAGGTTTTTAGATCTTCAGTAGCGAGTCGCATGTGTGCAGGCTCAAGAGAGCGTTGTATGGGTTGAAACAAGCACCATGTGCTTGGTACACACTGATAAACAATTATTTCACCGAACTTGGATTCTCCAAGAGTGAGGCGGATCCTAACCTATACCAGATTGTGGTGGAGGGGTAAGTATGCTCGGGAGATACTAGAGAAGTTCAACATGCATGGCTGCAAGCCTGTTGATACTCCTCTTCCTGGAGGTTGGAGGAAGGAGGATGCTACTTCAACAGAAGTAGTGGATGCCACTGTTTATTGACAGTTGGTGGGGTCGCTTATGTATCTGGTCAATACACGACTCGATATATGCTATGTTGTTAACAAACTTTCATAATCAAGCTCTTCTGGAAGGCAGGCAAGCATGTATTGCGTTATCTCAGAGGCACATCGGGATATGGATTATGGTACAGACAGGAGGATGAGGTGAAGTTATATGGCTTCATGGATGCAGATTGGGCAGGGAGCCCAACGGATAGAAAGAGCACATCTGGAGGGGATTTTAGTATCGGGTCGACAGCAGTTTCTTGGTATAGCAGGAAGCAGAGATCCATGGCACTTAGTTCAGCATAGGCCAAGTGTATGGCAGCAAGCTTGGCTGCATGCGAGGCTATATGGATGAGGAAGATCCTGGTCGAGTTCTTCGGTTCATACTTGGAGCCTACTGTGATTTATTGTGACAACCAGAGTTGCATTAAACTCTCGTCTAATCCAGTATTTCATGATAGATCCAAGCACATTGACATCAAGTACCATCATATCAAAGATTGTGTGCAGCGGAGAATCATGTTACTTTCATACATTCCAACGGAGGATCAGGATGTTGATATCTTGACGAAGGCACTCACCAGGAGCAAATTCGAATACCACCGAGTCAGGATAAGGGTTGCTGATAATCCATATCTTTTTGAGAGGGAGTGTTGAGAATGCAACAAGATGATGGAGCTTAGTGGAAAGAAGTCACCTTCACTAAGTGGGCCCGCAGGTTATTTTTGGCGCAAAGTCTATTTTTAGACTGTCTATTTTTAGACATATGGATCATGGTCTATGAGTTGTAGGATGCTATTTGTGGATGATTGGTCATGTTGGTAAAAATAGATGGACTTCTATTTTTAGACATATGGGTGGAGTCTATTTTTAGACTGCCAGGCTAAAAAATAGAACAGTCGAATATTATTAGCTCTTAATAATATTTGGACTATAAACATTATCGTATCCTCTTGGAGCACTTCAGTTTGAGCTACAGATGTGGCACATGCAGGTGTCAGAAGAAAATACGCTTTTCTTGTGGGTCAGTGAGCTATTGCATGATGGACTTTAGTTAGAACTCATGTGGTTGAGTTTGGTGGAGTTGATGGAGTTGTGTTCAGTTTGACTTGGTTAAACTAGTTGTATTTAGCCTAACTGTAGAATACACTAGTGATGAGTGATGTGAATTAATTGTTAATTAATTCACTAATTATTAACTCATAAAGCAACTAAAGAATACATCAGTTAATTCAGTGCATGGACAGTTCAGTGGAGACAGGTGTTAGAGGTTGTGATTGCTATCAGTTGTGACTATAGGTGTGCATGAGGTTTGCACAATCAATGGATTGATTATTGCCAATGAGGATTGCATGGTTCAGCCAAAGGAAATACAAGTTTGGATCAGCCATACTCATTTATTCTCATGCAGGATTGTGCAGTGGAGGAGATTTGAACCTGTGATTGATTCAGATCTGAGTTAGTTTTGTGTGTAACAGGTGGAGATAGTACTGAGTACTTGTGAAGAGTATTTTACTATGTATTGTTACATGTTCTCAATCATTATAATATATAGATAGTGTAGGGTTTTCAGTTGTGTTATCACAAAATCGTGTACTAAGGGCTGCTACTTAGCAAGATCTCATGTAACTATTTCAAACCAGGCTTTAGACTAAGGCTTAGCCTCCTTAGTCAGAGAGGGCTCTCTCACAGATTTTTGATATGAATTAATAACAAGAAAAGATGGCTAACTCTTCAAACAGTACATGAAAATAAGCTGGTTGGAACAACAAAATAAGACTTATTCCATTGGGCTCATGGAGTCAAACACCTTTGCAGTAAATTACCAACTACTCATTCATGGAAGTCAAGGCATATAATGTCTAAACACTCAAAACATTTCTCAAAGGAACCTCAACTCATAAACATACACAGGAAATCTGAGCACTAGGTGAATTCAGAGTGATTGCACATCTATGGAGCTGTAAAACAGAAAGGAAGAGACATAACCATATATATTCTGAGCATTTAAACACAAGATGAATCTTGAGAAGAAAAAAGTAATCTTTCTATTACTGTCAAAAGTCTTTTACATCAGTCAATATAAAAACTCTGTTTTTTGTATAAATCTCCAACCCCCATTACATCAGAGTTTTCACTATATATAGGAAAACAAACTAAACTACTTTGAGTCTCCTCCTCCAGCATGAGGGGAGCTCGATGACCTATCATTAACTACCCTTATCTATTTTTAAACAAACTCATTAAATACATAAAGTATTGAGCTGTAATTACAAAGAGTCCTAATCACACTAAAACTCTAACTTCATCTCCTCGTATGCCTGATTCCTTTCTTGATCTTTGACAGCTGTCTTTTGTTGGTTAGGCTCAAGATGATTGAGCTACAAATGCAAGGAACGCTGACTTTGGATACCTGTAAGCGCTGATGGATCATTTATCATCAGGATTGAAACACCTATTTTTAAGGTCCCTGTCTCCTACCATCCTCCGAAAATGTAGCAGCATGTTCCCAACTCTTTAATAACTCAAAGTATGGAACGCTGCTACCAAACACCATGTCTCCAGATGAGCTGTAGGTTGTATTGATGTACAGGTGTCTCTCTTCTAACATTCCTGGTCAAACTGTTTATTCTGCATTGAAAACATCACCTACAACAGTTTTGTAGCGCACTACGAAACTGCTGTGTGATTTAAAAAACACAGTCTTCCTCTAAACTCCTCACAAAATTGAATAGCTGCTGTTGCCATTCTTCAGTTTCACCTCAAAATCTGAAAGAAGAAATGTATGCCAATCATTGGCCATGAAAACAAAACCCTCCCCATAAGGTCCACTAAAGTGTTCACTGCTTGAGAGATTAAGAATCCTTGGAGTTTCAATAGCTGCCTGACATAAGAGGTTAAAACAAAGTTCATTGTCATCCTTCAATTTCTGCTGTAATAACAAATAGCTCTGCCTTTCTTGCTGTAACCTTTGCTTGTGTACTGATCGGTTTACCATTACCGCAGGTAGTGACAATTTTACCAGAATCTAGTGGACCAACAGGAAATTCATTAGTAGAAGCAGAACCTTCTAACATTGCACCCTGTGTATTTTCCAGACATCCATTCTGCTCATTTTGACATGTATCACTGTGTTCCTTTAAGTGCTGGTGTTCAAATGACCTTAATTCTGATGTGGAATCTGCAAGTCCCTCCACCATGCCATCCTCAATAGGAAATTCCTCTGCATCTTTAGTTGATTCACATGACATTACATCATTATCTGTTGCTAATGCCAAATTAAATTGGGAGTCAACAAAGTCTTTATCATTACTGAGTGTTCTTGGTTCTGCCGCTGATGACTGAGCAGTATTCTATACCATGATCCATGCAGGTCCTTTGCATAACAAACATAATGCCCAAAAAAGGACGCATTAAGCATATCGACGTGCACAACAACAACATAAAGCTTGTATATAAGCAAACCATTTCCCTTTCCACTCATCTAAGGTGACAAATCTAGTGTTTCAGGGAATGTTACCCTCTTGTTCACCTTGCCAAACCTCCCAGTCTGAAATCGTTTCAGTGCAATTATAAGAATATTAAGAGCCTGATGGACAGTAAGTCGTTTCAATGCCTTCACATAAGCATCACATCCAACACCCTTGTATCTATTTTCCCCATCTAGCCATTCAAGTGCAGTAAATTGCTCTAGTGCGTCCTCCAAAGACGCCACATCTCCTTGAATTTCAACATTAAGATCCATCATATTCTCATATCGATTTGAAACCCGGTAGCATTATGTACATTTCACCTGTATGTATAATCAAAATTGGTTTTCTGGCACCATCTTGAAAAGTTGACCAGCCAATGTTCTTAACAACAGAACACGAGCTCAGATGCTTTTTAATCACTATGAGATACAGACAGCTCTTGGCATGATAGCGATGATTCAAAAAAAATCTTTTTCATGAAAACAAGCTTTGGGGACTTCAGAAGATGAACAGTCTTAACAAGACCAGTACCCGCATTGGCAACCTCCTCCAATATATTTCTCACATCAAAAAATGTTGGATTAGGTTCTTTCCGTTTTCTCTTTTAGGCTGCATCCTTTGAAACGGGAGCTTCCTTCATTGTTAAGTCTCCGTTGACATTAACAATTAAAGGAGATAAGGCCCAATCATGATAAGCAACAGGGCGCAAAAACCTTAAGGAGCCTGTCACTCGTGAACAAGGAGCAGAGAATGGGAATGGCCTGACAAACAGATATGTAACCAATAGCTCCACCGCTTCATCTGCCAAAATTCCAGAAAACATATGCGAACAAATCCATCCTTTGGCAAGCCGCACAGTTGGCCCATAAACTGGATACAAACCCTGTAATCCATTTAACATGCTCGAATGCTGGCTACGAAGTAGAAAATATTTCTCCAAAGGAACACAATTGGTATTTTATAGATTTCCAACAATAGAAATATCTTGGGAGAAACATTTAATAATAAAGAAGATAATGGAATACACTCTCTGTCGACATCTGTCTCCATCACTGGCGGTGCTTCCGTTCATCAGCATCATATTGCGCATATCGACTGCTCTACCCAAGCTTTTATGTTTGCAATATTGTTTAATTAAGAGATTACAACTGACATCATCTAGAATGAAGCTCTTTTCTGACATTTTTTGTAAAAAATATTCTGTTTCCATTATTCTGCCTGTGGTGCAAAGCCCTTGAATCAAGGCATTAAGAGAAACACTGCCTACCACATGGCCCTCTTTTTTTTCCATTAAGTAATGTAGCTCCAGAGCTTTGTTGATAGCACCATTACCGCATTGATAATTGATGAGCATGTAGTAGGTGTAATCGCTTGGGAATTGCATGTCGAAAGACAGGGAGTGAAACCTTGTCGTGACATTTAATGTAAAAGTTCCATGGCCATAGATACATTGTTTTCCACATAGTGTCCCTGAATCAAAACATCATATGTATAGTCTTCAGCAAAGACAGATCTCACCTTCATTTCTTTTAACAGCAATGTTGCTTGTTGTGCCTTCCCTGTTTTGCAAAATTCATAGATCAGAGCATTGTATGCAACAACACCAGAGATATATCCTTTAGTCAGCATTTCGTCTTTTAATCCTGAAAGCTTATCCTGAGAAACGTTCTTATCATTATAAAGAGCCTGAAGAACCTCAGACAACGGTGGAACTGACATCATCGCCTTGATATCTTTAATCTTATCTGAAAGATCTGACATTAGGCCTTTAAGCACATCAACCTCATCCACAGCAGTTGTAGCCAGTGTACAATAGGCATGCTAGGATTTGGGCCTCCACTGAAAACTCGAACAAATCCCCAATTTCGTAGCACGCTACGAAAACACCAAATAGGTAGCGCTACGAAACTGCTAAAAAGGATTCATGCGCTGCGAAAACACCTTGTCCTTTAAGCTAGGCTAAAAAATTTTGGCAACAGAATTTTCAGTGATAACAAGCTGTATGCTTTCCCCGGATTACATATTGTGTTAATGTGCACATGCAATTGATGTTTCATTGTTTTTAATTCCGCAAAATTGATGATCAATGTATAGGAGGTTATGGATTATGAGTGTATTCCGCAATAGTGTATAATCAGGATAATCTCTGTGAATAAGTGTCATATTATTCAAAATTTCTACACAAACAATATTATGTTTATGATTTCTTGGAAGAAGATTGATGTTGGTTACCTTGTTTTCATTTGCTTGTTGTATCTTAGGAGTTGATTTATTAATTAGATAATATTTTTTGTCATAGATAATGTTATCACTCAGGTTGTTCCCTTTGACTCCTGAGGGAATACGGCCGAGGTAACCACTAACCAATCTTTGAATTACAGGTTCTAGCCCACCTGCAATCAGAGAGGGCTCTCTCTTTCTGATTTAGCTTTGTTTTGGGAATTTTAGGCTAGTTATAATGCACTGAATTTTGTTTAAAGTTTGGTTGAATGATATCTTCTAACATCTAAAAAAGCAATGTTCAGAGGGTTTTAGTCCATTGGGCATTGGAGTCTATGATTATGTGTTGCTTGAGGTGCTTCGTGAGAATGATGATACTGCACAACCAGATGGGCATTCATGAAACAACCTTCAAATTCGGGAAGTATGGATTGCAATCAATCTGTGAGAGGCAATTAAGGTTCTTTCACTATGCTGGTGAGATGGAGAAATGATGTATTGCTCAGGAGCAATTCAAAATTCCTGAACAGTATTTACTATGAAAGATTCAGTGTAAATGTGAGCAATCGAGAATTTCACATTCATAACTAATTCTGAAGAAAACATAATTAACAATAGAGATTGAGCTTAGGGTGTTTAATAAACAAATCTTGAACTATTCCTTTTCTCTGATGCTAAGACCATTAAACATACATCATATGTGGGTTTTTGGTAAGCGAAGAGAATATAAATACATGGTTTAGAAAACTTATTGTATCATGAAGTAACGCAGGAATCCTGCAGCAACAAGCAATCTCATCACAACACATCAAACAACGTAGAATTTCAGGAACTTCATCAGCTTCTTGTATTTAAAGTCTGTAATTACAGTGTAGCTCTTCAGAAGAAAATCAACAACCCCAACTAAGTTATGCGTGGGGATATATATACAAAAGTGTTTCACAAAATATCTGAAAGATGAGTCATTCACTCATAACTTTCTTACCAACTTTCTACGAATAGTAGATACAAAAATTATTGCTTATTAAAAGATCAACAAAAAACTGTTTATCTTTGTCAGAGACCCTTGACTTTGAAACCAACTGGGCCGGCCGACTGATTTGCATTCATTTCGGGAGTGCTTGCTTTCTTGCTGCTTTGACACGATGTTGTTGTTGTGGTCGTATCATTGGTAATCCTCCATTGGTGCCTAGTCATCATCTTTGTCACTCAGCTGCTCTTTCTTTTGCCGCCCAAGGTAGATTGAACATGTGAGTCATTTGAAAATGCTGACTCAAGATTGATCAAAAATTTTAAACAAAATTTGATTTATCAAAGTAATGTTTCTATCATGCCTCTCCACCAATCTTCAGTAGGCAATTGGTGTCTCTGTATTTTAATCAGAGTCTCATCAGCTTCAGTATATTTCTAGTAATTTGGAGGTACTTCAAAAAGGTGCTTGATCTCATGCTCAATAAAAAACAAATTTTCCAACTTTTCATAGAGAGTCTACCCAGATGGGGACCCTGCTTCCTCTGAACTGCTTGCGGATGCAATTATTTGATTTGTTGCATAATTGTTGACCCTCTTGGCATAATTTTCATGTGATAACAACCTTCCTGCACTAGTTACCAAGCTGGGAAGACCTCTGTTATGCAATGCTGTGATTTTTGCAATGAATTCATTTACCTATGTCTGCATTTCTTGACACCTTCTGTCCAATGTCTGCACATAATTCCTCAAGGTAAGAACCCTCTTTATTAGTAATATGGTATCAATCCTGTCTCTGATACCCATTCCTGCTAGCTGAAGGCCGGTGCGATTGTTAAGCACTTAAATCATTCTGTTGGCTATTTCAGGCATACTTCCCATGGATGCCCGGATTCTTTGACCTTCTGCTTTTGCCCTGCTTAGGAGATCTATTTGCTCATGGATAGTTTCAATGGACTGCCATTGGTCTGTAATGGATTGACCAATGTTGGCCCATAGGATCTTCTTGATTTCACTTATAGTTTTGTCCAGAGTAAGCTCTTTTTCTAATTCCTTTATCCTTTTTTCAAGAGCCCTTACCTCTCTTGTTCTTTCAGCTATATTTTGCTTTGATTTATCATATTTTTCTTTAAGCGTAGCCAATTTCTCTTTAGCCACCTTTAGTTCTGCCATCTGTGCCTCCAGAGCTTCTAGTTCTTTCATCATATTTTGCGTGTTGAGGCTGAGTACCTGTTCTGATGTTGTTGTTGGTGATGTCTCTTCTGGAGCTGGTGCTGAGCCTGAAGGGACTGCCTCTGATGTTTGTCCAGTGGGAGGACCTGCTGAAGTAGTTACAAGAGGCACATCTTCAATGGCTGCAGATGTCTGTGCTGGCTGAGCTGGTAGTTCTCCTTGTTTTGCCTCTAATGCTACCTCCAAGGCACCCTCTGTTTCCACCAATCTCTTATGCAATGTCAAGAGTCAAGCAACCACATCTTGATCTTTCTTTTGTTCTGCAACCCCTTCAGTCTGAGGGTGATGGGTAGGTGGTAGTTTGATCTGATTTCTCAAGGCTGCTATATCCTCATCCTTTTTCTTCATCAAGGCCTGTACACCCTTAGGATCATTTGGATCATGTCCTAGCTCTATAATAATTTCCTCCAAGGACTTAATTCTGTTGTCCTTGGCTTGAGATGATGCCTTTTCTAATTCCAGCTGAGCATCAGTATTGTGTAAAGAATTTTGCAATCGGTGTGCTAACAGAGTTTTATCAGCCAATGTAGAATAGAGCATCTCCCCTGTTTGCTTGTGCAGCTCGATCTGGTCCATGGGGTGGATGTCTTTGGCAAACACCTCCAAGTTAGTTCTGATGTAATCTGCAGCTGATTGGGGTTTTTGCATAGTAGGCCTAAAATGACTAAGAGTCATTTTTCCTTCTTGGATATAATAGGCTGACATGAGCCTTTCTTGATTGGTTAGTGCCATTCTGAGCAGCTGGTTATAGAGCTGGTATCTAATCGGCTCATTTCTTGCTTTTATGTCTGTAAACTACTTCTTGATGCTAGAATCTACCTTGGTCCGCTGCCTTGAAGAACTTACTTCTATTCCTTGTTGCAGCTCTTGCTCTTGCTGTAAGGAGCTGGTCGATGTTTCGATGCTAGGAGGGAGCATAGTGTTAGTTGGTCTTTCAGGCATCTCCTCCTTAGAGAAAGGGTTAAGTCTTTGAATTTTCTCACCTTGCTGATCTGTTGAAGTGGTAGGAGGAGTCTCCTCTTGCCTATCTCTTTTCCTCATTCTTTCTTCATTTGCAGGTGTCTGTAAAACGGTAGTTTCAACTGTCACCTCTTGCCTTGGAGGGATCTGCTCTTGGGTTTGCTGCTCTGTGGAGGCAGGCATTTTAGCCATTTCTTATTGCTGCTCTGCTTGCTGCTCCAGATTGGGAAGTGACTCCTCTTGTTTTACTTCTTTGCCTTTAGCTATATTTGCTGCTTGACCAGTTGCTTTGGCAGACTGCTGGGGAACAGTGGAGGATGAGGCACTTTCTCCAAGATGCCGAGGGGCTGGAGACCAAACCTGTCCAAAATATTCCAAGTCAACTGCTTTTTCTAATTTTTTAAATGCTCTCTCTGCTAATTCTTCTTCAGAATAATCCTCCACTAAAGTGCCTTCTCTCCACTCTAGTTGGTTAGCATATTTTTCAATTTCTGGAATGCTAAAGTGATCATAGGTAGCAAGCCTATACTTGATTCTTCTGAGGCTTATGAAGTGATTAGGGTCATATGGTGCCCAATAGAAGCTTTTCTTGAGCTGAAGGCTTTTTAGGATCTTGTCTGCCTCCCCCCAAGCTTCTTCCCTCTTGTTAAAGATGAATGGACCCAGTTGGTGCTTAATTTTCAGCTGTGCTTTCTTATTTCTGCTATGAAAATGGATCATATCTGCATTTCCAAATTGCCGGAAGTATTCTATTGCAAAAAGTCTCATGGGGACGTAGTTTGGCAGTCTGTAGGGGGCTAGCTCACAGCCATATACTCTGATTACTGTGTGGTCTTGGTAGAAGTACCAATCTCCAATGCTATAATTCTTTGAAAGCTGGAGGATCTTCTGCATTTCATCGGTGAGTCTAGGAGGAGGAGAACTCTGCAATAAGGACAAGGTTGGATGGATGAACAGATCAATGAACTCACAGTAGCTGTATGGAGAGTAAAAGATATGGTGACAGACTGGTGTCCAGAATACCACTGACCTCCTGTTTCCTTTTGCATCCAGCTTTTTCAAGAAAATCGGGAAACTGTCAGGTTGATTGTATAATATCAAATGATATATATATAGGATGTGCATTTGAATACCCTCTCTCTCTCCAAATTCATGAATTTCTCATGAATTCTGTTAGCAATGAATGTGGCATAATCATACTGGACAGCAGGGTGCTGTCCTAGAGTGAACATGGATAGCATTACCAAGATTGTTTCGTCCACAAACTCACTGGTATTGAATCCTAAAATGTAGGATATCATGTCCACTAGCAGTCTCCCTGTTTCATTGAACCAGACATGTAGATAAGGAGGAGGTTGTTGGGGCTGATAATCTGGCTGCATGAACAACTGGCCAATCCTTGTGACCTCTGAGCTGGGTAGCTTGGCACCTTGTTTGAGTAGAAAATTCATAGAAAGGGGCGCCAGAGGTTTAGTTGGCTCAAAGCTTAGCATCTCATTTATGGATTGAGGAGTGATGTGAAATAAAACAGTCCCAGATGGACCCAAAACTGCTCTTTGAGAGGGTTCATAGTGTTCACAACACTGATGAATGAAGTCTGGGAATACATTCACTTGTGGAAGATAATAGATGGGCAAGTTGGACTCCCAGATACCTATGTCATCAGCACCACTTATGTGTTTCTTCTTCAGCTCACAAACGGTTTCTATGTGATATTTGTTACTTATCTCAACTGTTTCTTTCATTTGATAATCTCGGTCAGCAAGGGCCAACCATTCTAGGTTCTTATGTGGGGCATTCAGGGGTGCAATATTCAATGCCACAGGGGTCTCCATTGCTTAGTTGTCACTTGGAGTTGAATTGGTGCTTTGGTTTAGCAGAACTGGCAGTGAATAGTAAATTATGGTTGATGAGATAACTTGCAGAGATGAGAATGAAGGTGAATTGGGTTAACAGGGAGCAACAGCTTGTTGAGAAAGTGAAAGTAACCAATGCTGGGAGTGAGTGCTGCTTTTTCAGTGGAATTTGTCTGCTAATGGTTTTAAGTCGCAAATGCGCAGGAAGCTGTGGGAAGTGGGCAAAATTTGAACAATGGGAGCCCTTTCACATGAACTTGGGGCCAAACTGGCAGATGGAGGGTCTTAGCATTCAGGAATTTGAGTAGTTATTGTGCTTTTTTCTGTTTGTCTCTTTTTTTATATACTGCAGAGAACTCGGAAGACCAGGGTACACAGAGGAAATCGGTAAATACCTGGGAACTGTGAGGCCGACGGTGTTGAATGTTGGTGAACTTGTAGCGCCAGCAGCTCAGGGCACGAATTTTGCAGTTGGCGGACAAACGACGTAAAAGAACATGAAAGGGTGCACGGCAATTGTCCAATAAAAATGTGAAAAAACGATGATTTTGGGCGAATATATGGAAAAAAGGGATTTGGCACCTTTTTTGTAAATGACATCAGCTTGACGTCACTGGTCGGGCCCGGGTACGGTAGGGATGACATGGCGATGTATGACTGGGCTGACGTGGAGGGATGACGCGGCGGCCATGTCGGATAGAGAGTGAAATGGCAGTTGGCGTGTCTGCTGATGTGGGCAATAACGTAGGGGTGGGAACAAATGGTGGTAAGCGGTATTATCGGACCGCTTATGGTACGGGCCCGGTAACTGTCAGAGGCCGCCCGATCCAATAAAAAACGGTCACGTGTCCCTGGCACTACGTCACCCACTGACAGATTTCGGGCGCTAATGGACGGATAGCAGAAGGGCTTCGAAATGCCCGATGACCGTCGGATGAGAGGGCCCAGATCCGAGGACGGACGGGAGGACAAGCCGCCAGCACGATAACGTCGGGACCCAACCATTATTAAATTATTTCTTTGATAGATCGCGGAGACACGAAACCTTGGATAAATGGTAAATGTGGTTTTACAGGAACTTTATACAAGTGATGCGAAACAGAGGGAATTTTAACATTATGAAGGGTATAGCTGGTGGGGGTTATTAAATTAACCAAGTGTTAATTTAATTCCCGAACATAGCCTGGAGAACTATATACATGAAACCTTTGATTTTGTCATGCTTCCCGAACTTTAAAATATATGGCTATAATGCTCAAGGGGGGGGGGTATGTACGTCTTTTTTGGGTTTTTACATAAAATATGATAATAGTAGGGGGAGGGGAACACTTAGGGAGTTAAATAGTATAGTTAGAAGTGGATATGAATTTGAGATGTGAAAGAGGGGCAGAGAGCTAAGTTTAAAGAGTAAACTTAGATTTAGAAGCAGATGAGAGTGAGAAATGATTTTACACAAGAAATGTGGCTTTCTTGTGTGATAGAAACCAACACCTTGGCTTAATATTTCACAAAAGATAAAGTGATGCTAGGACTTGTTGAGCGAATCCCAAGGTCCATTGGAGGGATGTTAGAAAAAGATTTCCTGGGAAAACAGGGGAAGTTAGACATGCTTCCATATTTTGTTATCAAAATGCTGAATAACCAGTTCTGTTCTTGCTAATATATATTTTCTTTGTCAAGCTAACTCATGAAGACAATCAGGCTTCAGCAACCCCTGTCTACCTACCCAGCTTAGTACCTAGCATTTTTTGTTACTTCAGGGAGAGTGCACTTAGACTTGCAAACCCTCAATTGATCTTTTCTTTTTCTTTTCAAATGATTTTCTATCTATAACTACCCTTATCACTTCCAAGGGCCCAGATTAAGCAGTTGGGCGCCTTTGTTCTCTACCTAACTACTAATCTGCCAAGCTTAAACTGTTTGGACAGATTTTCTTTCTCTAGTCTAAAACAGGCAATTTAAAACATGGCATGGCCTAGCTTGAACTATTGGGCCATCCATCAAGATAGCAGTGGCATTTTGGTTGGCCACTTTCCTGGTCTTTCTTTGGGGTTCATTTCAATTATTTTTTCTGACCAATTCATTTTCTTGCCTTTTGATTATTCTTTTAAGGCATACCCTCTTTACATTTTTTAACTGTCTGTCTCCTTCACAAAAATAGAACCTTTGTATCATCAAAGATGACCATTTTTGGCACTTCCACTGTCAATCATGAAAAATGAAACCCTATTGGTATAGGAGACTAACAGATAACATTTAAATTTAACTCATATTTTCTACTATTATTTGCTTCATTTTGTCAATGATAAATGGGTATATGGATGTGATGATTTCAAGGTTGTTTGGATCTGTAAGCAAGGGAACCTTCACCACCTACATCTTGGACTTCCTCACCTTCTCTTATGAATCCCAAATTATATCCTAAAAGTTATGTTCATGCCTTTTACAAGACCACGTGAGCATCTCTCCTAGTGCAAAATAGGCCTTCAAAAGGCTCTGAGCTTGGCTAGCAGCAATGTCCACCCTTCATTCATTCACCTCAACCTCCATCCACCATTCCATACCCTAAACCCACAACTTCCACCTCCTAAACCTTCTCAGAAGCCTTCTTGTAGCAATACAGGGCACCTATAGCAACCTCCTGTAGCACCCTGTTTCTTCACCAGTTTTGACCTTTGCTGCAATTTGGACTTAGTTTAGAAGGATTTTGACCCCCAACTATGTATCCATGATGAAGGGTAGCTTCTAGGCCACTCCAAACCCTCCTTTTCATTCACTACAAAACATAATAGAGTTAGTTCCCTTATCACAGATTTGGCACAAATAAAACATTGATTGATATGCAAGTCTGAGCTATATAGATGATACATATAATCTTGAGTTATGAGTTGGTAGGTTAGCTTCTTTTCTACAAGTAGATTTGATACCTATATGGTTGATTGCAATATAATGTAGTTTCCTTTCTGCAAGTAGTGTAGCTCTTGTCTTTTCATGAATTGATTCAATAGCATTTGCAAGTTGAAGTTAATAGCATTTCCCTTTTCATAGTTAGAGGTAAACTCTAAATTTAACCTTCATTAGCTAGTTTTCATTCTAATTTAGTTGGAGGAATGGTCTTGGAGCACTATTGATCAAATGTCCTAGTTGAGGGTGACATGATTGGAATACCATCTACTGTGCATATAGCACCGTCACTGTGAAGTTTGTACGAACCCTAGGTTGATAAATAGATTTGAGGAGCCCTTGTGAGTTTTAGCACTCTTGGTGGAATACTAGGGCCCACCACCATGCATAACTCCCCTTGAGCTCATGTATCTCCATTAAGTAAGTTGATCTTGTAGGATCACAAACTTGTCATATGTTGCTACTACAACTCGTGCAAATGTATTCTCTATGTTTCCATATTGATGCCATACACTCCCCATGAGGCTATGCTTCCCCCTCACGTGGTTTTGAAATATTTTTCAAAATATGCATGATGTACCAAAAGATTATTGTGGGCATAGATCCTCTACTTGGAATCTGAAGGATATCTACCCCCACTGAGTAGATTTTCTACTTGTGAACCACCAGGTGAAACATTAGGAACACATTATCCTCCCTTGTAATCCTTTATAGATCCACTAGAGTTAGATCTTTGTAGATCATATTTTCTTTTGCAAACTTTAGTAGGCTGAGATATAACAATAGTCTCTTTTCTTCTCCACACCTTCTTTCTCTTCAATGGTTGGGCTACACTTTATGTTGGATTTTTTCTACTAGATATGAAAGTTAATTCCTTGTGGCCAAGGTTACCACACTTGAAACATTCAACATTATCATAAACTCTACCTTGGCTTGCATTCCACTTCATCAATCTCTAATTTTTTTTGAAGTAATTTCATTCTATCGCTCTATGTCCAAAACTGTTGCAAGAAAAATAATAGCCACAAAATAAAGTTTAATGTCTTGTATCACAGATCCTTGGACCATGCGGGGGATATGATATTAATTGCTTCTTTCCTCCTCCTGAGTGTTGTTGCATTCTACTTTTGTGCTTTCCTTGTCTTTGATTTTATTGATAGGTTCTTCTCTTCCTTGACTTTCTTTTTTGCTACTACTTTTTATTACTTCCTTTGTTGCCCTTCTGATACGCACATGGTTGTCTTCTCTTTCTTCTTTTCCTTTCATGGAGTACTCTTCATTTTGAAATCCTAGTCCAATCTTGATGAGGGGGGATATTTGACTATTGAGAATCTCATCCAAGATTTTGTTACTCATCTCCAACTTATGGTATCGAGATAACTGATTATTTTCTTTTTCAAGATCACATTTCAAAGAGGATATCTCTACTTCCAATTTTACACAATATATTTCTTGCTCTTTCAACCTTTCCAACGCTTCATTTTTGTTGTTGACCACTTCTTGTTGTCCATCTAGATCAATGCTTGATCCATTATCTCTATCATCTTTGTTTTCATCTCCTTCTTGTGAGGAGGCTAGATTTGTTACTACTATAAGTATAGAATCTTTTGCATTGTTCTCCTCATCAACATGTGAATGGCATCGTCCTTCAACCTTCTCTAATATTTGCAAGTCTTAGTCACCATAAATACTTTGGAACCTGTACAACATCTCTTTTGCATTCTCACAGTGTCTTACATAAAGGTTATCATATTTGTAAAGCCCATGCAAAATGAGCCATTTATCTATATCATTAAAATCATCTTTCATTCCATATTCTACTAACAAAAAAATATTTTCATTAAGAGACAACAAATATATATCTAATTTCAACTCCCAATTTGCATAATTATCTCCATGAAGAATTGGAAGTCCTTGTTGATCCATTCCGCAAAAAAAAAAAAACAATTTTTTTTGCTGGATCTGCCTAGATCTACTCCTCAATGATTAATTTGTAACCAAGAGCCTCATTGTTATGTAACCATATCACAAAACATAAGAGAAGAAAGATCAATGACTTGAAAATATCCTCTTTGAGGGGGATTCCTCCTTTTACATCACATAAATGAACAATTCTTGGATGATTCAAATGATAAGACCTCCATGTATATATAGGAGTCTAAAGGGTCAAAACATAATTAGAGCCTACATAACAATAATAATGTAAGGGCTCAAAAATAATAATAGTGGGTTTCTATGGGGCACAACAATAACAATATAGGGGCTACACTAGTATTATATGGACCTAACATGCCTATCTCCTTCAAAATAGTGTTTTCCTCAATGCTTGAGTAGTTCTAGATGCTTCTATATGAAATACTCATCCTCCCATGTGGAATATTCAGTAGATAACTTCTTCCACTTAGTGAGATATTCTAAAATTGAGTAATTGTGTAGTTTTTGTATTATTGTTTCTATTATTTCTCTAGGTTCCAATATGATTTTACCTTCCTTGTCAAGTTATAGAAATATAGTTTGAACTAGAAGCTTTTCACCTATAACCTTCTTTAAGAATGAAACATGGAAAACTGGGTGTACTCGCGAAGATGCAGGAAACTCTAATTTGTGTGCCATAGTACCAATCCTTTGTAATAACTTGTAAGGGCCATAGCACTTGGGTGATAATGTGTTATCCTTCTTGGCTTGCTTGAGGTACATCTTGTTATGAAACTAGCTCACAAAAAGATAGAAAAGATAGATCAACGCCTTAGAAATAAGCCTCTTCAAGGGGGCAACCTCCTTTGCATTACACAAATGAACAATACTTGGATGATACAAATGACAAGACCTCATTTCCATATATAGGAGTCTAAGGGGTCATAATATAATCAGAGTCAACATAATAATATTAATCTAAGGCCACACTAATAACAATAGTGGGCTTCTATGGGGCACAATAATAACAATATGGGGACTACATGGGCACAACAATATAATAAGGGGGTTTTAATAATAACAATAAGGGGTTACACTAGTAGTATAGGGACCTAACATTGCTCTCTCCTTCAAAAAGTGTTGTCCTCAACGCTTGAGTAGTTCTTGGTGTTTCTATATAAAATTATTGTCCTCGTACATGGAATCTTCAGTGAATAAGTTCTTCCACTTGATGAAATACTTTGAAATGGATCGATTTCGTAGCTGTTGGGATATTGTTTCTGTGACTGCACTCCAAGTTCCAATATGATTTTTCTTTCCTCGTCAAGTTCTGGAAATATTGTTTGAACTGGGATCTTCTTCAACTTTTCAATGAGTAGCGACACTTCTTCATCCTTCTTCCATTCATCCCTTTCTTTGTTTATCCAATATGGTTGGATAATAGAAATAACACAAAACAATGCTTCCACATCCTCATTCCTTCTTGAGAGTTCATCTGCAACAACATTTGGCTTCTCCTTTTTGGAGATCATTTCAAAATCATAACCCAACATATTTGTGACCCATTTTTTCTTTTCTTCTAAAGATAATTTTTGTTCTAAAAAGTATTTCAGACTATCATGATCCAGTTTTACCTTGAAGTGTCTTCCCATTAGGTAAGGTCACCATTTCTTAAGTGCATGTAGTATTGCCAATGTTTCCTTCTCATCAATATCTTGCTTGAGATGTAGCTGTAAAAATACCCAATCGCCTACATCAAAACTTCTTTCACTGTGATGTTGATCTGCCTCTTGTTTCATTCGATTCTGCACCAAAGTGGCGTTATCCTTTAAAATGTGTAGAACTTTTTTTTGTTGCTTGATTTGATCTTTCACTGCTTGAACCTTTTTCTTCTTGATATGTCCTTCTATCTTGAGAGTTTGAGTGGTAATTTCTTCCAATGCATTACAATATATGGTCGGATTCATTTCTTGATGCTCGATGTGATCTTTCACTTCTTGAACATTTTTCTTCTTGATATGTCCTTCTATCTTGATAGTTTGAGTGGTAATTCCGACCAATGAATTACAAGATATGCTAGGATTCATTTCTTCTTTCTCAATGTGATCTTTCGCTTGAACCTTTTTCTTCCTGATATGTCCTTCTATCTTGAGAGTTTGAGGAGTGGTAATTATTTCCAATTCTTTACAAGATATGGTCGGATTCATTTCTTCTTTCTCTGGGGTTGGTTCCTGGTGTATATCCTCTTCTTTTGATGTTTCTTGATCCTTTTCTTCCTCCTCTTCATAATCTATGTAAAATAATTTCTTCTCGGCACACTTATGACCTTTAGTGTATTTTCTATCACAATTGTAACAAAGCCCTTTTTCTCTTTTTTCTTCCAATTGTTGCGGTGTAAACCTTGTAGGTTGTGGAAGGCTAGGAGAAAAAATACTTCCATAATTATTTTCATGTGTGGTGGGATACCTTGTTTCCATAATTTCGCTTTCAATTTTTCTTGCCAACCTAAATGTCTTCTCCAATGAATCAGGTTCCCAAAGACAAACCTCATGTTGAATGTTATCCTTTAAAATCCCTATGAAGACATCAATACTTTTCTTCTCTGGAATATCATTTATCCTTATATTCAATTTTTGAAATCCTCAATGTGCTCTGTCATTGAACCCTTTTGTTTGAGATTTATCAATTGGCTAAAGAAGGTGTTACTCTTTGTATCCTCATAATGTGCTATCATTTCTTCCATGAAAATTGACCAAGTGACAAGTGCTCTACGAGAACACAACCCTTTATACCATAAAAATTGATCCGGTTCTAAATATGAAGATGCAATATGTACCTTTTGTAACAGTTGCACCTCATGTAGATCAAAATATTGCTCCATTTGTAGTATCCAATTTATCGGATCCTTGCCATCAAACTTACTCATATTTCCTTTTCTTGATTTTAGGAGCTCGATCTTGAAAAACAGTAACTCAGTAATTTTGGATCTCTAAGTTTTTAACTTTTGTCCTACAATAGCCCTCTGAGTCCTCTTTCTAACCCCAAAAGTCTGATCAAGATTGGATTCTGTAAGGAAGTGTTATGTCAAATCTCCCATGATGACCCGATTATAGACTGGTTCAGTAGATCGAACTTGTACGAAGTGCCTCGTGTCACTGTTTCAACCTTAGGACCTGAAACTGATACAAAGAAAACTAAAGTCCATCCTCTTTCTGTAACTTCTTACGAAATTTCAATTTGATGCTCAGAGAGAAAGTTATGACGATTTTCCCAAGGTCACCTATTTAGGATGTAATTGGGGAGCCTACAGAAACCCTAAATCTCTCAGATTATATCTCCAAAATATAGTGAGACAAGATCTGAAATTCGGACTCGAGGTTCACAAAGATTTCAGTTCAAATGTGTTTTAATTTCAGAGTCTGAACCTTCGTAGAACAAATATTATAGCGAAAAGTTTACGATGACATGTTTGAGATGAAATTATGGAGTTTGCAAAAACCCTAATTTCCTCAGATCATATCACTGAAAATATAGCGAGACAAGATCTAAAATTCGGATGCACGATTCAAACCAATTTCTTCTCAAATGGATTTTTTTTTTTGAGCTTTTGAAACTTCGTAGTGAAAAAGTTATAGTGAAAATTCCACGATGACCTGTTTGGAGCAGTGAAACCCTAGAACCCACAGCTCTGATACAAAATGTTATGAAACCAGCTCACAAAAAGATAGAAAAGATAGATGAACGCCTTAGAAATAAGCCTCTTCAAGGGGGCAACCTCCTTTACATTACACAAATGAACAACTCTTGGATGATACAAATGACAAGACATCCTTTCTATATATAGGAGTCTAAGGGGTCATAATATAATCAGAGCTGACATAAAAATATTAATCTAAGGGCACACTAATAACAATAGTGGGCTTCTACGGGGCACAATAATAACAATATGGGGACTACATGGGCAGAACAATATAATAAGGGGGTTTTACTAATAACAATAAGGGGCTACAATAGTAGTATAGGGAGATAACACATTTGTTTGTATGGTTGTAGTCATAAAAATACTCAATCGCCCACATCAAAAATTCTTTCACTGTGGTGTTGATCAACCTGTTGTTTCATTCAATTTTGTGCCATAGTCAAGTTATCCTTTAAGAGTTGGAAAAATTTTTGATGCTCGATGTCATCTTCCAATGCTTGAACCTTAGAATTGTCTCTTAAATATGATGAGATGGAGAATGGATGATATCCATAAAGCGCCATATATGGGGCCATTTTTGATGCGATATGGAAGGAAGTGTTATACCACCATTCTGCTAGAGGTAACCACTTGACCCATTGTGTTTGTTTATTGAATGAAAAGAAGTGAAGATAACCCTCCAAACATTTATTCACTTGCGATAATACCCGATCAAACCAAAAAATCCTCGAAGATGCCTTAACGTTGTGGGATTTTCCATTCCTTTATGGCTTTTTGTCAAGGTATAGCTTAACACCATCATGAGATACAATATGACCCAAATATTCCACTTCCTATACCCCAAATAAACATTTGGAGGGTTTTTCATACAATTGTTTCTCCTCCAATAGTTTGAGCACCATGTCAACATGTTGAAGATGATCTTTCCAATACTTGTTGTAGATTAGTACATCATCAAAAAATGCTAACACAGATTTTCTAAGGAAGGGTTTGAAAAATGGAATTCATCAAACCTTAAAATGTGGAAGGTGAATTAGTAAGACCAAAAGGCATGACCAAAAACTCATAATGACCTTCATGATTTATGAATGTTGTTTTGGAATGGCTTTTGTCTTCATTCTAATTTGATGATATCCTAGGCAAAGATCTAGCTTGGTGAAGTAAATTTCTCCACGTATTTCATCCAACAATTCATCAATGACAAGAAAGGGAAACTTATCTTTAATAGTGAGATTTTTATCTCTCTATAAATCAAACACATATGTCATGATCCATCCTTGTTATGCACCAATACTACTGTAGAAGAGAAGGAACTTTGGCTAGGTTGAATTATACCCACATCTAACATTTCTACAACCATGTTGCAAAACCATGGTTAAAAATCCATGCAAAAATATATAAGACCACGGTAATGGCACACATATTCCAAGCCGAATGGTGGGAAAAACATCCTAGTAGGTGTTCATTCATTTTACTATGGCTAAGGAAATTGGCAAAGGCTTTGGAAAGGAAAATCGCACATTTATTTATGAAAATAAAGGAAATTAGGAGAAAAAGGAGGTGAAAGGTCATAGGTTGCTTGTGAGGAGGAAATTGAAAGAAAATAATGGAAATGAAGAAAATAGACGCCTCATTGATAAATTGGCTTATGAGGATCAGTGGGTAGTCTTGGTCAATGTAGACCTTTTCTTAGTTCAATTTTTAGAGCTCTCTCATTATTCTCTCTCTCATACTCTTGGACATTTAGAGTTTTCTTGGAGAACTCTTGGAGAATGTGGCATGCTTGGAGTTTTGGAGAAAGAAGGAAAATGAAGAGCAAGAAAGCATAAGAGGACATCAGGATCAACAACTACAACGGGTTTTTCTTGCAGGTACCGAGTTGCATTTATGTTTTCCTCACTAGCTTTGGCATGCATGGCACATTCATGTGGTTTCTTGGTTATGATATGTCATTGACATGGAGGATTGTCTATATTGATAGTAGATTTGCCTAGCCTTTCCATTTCCTTGATATCCATGGTGTTGCAGGTTCATTTCTTTGTTTTTCTGGTTGGTTCTCATGTTTCCTTTAGCTTGGGTTGAGTTAATAGTTCCTGGAGCCTTGGTTGGAGAAACACTTTAGAGCCCTGTAATAGCTTGGGTTGAGTTACTAGTCATGGAGCCTTGGTTGGACAAATGCTAAGGAGCCCTAGGTGCATTAATTTGCTAGTCCCGGAGCCTTGGTTAGGAAAACACTCTGGAGCCCGATATAAGTTGTGGGTTTAGTTACTAATCCTGGAGCCTTGGTTGGAAAAAATGATCTGGAGCCCTGGAAGGCTTGGATAGAAACCAATATGATTATGGTTTTGTGATGTTCGACTGTGAGGTGGAATCAATGTTTGATGGGTTGAGGTGGTTGGCCTCTAGAATCCCTGGGTGGTTTTGGATTGATGTGTTTTATGAGATCACACATTCATGCTTGGAATATGGCACGAGGGTGAATGGATGAAGAGATATTTGGCTCATCCCTTATATGGTCGGGTGGAATGTGGCAGTCCCATCCCGTGTTTGGATTTTGCATCATCAATATGAGATTATTTCTCCCTATTTTTCTATGGGTATTATACCTTTTTATATGTGGATCATATGGAGGTGGTTTCCTTGGTATTTTTGTTTCTATTATGTTGGTTATGTATATGCTTTATGACAGTAGCTACGTATGGTTCTTATCATGTTTTTACTTGTAAATGAATGAACAATGTATCTATGACCTAATGGATGAAACAACAACTAATGTGTTGAGGCATCAATGTCTCTTAGCTATTCTCGTATGAGTATGAGACCCCTATGCTTAGATTTGTTGTTTGCACTTGTAGATTATATATTTGTGATATGTTTAAAAAAATGCCCATCATGGCTAGTAGGGGTCTAGTCAAGGGCTTGTTCAAGTATTTGGATTTGCATCATTGTTTCATTGTTATCTTTTTGTTCTGAAGGTGTAATTAAATTTTGGGCAGTGACCTAGGCTCGGGGCCTGAAAAAGTGGCTCAGATCCTGAGGACGCTGGCACAACATGGAGGAAATAGTCCCTAGACACTGGCATGCCCATTCATGAGAGCATTCGAGCCTCCTCAACGCTATCAAGCTCATAGCATGGGAGCATCCAAAAGTCAAGAGGTCTAAAACCTTAGTGGGACCCATGGGTTGGTTACCAGAAGTGTTGTGATGGTTCTCAGGGGTCTTGTAGCTTATGTGGAAGGTATGTATGATGTGTTTTCATCGATTTCATTTCCTTAAGGTCACCTAGGTGGTTGAATCATATCATAGTAGCCTCTCGTCACATGTTTACCCTAGTTGGTCGGTTACTTGGGTAAATATGGGAGGAGGGTGTTACAGAGTGGTATCAGAGCCATGTTGTGCTCTCTTTCAGTCACATTTGATACCACATAGTGGTATTAGAGCATAGTTAACCCCTTGGACTAGATGGGCTGTGTGTTGGTTATACATTCATGTCGGTTTCATATGTGTTCGTTATGCTTGTAGTCCATGTGCTTGTTGCATTTCCATGGTGTTGATCATGGTTGTAGTGATGTCACCATGTGAAGATTGACAGTGTTGTTGCAGGATGTGTTGCCATGAATGTATGGTTGTATATGTTGTTATGCATGCATCGTCATGGTTATGGTTATGCATGTATGGTAGGTCAGACATACATTGTGAGTTCTTTGTATGAAATTAGGTCATAATGATGTTATTGGTATATTATGATGCTAATGTGTTGACTAAGATAGAGCAAGAGATGCAGATCATTAAAGTGAAGTTGCAACAATGGACTTTGGGGATAAGAGCATATCGTCATATATGTATTGTATTTTTGGCATGCATGTATGTAGGTTAAGGATTGTTATATACATTATGGTTGTGTGTATCCTTTTCATTCTATTGATGTTATGGTTGCATACATGATAGATGCTAGTTGATTAGTGTAGTCATATGCACATGTGTCAAATAGTCATGAATGATAGCAACATGTGGTTATGTGCATTGTTGTTTTTGTTTTATATTAGATAACTCGATGATTAGATTATATGTTATTGATGAGCATGATATATAACTTGTTGTTGATATATGCCAGTAACTTAATGACTAGGGCTATTACATTAATATCTTGATGTTATATGTATCATGCTAAATTGGATTGACCTATGTAGATGGTTAGGCTTATGAAATTTAGGTATTAATTGAATTATTTGTGACATTGTGTTGTACTAATATAGATTAATCGTACATATTTGATTGTTATGCATGAATGACAAAATTTTATGAGATTATGATGTGAACATGTTAGTTAGCTATTGTTATAGACATCATGATCTTATTTGTGTTTGAGATGATGTGTTATGAAGTTATATCGTGCTAACTTGATTGATTTTGCAGATAAGATATCCTCCCCTGAGATACATTAAGGTATGAGTTTCCTTATGTTGTATATTTCATGCTTGATTGTTTGATTATGTTGTCTATTGGTGTTTGAGTGTTTGGTGTCCATTATGTCTTCTAATTGAATTATCTAACATGATATGTTTACAGTTTGTTTGAATGTTTAATTAATATCACAATATGAATATGTGTCTATAAGATCACATGAAAAAATGATCTTGTTTTAAGATGGTTGTACTAATACATATGTGTTGAGACTACTGATATGTACTTGAGTGTAAGTAGGTGATAGTTGTAGCATTATGTATTATGATTGATGAATATGAGTTGATTGTTGAGTATGACATGGTTGTTAGACTTGGTAAAGATTGATTTCAAATTAATACATGATGTCCTGATCTTTGGAATGTGAGACTTACATGTGTGAGAAGTTGCAAGGTGACATGCTCGGTATTAGCTTGATAAGGTAATAGTTGATGTGTTTATATAACTAACAATTGGGTGATGTGATAGTGCATAGTAAGACTCGATTGTAGCAAGGTAAAAATGTAAAAGAAAGGAATTGTGAAAGAATTCCTTTAGATATGTTGGGAAACCCTAAATGAAAACAAATAAGTGCTTTGCATACATGAAGTCTTCTTAACCTTAATCTTGTATGACATTATGTGGATATGTGCTAGATTCATGAACTTGTATTTGATAGGTAAATTAGCTAGTTTCTAGTTATATATGGATGAGTCAAGGGAATTGGAGTCCCTTGAGAGATGTCGTGGATGTGTTCAGTTGCAAGCAACATGCTTGGAACGACAAGGTAAGGCAACCAGTGTATTGTTATGTTTATTTAATCATTGATAGTTATGTGTTGATGGAAATATGATGCAAGGGATTGCATGGAAAAGAAATTTCCATGGAATCTTGAAGAAGGCTCAGGTTGAGATTTCCATTGAAAGCACTGGGAACCATGTGGATTTAGTCATGGAGTTTATTGTCAATCTTGTGATTTTGGTATTTTGGTTATTTGTTGTGCTTGATTGTGGTTTTGTTTGCGTCTGGTGTATGGCAATACCACTTTGTTTGTGGTGTCATATTGTTATTAGTTTTCAGGGTTTTCTCTTGCTTGCTTCTTGGAATTCCCTTTTATATTTTGAGAGTCTTGGGAATTTTTTGGGAAAGAGGAAAGTTAATGGAGCTCAGGGAGAGATGAATGAAACCTAACAGGTAATGTAAGACCCGAATGAAGCTTAGCGCATAAATAAAGGGAGTTCCCTTAACCTTGAACTTATGATATCTGGTAATTAGGTTGTGATAATGATTGTGTTGATGTATATATATGTGTACATGCATGTATGTATGTATTTCATGTTTGACCAGGTCATCATGGATCTTGGTTGTTTAATGCTAATGTTTATATGTATATATATGTATGTATGTATGTCATGTCTAACAGGGTTGTCATGGATCATGGTTGTTTAATGCTAATGTTTATATGTATATATGTATGTATGTATCCATGTACCTATGTCACTTTCCAATAGGATTTTCAAGGATCATTATTGTGGAGAAATGATTGCTTATGCAAGTGAATGACATAAATAGATTCATTGTTCATGAGGAATCAAGTGGGAAGAGTAGCTTGACAAATCTCTGAGGCTAGTATAATGTGGATATAAATTGATATGATGTGATTATACTATGTCTATGTTTTGTTATGGACAAGCTAATGCTAAGAGATACATCAGCGGAATGAAAACAATGAGATCTGTGACATGCTAGGATAAGCATGGATGGTGGAGGGACACTAGAAGCAAGGGTATCTGGTAAAGACTGTGTGGTTTTGGATGTGTGGTACTACTATTGTGCGTATGTTGTATATGTTATACATGTTTCATTTGTGATGTTGTGTGCATGCGGTGTTGTGCATATATAATGTGGGTACATGTTGTTTATGCAACGTTATGTATATGGTTGTATAGATGGTGTTGTGCGGATGTTTCATATGCAGTGTTGGGTATAGATGGTGCTATGTACATGTTGGATATGCGGTGTTGTGTACATGTAGTACTATGCGCATGATGGATATGTGGTGTTGTGTGCATATGGTGTTGTGCACATGTTGGATATGTAGTGTTGTGTACATAGGGTGTTATGTACATGTTGTATATGCAGTGCTATGTACATATGGTGTTGTGTGCATGTTGTATATATGGTGCTATGTATGGTGTTGTGTGCATGATTGTACAAGTGGTACTGTGCACATGTGGTGTTGCGTACATGTTGTACATGTGGTGTTGTGTGCAGGTGGTGTTGTGTACATGTTGTGCATATGATGTTGTATACATGTGGTGTCGTGTACATGTGCATGTGGTGTTGTGTATGTCTGACGTTGCATACATGTTGTACAGGTGGTACAATGTACATGTGGCATTGTGTACATGTTGTGCAGGTGGTATCGTGTACATGTGATACTATGCACATGTTGTGCGAGTGGTGCTATGTACAGGTGGTATTGTGTACATGTTGTACATATGGTACTGGTGTACATGTGGTATTGTGTGCATGTAGTACATGTTGTATTGCAGGCATCTGGTACTATGTATGTGCATTGTGTAGTCGTGGTATCATGACATATGTATTCATTGTGTTGTAAACAATGTAAACTTTGAAATGGGAACTAATACGATTACCCGTTTCGTTGAGGTAGCAAAAAAATCAATTGATTTTAAAAAGTGGTGATGCAAAATACGTATATTGTTTTTAGCATATTTTTTGACACTTTAAATTTTTTTATGTACATTAGTTTTTAGAATGTTAGTGATTTGCATGTTGATTTTAAAAAGTGTTGATTCTGCATCAGGCCCTTTTTTTAAAAGACTTATTTTTTTACTTTAAATTTTCTAATGTATTAAATGTGAATAATTATTTTCTAAATTTAACAATTTTTGAAGTGGTCTTCTTCTTCATATTTTCTTGTTTTTATTTTAATTTTTTTTTGTAGTGAGGTCTTTATTTTTTTGCATAGTTAAAGAAGAAGGTCGATATTTTAAAGTTTCGATATTCTACATATTTATATATCATTAATTAATTTTTCAATGCACATCAAATAATTGTCTCTAAAAAAACAATAATTTTTAACAATTGACATAAAAATAAACATTTTGAACATAAATATAACTAAAAAATTACACATTTTGATAATTTTTTGCTAGAAATGACATGTCAAAATCACAATTTTTATAGGAAAATTTTAACAAAAAATGGTTAAATAATAGTTTTTTTATGAATTTCATGTCAAAAAATAATAATAATCATATATTTTTTCAAAAAATAATGATTCACATAAAAATTAAAGCGAAAATCACATAATACAAATATTGAACATATAACAACATTAATTGAATGCTTATTCTTCTCATAAAATGTCAAAGTCAAAACATTACAAGTATAACTAATTAATAGTTACAAAAAATGATCTTGATTTCCAAGCATAAATGAAATTTAATCAACTATATCACGTAATCCAAACTCCTCATCCTCTAGAGTTTCGTCATTGTCTTCTTCCACAATATTTTTTGCTTCATTTTGCTCATTTTCCTCTTCTAATGGATCTTTGATGTTTGTGAATCTCCCAATGTATGCCTTTCCAATCATTCCATTTAATGGTGGTTGATGTTCATTTGCCTTTTTTGGCACACGTGATTCACTAAAATCCCCTTTCTTCAACCCAATTTCTTGCACTGCATCTGGAAGAAATTGAAGAGAATTAATTATTTGTTGAATAAATTTGCACTATACTGGATCTTTTTCAATGGCAATGCAATTTCTTCCTTTTTGTAGGCAACATGCTAGTGTTGTATCTAATTATCAAGCACAAAATAAATAATTAAGTAAATTAGTATAACGAAATTAAGAAAGAAGATATTTAAATTCAATTCTATATAATAAAACTTACCCGAGCTTGAAAATAAATCCAGAACCCACTCTCCTTCATTTGAACATAAGTCTATAAGATAGTTAATCAATGACTGTGGTTTTTTATAAATGTTAACTCTCTCCTTTTGCTTCTTTATCTTCATATGTTAGTTTTTTCACAACAACATCATAAACTAGTACTTGGCTATGACTCTTTCCATCTACCCGATTAAAAAGCATAGATATATAACTATCATCTTTTTTCCAACTATCAATATGGATGAACTCACAATCATTTATAATTGGTTGATCTTCACAGTTAAGAAGATTTGACTTTTTCCTGTAACATGAAATAGTAAAATTTCAATTAACGTGTACATAATGAATTTTCTTAACATTAACCAAACATACAATTTCAACATCTTACCACATAAGCTGCATCCTTGAGTTTTTTTCCCCTTGAAGCTTATCAATAACATTTCCAATTGTGTGTCTGAATGAAATGTCATAAATCTCCATAATGGTGATGATGTGACTTCTACAAATCCCATAACCACTTTACTAAGAGATTGATAAGTATAAGGGTAACTATCATAGTCAATGTTTGGGATATTGAAACCATGGGGCATATCTGCAATAACTAGGGAATAATCCCTTTTAGGTATGAATTTAGCAATGTCTTCACAGTCACCTTGTATTACTTGATATTAAATAGTGTAAAGCCCATTCCAAATTAATTGAGTAAGAGTTGGATCAAGTTCAACATTCCTAAGACGATGCTTTCTCAGTCTTTCGATCTTAATTTTTTCAATAAAGCTTCTAAAACTATCTGGTGCTCCATTTGCATCCTTCCTCATCTTAATAAAATAAACAAATATATGTATAAGTTATAAAATAAAAATAGTATACAGATGAATAAAAATGTATGTATAAATCAACATACATTTTTAAATTCAAGATAAAAAAAAATTAGTTTTGATGTAGAACTTGAATCTGGGTAGTTGCGTACAACATCATCCCAACTATCTTCATTTAACAATTTAACCATTTGTTATTGTATTTTCATGTAAACTTTGTGATTGAATAGGTAAATTAAAAAAAGTTAATATAACGATATGTATAACAAATACTACCAAGAACAATATGTTATATTTAAAAATTAATTATAATCTAGAGATAAGTAAAAATAATTCAACAAACTTATTTTTAAAATTCCTCAGACATTTCATCCAATGATAATTCCCCTAACTTCATCCAAGATAATATTGCTTTGACAAGTTTTTAAACCTTCACTCCTTGCAATGCTCTCCAAAGTGTGACAGTCATATCTTCTGAAAACTACTTCATTTCAGGACCTGATTTACTGTTGCTACATATCAATGGTTTAGACTTTTTTACCTTCTAGTTTTTAATGCCAATGTTCTCCCACATGCTAAAAATCTTATTAATCAATTCCCATATCTCTCAAGTTCTAAATTTCAACTGGAAAATGTTATCAATACTTCTGAATATATGAGAATTTACTTTTCCACCTTTTGAATTACTTTTCTCCTCAATTTTATAGCCTATTTCCATACAACATTCCTTTTGAAATTCTAGAGTAACATTTATCTTATCCCTACCACATTTTTCTTCAAATTCATTATGGATAAATCTAACCCTTTGGATGAAAGTCATAGACATCCTATATTCATTATTTGTATTATGATCCCATGCCAATAACTTTACTTTTGTATCTGATAAACCAATGTAAATGATACATTTCATTGTTTCAAAACATGGGTTATTGGGATATTCCTCTATCAATTGCCTTTAAGCTTCCACAAAAATGTTCCCCCCGCACATAAAAAATGTATTCAAAACATTTTGACTTATCATATGCTTCTTTGTTGGGAACTTGAACTGGATCAACAAGAAACACATAATTAACCACATGAGCATATGGATTGTACCTCATCAATGTCTCTAAGTTGTGAACATGCAGGTGGTGTGGCTTTCTGATTTGATATTTAAATTGTCCTTCACTTGGCTTATATATTTGTCTCACATTAAGCTAAAATGTACAACCATCCTCAATTAAGTTTGTATTTGTCAAGTTATGTCGAATGGAATTTTGTTTTGTTTTAATAATGCCATACTCTAAATTAGCTCCTGGTGTAATGATTTTCCTGCATTCTTTTGAATTTTCTCTAGGATCTTCATTGTTGGCATTAACTATTTGAGAATGTTCAACTTTCATTTCTTCCTAACATTCTCATCATTAACTAGAACAAAGACATTCCTAGGCATTGCTACTTTTGGTCTTTTATGTCTCTTCTCCTTTGTAACATCAGTTGTAATGCCATCCTTAGTAATGGCAACATATTCTTTAGTGTCAGTTTCAACTTCCTCATCTTCAAAAGTAATATGTCTACCTTTGCTAGATTTATCCACCAAAGACATTCTTTGCTGATCCCTTGGATGTAGTTTTGTAGCATCATGAATTACTATTTTTTGCTTCTTTGTCATATCTTCTTATGACCCTAAGTAGAAACTATTGAGAACATTCATAATATCTTTCTCTATGAAATGAATTCCTCCCAACATAATTGAAAGATTTTCAATTAAATTCTGTCAAACAAAATATCATATGTCAATAAAAATTAAGTTATAAAAATATAATGATACAGTTACAATAACGCAAAACACAAATATAAATAAAAATTCTTACCATATCTTGTGTAATGCCATTTATAATTTGTTTACACATCTTTGTAGATTCCTCTGTCATGTCACACATTGACAATGATAACTGATATTTAATCTTGTCATGTGGCTTGGGTAGTTTTGTAAGTAAATAAACAACTTCAGTGTCCGGTATCAAACAGATGTCCATGAATTTTCCCAGTACCTCATAAAGTCCACTATCATTAGGGATATCAACATATAGATATATCTGTAGTTGTTGTTTTCCTTCTCAATCTTTCACATAACATATATTTTCTGTAAGCTTTTCTTCTTTTGATTTCTTCCAGTATGAAATCATATTTTTATTTTTTGAGGCACTTATTAGATTTGTAGTTATTAACTCAGGATTGATTTGTTTAATAATGTTTTTTGAGGATCCACCTTTAATTTTAGCAGTTATTGGTCCATAAAGATTCAAAGAAATCTCCTTTGATGGCATTTTCCTGCAATATATATATCAGTAAATTACAAAAAAACAATAGCTTAAATAAACAAACAAAACAAAACAAAATCTAAAACAGATAAATAATCATAATCATAAATAATTTTGTAAAACATAACCTTTAAAAAAAAATTAAAAAATGTAGCCCCCTCCAGCCCCACCCCAACCACCCAACCAACCTGTGGGGGTGGAGGCTCGGGCCTCCATGGGTGGCAGCCCAATTCTTAGAATTGTGTCTCTACCCCCACGGGTCCTTTGGGCTGCGGGGGAGGGGTGGGAAGGGGTTGAACGCAGCCCCTTCCGCCCCACCCCCTTGGCCCAATGAGCCCGTTGGGAACTGAGGTGGGGCGGGAGGGGCTACGTGCAGCCCCCTCTCGCCCCTCCCCCGCTGCCCAATGGGCCCATGGGGGTGGAGGCCCAATTCTAAGAATCAACCCTCACCCTTGGTGGGCTGGGTCGCAGGGGTGGGTTCCGCTAGTGGTCACGATTGGGCCCACCATGCCCATTGCGGACGTAGTGGCCTTCTGCCTACCATGGGGCTATCGGGTAAGCCTGGTTCATCTAAATTTTTAATTTGCAAAAAAAAATCTAAATTTCATTAATAAAAGATTAAGTATTGTTTTATTGGAATATGTTTTTGTTCAGGTATTTTACACAAAAATAAGAACCCAACTGACACATAACTACTAGTAAACCTATTGAATTTTAAAACTTGCACACAACAAAAAGGAAACTAACTTTTCAAATGTGATAATCTTCCGTTGAATATGTTGTCGATAACAATGCAGTTGCTCCACAAAATCGCTCCAAGTCTTTTAATGAACCTCGAAAATCCTTGATGTAATGTCAGGAATAGTGATAATGAAATTCATGATATAGCAAAAATTACAGAATTGATTTACTGCACAGTTAATGTGAGATTAGTTTGTTTTTATAAAAACTTTAACATATAAATCTTGTTATGGTAATATAGTAAACTATGATAAAGCGAATATTACGGAATTTTTTTACCACACGATGAATATGGGATTAATTTGTTTTTATAAAAAAATTAACATATAAATCTTGTTATGGTGATATAGTAAATTATGATCAAGTGAACATTACGAAATTGTTTTACCGCATGGTGAATGTGGTATTACTTTTTTTTTATAAAACTTAACATATAAATCGTGTTATGGTGATATAGCAATTTTTTTTAAATGTGTGATAGAAGATATAATAAAAATTAAAAAAATATTCAATGCCTAGCAAATGTTATATAGTTTCAGTAAAAAATTAATTTAGGTAAAAGATTTAGTTTACAATTTTAATTTAAAGATTAAGTTTAAAGGGTTAATTTCATAAGAAAATTTTAGTTAAAATTTTTCAATAAATTGTAGAAGAAAATTATGGAGGAAAATGCATGAAATGAAACTTTTGGAGGGAAAAATTTCGGAAAAAAAATTTAGAGGGGAAATTTGGAGAGAAATTTTCATTCTTTAAGCTATATATTATCATTAGGAGAGTGCATTTGTATCATTCAACCTCTTCTGTTTGAAAGGCATGGATTCTTTTGATAGTGAAGTTTCACTCTGTGAAGAATCAACACTTTCATCATGTAGCAACTCTATTCATATTGATGAATATAATGGAAATTCTTCTAGTATGAATAGAGAGTCAAATATTCCACTTAGTCCTAATCCTAAGGACTATGAGCGTAGCACTGATGAAGGGCAGAATGAATAATTTCAAATAAATAAAGAGTCACGATTTCCACTTAGTCCTATTCCTATGGACTATGAGAGCAGCAGTGATGAAAAGCATGATGAATATTTTCAAATAAAGAAAGAGTCACAGATTCCACTTAGTTGTAATCCTATGGACTATGAGAGTAGCAGTGATGAAGAGCATGATGAATAATTTCAAATGAATAGAGAGTCACGGTGTCCACTTATTCCTAATCCTATGGACTATGAGAGCAATAGTGATGAAGAGCATGATGAAGAATTTCAAATGAATAGAGAGTCACGATGTCCACTTAGTCCTAATCCTATGGACTATGAGAGTAGCAGTGATGAAGAGCATGATGAAGAGTTTCAAATAAATAAAGGTTCTTGGTTTCCACTTAGTCCTAATCCTATGGACTATGAGAGCAGCAGTGATGAAGAGCATGATGAAGAATTTAAAGTGAATAGAGAGTCACGGTTGCCACTTAGTCCTAATCCTATGGACTATGAGAGTAGCAGTGATGAAGGCCAAGATGAAGAATTTCTAATAAATCAAGAGTCACATTTTCCACCTAGTCCTAATCCTAAGGACTATGAGAGCAGTAGTGATGAAGGGAAGGATGAAGCGCTTAGTCCTAATCCTAAGGACTATGGGAGCAGTAGTGATAGAGGGTGGGATGAAGAATTTCCAGTAAGTAAAGAGTCACATTTTCCATGTAGTCCTAATATCATGTACTATGAGAGTAGCACTGAAAATGCATATGATAAAGAATATCCAATAAACATCGAGTCAAATTTTCCATTTATTCCTAATTATAAGGACTATGAGGGTAGCACTGAAGAATATCCTCCAATTCAGTATTTCAAAAGCACAGATGATCATAGTGAGGATAATATTCCTCATAATGATGATGAAAATGCTTATACAAATGATTATCCAATGATGGAGATGTTTCCAGAAAATATTGTATGGAGGAGTAGGAGCAGACCTTTTTGTATCAATCCAAGATGTTCTAGTTATACAAGGGGTAAAGCAAAATATCTGATGAGAAGAAGTTCTATCAGTGCTCTCATTTCAAGTGAATGTTGTCAAAAATATTTCTTGAAACATATGGATTTCAAGTTTGCATTGGAGAAAAGGAAGAGATATTTGTCAATGAATAAAAGCATGCAAAATTCATATTTACTGGGGTGCATGCAACCTACATTGTCAGGTTATGATTATCATATTGGGTCTTTATTTATCTGTAGAAATAGTTTCAAAACGTTTTATCCAATGGGTAATTTTCTCTATCAAGAATCCAAGAAAATTTGGAAAAGGATCCCACATTTTATTCAAAAGCACATCATAAACAAGATTTTGGGCCATTATCAAATACTGCAATGTCATGGATGAAAGACTTCTTTTCAAAGCATGGAGAGCGTATGCCAAATAGAGAGACAATACATATTCCAGATAATTTCTCAAGATGAGAAATCTACAACTTATACAAAGAATATGAAGAAGGTGTTGAAGGACATGGTCGATTTATTACATATCAATATTTTGTGAAGATGTGGAAGAAAGAATTCAACAATGTCTGTATTCCTAAGAAGACAAAGGATGCGGATTTGCAGCACATGTGTCTCTCGTAAATAAAAAAGGGATAAATGTGAAGGGGTAGAAAGAGGTAAGAATTCGTAACATTAATTTTTAAAATTGTATAGTCATCAACTATGAAAATGTTTTTATTAATGAATTTCTTTTATGTTGTTTATATTCCATTATCAAAGCGCTTCAAGGGCATCGCGAACAAGCATCGAAAGAAGTGTTATGATAATCCAAATAAATATTTGGGCTTGATAATTGATGGTATGGACCCGAAGAAAATACTTCTACCACATTTTGTTCGCACACCCAAAAATTTATAGGAGTTGAATTTTATTCAATATCACTTGGTCGGTTGTATGGTATTCATTGAGAAAGTTTTGCCAAGGGTATACTTCAAAGCTCCAAATACTCATAATGATGCAAATCTGAAAATAACCATAATTCATGATGTTCTTTCTCATTGGTCTGGTAATCTTCCTGAAGTTTTATATATACAATTGGACAACACTTGTCATGAAAACAAAAATCAGATTGTTTTTGGATATCTAAACATGCTTGTTGAATTGAGAATTTTTCAAAAGGTAAAGGTCGGTTTCCTTCTTGTTGGGCACACTCATGATCATATCGATCAGATGTTCAGTCATTTTTCAGTAACATTGAGGAGGAAGGAAGTTGGGAGCTTGCCATCATTACTTTAATGTATTAAAAAATCATACATGCCAGAGCCTATTTTTGATGTGTTGGAAGAAACTGTTGACATGCGAAGGTTTATTCTGGTATCGCATGGTGAGGAGAAATGCATTGAACAACTTAATGATATTAGCTTCCAACATCGGTTTCGTATCAAAAAAATTGATGGGAAAACACTAATATGGGGCAAGAAGTATTCAACTACTGCAGAATGGGTGTCATCATCAAGTTTGGCATTTTTGAAGTTCATTCCAGATCATCCAATATTTGCGTCAAATATATTGTTATTACAACCAATTGTTGAAGTTCATAAAGCACGCAGGCAGAATAGAGATATAAATTATTTTGATTTCTTGGAAGAAATTAAAAAATGTATTAGATATACATTTGAGTACTTTGATATTGCTGATTCAGTTTGGTGGGAGTATTTTTTCAATAATCAAAGTGATTTCATTTCAAGAAAAACAAATGAAGATATACCTTTGAAAACTTGATTTATTTGGCAACAAAATGTGTCAAATGAACATGAGGAAAGAAACATTGTTGAACAACAACAATCTCAAGGTATTATTAATTCTTCACAGGTAGAGGAAAGATAAATGTATATTTCTTCCAAAATATCTCATGCACAACGTGAAGCCATGGAAGACCTTTACAGGGGTTCAGTATAAGATATTAAAGAGGGTTTCATGATCACGGTGCTAGGAGATGGAAATCCCAATGGCTATCCATTCTGGGTTGCTAAGATTATAAAGGTCATTACAGAAAATGAAGATGTTGTAGGTGTTGAAGTACATTAGTATGCCACAAATACACACCCATTCAATGGTGTGTACAAGCCAGAGATGGTAGTTGATAAAAAAATTGGTGAAAAGAGAAAACAAAAGGGTACAAATATAAATCGTCACCGCATAGGCCTCTTAAAATTAGAGGATGTTGACATACTTTTTTATGACTTCAATTTAAAAAAGAGAGGAACTCTTCACTTTAAAAAATAGAGATTCTAAAGAGGTTGTTACCAAAAGGAACAATGTTGAGGTGGGAGTCTATTGAAACCAGTGGTAGATCCAGAAGAATTTTGAAACCTGAAATGGTGGGCATGCATGTGGACTCAGATGGGGCACTAGTTGATGAAAGAGAAGAATATGGAACATATTCTTCTGCATCCAGTCATTCATCTGAAAATGTGAATTTTGATGGTGTGCAAGAAAATATGAGTGATTTTGAATAATTGTCTAAGACAATTTATATAACTAATGTTTGTATTGTATCTTGAAAAAAAAGTGATTTCCATATGGTGTTAAATGAAGTTGAGTCATTTTTATGTTTGTTGGATTATATGTTTTAATTATGATGATTTTTATTGCTTAGAATATATACAATGCAACAATCACCTAGAGATATAATTTATGTTTCATTGAATCTACAAGTATTGACATTTTGATTAATTTAGTCATGTAATTTGTTCATAATTTCATGGTTTAAATGTGTTGAAAACTTAGAGTTTTTTAATTATATGGTTGAAAATTTTCCAATTTGTTTTTGTATCTTTAATGTTATCATTGAAAAAAATTAGAATTTTAGCAATCTTTAGTGTCATGTTATTATATGTTTAACAACATCGATCAAGACTAGTGGAATTTTAATGTGTTTCGGATCCCATTATTTTATTCTTATCGTCATTACTAAAAAATGTTGAAATTATACCTGGAAAAGAAAAATTTTATTCTACCAAAAACATTAGTGTGTTTTTTCCTCAAAAACAATTGTTTTTTGCACCAAAAAAATTGGTTTTACTGCCATTTTTTAAATATGTTGAAAATTAACCCTAAAAAAAACATCATTCCAGTATACACACTTTTCATTTTTAGCATTGTTTTTCATGTTTTTTTGGGGTTTTTTGCTAGAGTTCCCATTTTGAGTTTATAGTTCTCGTTTCAAAGTTTACATTGTTTGTGCTATGTGTATGTATACGTATTGTGTTGTGTTGTGCACCAGATGTGGGTGTATGTATTATGTTGTGTCGTACATTGGGTGTAGATATATGTGTGGTATGTTAGGTGTAGGTGCATGTATTGCATGGTGTTGAATGTCATGTGTGGTTGTATGTTTGTGATGCACACTATGTGTATGTGCACATGGTTGAGGAGAAGGCATTGGGTGTTTTTCAGGTGTGGAAACTGATCTAAAGTGTGTATGGAATAAAGAAAAAGGTAGAAGCTAATGATTGATTAAATGATAAGTATCAATATTTTATTTCAGTTTTATTATGTATGTGATTTATGATTCTCGTCTATGATGACTACATGTGATCTATGATTCTGGTTTATGATGGTTACATGTGAGTTATGATTTTGATCTATGATGGTTTTGTTTTGAGCTAACCTGATGTGATATATTTATACATGATGATTTGGTCAAAGATGCTAGTTTGACTTGTTGTGACATGAAGTAAACAAGATTTCAAGTGTACCTTATTGACAAGCTACTATATTTCAATTTACTTTGAATCTAATGGAAAGTATGTGCTTGGTACAGAAAAGCATGAAATTCCCGGTTGGGTGGTCGAAACTTATGGCAAGCATTAGTAGTGACAACAAAGAAATTAAAACAGGCAGTAGTATGTTGCTAAAGCACTTAAGGAGTAGGGACATTGTGAGGCACTGGTACCCAATAGTGTCCATTGATTTCCATGAGCATGCTATGACTGGTATGATGGTTTTTAGGTAGGTATATGTCTTGGTTGTTGACCTTTCGATGCCAGTAAACCTTGCTGAGGTATGGACTTCTTGGGATGGGGGTGCCAACGGAACTTGGAAGGTGTGTGGCTGCATGCAGGAAGGGGGTGACCGGATTTCCTGAGGGACTATGTAACAGAGAAGGGAAGTTCGGTGATGGATTTGTTTTGGTCATTAGCATTGCCAAATGGAATTAGATGCACATTAGAGTGTGCCATGGAACAATGAGTCGGTAATTGTTTCCTGAGAGGACAAGTTGCACAAGATTATAGCATTGGACATTGGATACAACTTTGACTTTGCAGTGGATTCTAGAATTCCTAGGAAGGAGTTGAATCCTAGTGTTACTTTGAGGATGGAGGTGTGAGTCTCTATATTCCCTTATTGTGGATGTGAGCATCATACCTTTTTATTTGTTGGTTGAGAAAATGTGTATATGTGTATATTATTGTAAATATTGTATCAGGCTAGTTTATAAAGCTCCATAGACAATATGGTTATTTGTTGGTTGAAGCAAATGTATATGTGTGTATATGTGGTTATTATTGTAAATACCCTAATGAGTTATGTTATAAAGCTTTAGTAAACGGTGTGTTTATCATGCTTTAGCTTATGGTCATTGTAAATACCACAACGAGCTATGTTATAAAGCTCCATGGGCAATGTGTTTTGTTTTCAATGGTCTTGCTAGTTATATGTGTAATTGAACACTGAGGATGGTGTTCCCCCAAGGGGGAGGGTTCTGTAATAACCCTGGTTAAAAATATATGTAAAAATATATAATACCACAGTCATGGGACATGTATTCCAAGCTGAATGGTGGGAAAAAAATCCTAGTGGGTGTTTATTTGGTTTATTATGGATAAGGAAATTAGAAAAGGAAATGACAAAGGATTTGGAAAGACAAAATGGAAATTTGGCACATTTATTTATGAAAATAAAGGAAATTGGGAGAAAAGGGAGGTGAAAGGTCACAGGTTGCATGTGAGGAGGAAATTGAAGGAATGGAAATGAAGAAAATAGAGGCCTCATTGATAAAAATACTTCTAAGGATCAATGCCTAGGCTTAGTTAGTGTAGACATTTTGTCAATTTAGGTTTTGGTGCTCTCTCATCATCCTCTCTCTCAAACACTTATAGTTTTCTTGAGGCACTCTTGGAGAGTGTGGCATGCTTGGAGTTTTGGAGCAAGAAGGCAAAGGAAGAGTAGGAAAGCACAAGAGGACATCGGGATCAGCAACTACAATGAGTTTTGTTTGTAGGTATCGAGTTGCATGTATGTTTTCCTCACTAGATTTGGCATGCATGTCACATGAATGTGGTTTCTTGGTTATGATCTATCATTGGCATGGAGTATTGTTTGGATTGACAATGGATTTGGATAGCCTTTCCATTTCCTGGATAGGCATGGTGTTGTGGGTTCATTTCTTTTTCTTATGGTTGGTTCTCATGTCTCCTTTAGCTTGGGTTGATTTATTAGTTCTTGGAGCCTTGGTTGGACAAACACTCTCGAGCCCTAGGTGGGTTGAGTTGCTAGTCTAGGAGCCTTGGTTGGGAAAACGCTCTCAGCCCAGTATAAGCTATGGGTTGAGTTACTAGTCCTGGAGCCTTGGTTGGAAAAAATGCTCTGGATCCCTGGAAAGCTTGGATAGATACCAATATGATTATGGTTTTGTGATTTCCAACCATGAGGTGGAACCAATGTTTTGGCCTTTAGAATCCTCGGATGGTTTTGGATTGATGTGTTTTTATAAGATCCCACATTCAAGCTCAGAATATGGCACAGGGATGAATGGATGAAGAGAGATTCGGGTCAGCTATTTTATGGTTGGGTGGAATATGGTAGTCCCATCCCAGGTTTGGATTTTGCATCATCAATATGAGGTTATTTCTCCTTGTATTTCTATGATTATTATAGCAGTTTATGTGTGGATCATATGGCTATGGTTTCCTTGGTATTTTTTTGTTATTATGTTGGTTATGTATATGATTTATGACAGTAGATATGTATGGCTCTCATCCCTTTTTTACTTGTAAATGAATAAAAAATGTATCTATGACCTAATGGACAAAACTGTAGCTAATGTGTTGAGGCATCAATGTCTCTTAGCAATTCCCAGGTGAGTATGATACCTCTATGCTTAGATATGTTGTTTACACATGTAGATTACATATTTGTGATATGTTTGAAAAAATTCCTATCATGGCAAGTAGGGGTCCAGTCAAGGGATTGTTCAAGTATTTTCATTTGCATCATTGTTTCATTGTTATCTCTCCATTCTGAAGGTTTCATTCAATTCTAGGCAGTGACCTAGGCTCAGGGCATGAAAAAGTGGCTCAAATACCTGGGATATCGGCACATCACTGAGAAAAATAGTCCTTGGATGCTAGCATGCCTTGTCATGAGAGCGTCTAGAGCCTCCTAGACACTGTCAGGCCCATAGCATGGGAGCATTCAGAGGTCAAGAGGTCTAAAACCTTAGTGGGACCCAGGGGTTGGTTACCAGAAGTGTTGGGATTGTTCTCAGGGGTCTTGTAGCTAATGTGGAAGGTTTTGTATGATGTGTTTCCATCGATTCCATTTCCTTAAGGTCGCCTAGGAGGTTGAATCATATCATAGTAGCTTCTTGTCACATGTTTACCCTGATTGGCTGGTTACTTGGGTAGATATGGGAGGAGGGTGTTATACAGGCATTCAATTTCACTTATTGGGCATAGGGATAGTTGTGAGGTCTGATGTTTGGAGGATAAATTTCAAGAATCAAGTGAATAGCATGATTGTGATCATGAATAGGTGGGATACCTTTGGGACTCTCAAATACCTGGAATGATTGTCAAGGACTCTTTGGAAATATGGAGAAATGGATGACTTATATGTTTGAACATCTATTGAGCATAATTACATAATTACCCCTCATTGATCCTTCTTCAAAATATTTTTCATGCCATTAGAGATAATTGTCTTCCTAGGTTTCCCTACAATACCCCTTAATTCAGTTTTCTTTCCTTCCCAAAAAAATTTCAAGAAAAGGTCTTGAAAATTAAAATCTATCATCCCTAAAGATTGTAACCATTGGACTCCTAATACAACATCAACACCACCCATTGGAATGGAAAGCATTGGGCTATTCAACAAATATTCCCCCATGATTATATTGATATTATGGCACTTCCCTAAGAAATTTATAGCTCCACCATTTGTGACCATCACTTGACACTCTGGTTCTAGATACAGCAAGAAATTCAACTCCTTGGTTATCTTAAAATGAATAAAATTATGGGTACCACCTAAATAAATCAACACTATTACCTTTTTTTTCTCGATATATCCTTTTATCTTAAGAGTTTGAGGAGTGGTAATTCCTGCCAATGCACTACAAGATATGGTCAAATTAGTTTCTTCTTTTTTCGCCCCTAAGGTTAGTTCTGGGTGTATATCTTATTTTTTTGGTGTTTTTTGTTCCTTTTATTCCTCCTCTTCACAGTCTATGTAAAATATTTTTTTCTCAACACATTTATGACCTTTAGTGTATTTTCTATTGCAACTGTAACAAAGCCATTTTTCTCTTTTTTCCTCTAGTTTTTGTATTTTCAACCTTGTAGGTTGTGGAAATCTAGGAGCAGGGCTACTTCCATCTTTATAGTTATGAGTGGTAGACTTGCTTGCTTCCATAATTTTTCTTTCAACTTTTCTAGCCACCGTGAATGCATTCTCTAATGACTTAGGTTCCTAAAGGTGAACCTCATGTTGGATGTTATCCTTTAAAGTCCCTATCAAGACATCAATCATATGAACCTATGGAATATTAGTTACCTTGATATTCAATCTTTGGAAGTTCTCAATGTGCTCCCCAACTGAACCCTTTTGTTTGAGATTTATTATTTGGCTAAAGAAGGTATTTCTCTTTGTATCCTCATAATGTGCTATCAATTCCTCCTTTAAAAATTTTCCAAGTGACTAGTTCTTTACAAGAGAAAAGTCATCGATACCATACAAATTTATTGGGTTCTAAATATAACGTTGCAATGCATACCTTTTGTGTGTGTTGCACATTGTGTAAATCAAAGAATTGCTCCATCTGTAGTATCCATATTACTTGATCCTTGCCATCAAAATTCCTCATATCTATCTTTGGAATGTGCTTGGTATTAAACCTAAAGTTATAGTATCTAAAATCATGATTCACATTCCTTTTATTCTCATCATGAGTTTCATGGAATACCTTGTCGTCATTAGGAAGCATTTATTCTAGCAACTTTTTCAAACCTTTCATTTTTTCTTTTAAACCATCCTTCAAACCTTTCATGTCCATTTTCATTTTTTTAAAACCATTCTTAAAATCATCCATATCAACTTATAGTTCATTTTTGGTTACTCTTTACGAGAGAGAAATTTGTTGCACTTGGTCTTGTAATTTTGATATATCATGTTGCATTTCTTCCTCTTATTCATGTGTCAGTAGAGATTTATGTTGGCTTACTAGGTGTATCCATTTCTTTGTTTTGAGGAATGTTGGAACCAAATAATGATATCTATGCTTCATTATGCCCTTTGAATCACTTCAAACTGATTTTTCAAACAAAAGTTACGCAAATTCAAAAAAATACACACTTTTTTCTTCCTTTTTGGAGCTTGATATTTAAACTATTGTATCCCTATAATTTCAGCCTCCCAAATTTTGAAATTGTGTCCTATGGTATAACTCTCTATCTTCTTTCAAATCTCACTAGTTTGACTTATATTGGATTCTTCAAGATAAATTTATTCCAATTCCCCCACGATGACCTAAATATGGACTAGCTCAGAAGATCGAACTTATAAAGGATGTCACATGCCACTATTTTAATCTTCGACCCTAAATTCATACACAAGAAACCAAATTCCATGAAATTTTAGTCACCTTTCCGATGCTCGAAGAGAAAGTTATGATCATTTTCCCTCGAACACTTGTTTGAGACTGAATTCTAAAGCATGCTGAAACCCTAACTTCCTCAGACCATATCTTTGAAAATATAGAGAAAAAGGTTTGAAATTGCATCAAAATATTAACAAATATTTTTCCTCCATGTGATAGAAATTTTAGCTTCAAAAACCTCAAAAAAAAAATATATAGCAAAAATTCCAAGATGACTTATTTGAAGTAGTGAAACCCTAGGATCCAAAGCTCTAATACCAAATGTTATGTAACGAGATCACAAAACTAAAAGAAAGATATATCAATGACTTGAAATTAGCCTCTTCGAGGGGGGAAACTTATTTTACATCACATAAATGAAAAATTCTTGGATGATTCAAATGACAAGACCTCCTTGCTATATATAGGAGTCTAAAGGGTAAAAATATAAATATGGCTTACATAACAATAATAATGTAAGGGCTCAACAATAACACTAATGGGTTTCTACGGGGCACAACAATAACAATGCGGGGGTTCTATTTGGCACAAAAATAACAATATGGGGCTATATTAGTATTATAGGGACCTAACATAAGATGAAGAATTAGAAGTCCTTGCTGATCCATTTTGCCAAAAAAAAAAATCCTGATTCGCTCAAATCTACTCCTTAGTGATTAAGCTACAACCAAGAACCCCACTTTGATACCACTTGTTGGAAGTGTGAACAATACTAAGAATGGGGGTGAATCAATATTGTGCCCTATGATCATTTTTTGCCAATTTTTTCCTTTCTTTTCACAAACATTGATTCATTCATTCATTAGCAGCATAATATATGAGAAGATCTAAACATAAACAGGTAAACCACATCAGAAGCTATAACATTATAAAATAACCATGAGCAACAACACATCAAAACATATCACACATAGAGCCACCAAATATTAGGTGGAAAACCAAAGGGAGAAACACATTGTTAAATGTTATGATTTTCTCTTATTCTATTAATAAAAATATTTCTTTTACATATTATCATTAGCCACCACCAGTGTGCAAGCCACAACTTTCCAATCATGTGAGCTGCTACTCGGTCTAGGCCACTACCTATATGAACTTTCTAGGCCACCGCCTACTGGAAGCCACCACTCCCATGACTTTGTAGGCCACCACCTATTGGATGCCCCGCCACTGATCTGATTTAGAATATTAGCTTGCAGTGCTAAGATCTTCCTCGGATTACTAACAAAATTCTTTCATTGTTATTAAGGATTCATGAATTTTTGCAAGTGAAATGAAAAGTTTTTATGTTAATTTTACGAGCAATTTAACATAAATAAGAAACTGAACAGTAGAATAAACATGTATGGAACATCATCAAAAACGCATTACAAAAATCACATGATAAAGGAGTTCACTCCTCTTGGGCTACATCTCCTTGGTCCAACTTCCAATGGCATGGGCCTCTCTATTATGCTTAGAAGTGTAAAAATATGTGTTTACAATGCTCAAAATGTTTCTAAAAACAACTCCAATGAGTCAAAAATACTTAAACATTGCTATCTAGCCTCTTTTTGCCACCAATTTGGTGGAAAAATGAAGAAGTTATGAATTCCCCTTATTTTCCCATTATTCTCTCCACAAATTGCTCCACATCTGACAAGAACCCACAATTTCACTCCAAAAATTCACTAACCGAGCGAGAATTTTTCCACGTGGTTGGCCATAATCCATCGGCATGGACTATCCATCACAAATGATAATCAATGGAGTCTTGAGGTTTTATGGACTGTGAACCAGGTAGGTGATATGTGATTGCGATTCAACGGACCCGATAGAACTCTTAACTGGAGCTTATAAATGTATCACGTCCGGGATCCTTTCACAATTATTGGTGGAGTATCGAAGTCTTGTATATGCGGGACTTTCCATCATGTTACGATTTGTGATTGCGATATCGCATCGCAACCCAAACCTGTCAAGGCTAATTTTGTAGTTCCGTGCGAGATGTGTGATCGCATTGCAACCCGGTACCTGCTAGGGAACGATTCTGTAACGCCAACCCGCTTCCCTGTTGCAATGTGCGATATGCGATTATCGCATCGCAACCTTGATCTTGCCGAGGGTCGATTATGTAACACCTCCCTTCGTCAATGTGAGATTTGTAAAATGTGGGGACTAATGGCAGCCTGCCACTTGGTGCCACCCAATTCACTGATGGAACTTGCCACATCATCCAATCCTGCCATGTGAGAAAGTCAAACCTGAATCTTTACTTGCTCTAACTTCTGCATACGTGCTCGGATTTGAGTTTCATTCACACCGTTGGAATCAAAATGATGAGCTCTTCGATATGAAGCTAAGTTTAAGAAAATTCTGACACTTTGATTTTTGAGCCTAATTTTGAGCACCTAATCACTCCTCCCCACTGGAAGCCTTTTGGACTCCAAAAGGATCACTTTCAATTGTTCAGCAGGTGAGGATAAAGTTCCCTTACCTTTCCAACCTCTATCCATTTGGATTTTGAAGGAATTGTACTCTTGAGCCCCACTCAAAGAGAATCAATACTTCCCCTTTTTGATGTCCTTGTTCTTTTGTCAAGTATAGTGTCTTGCTAAATCACATCAAGGAATTCTGGAGAAAAGTCTTCAATAGATGGAATTTGAATATTCTCTCCTTGATCTTCAATCAAAGGAGTCTCATACAACCTTAAATTATCAACATTAACAACAACATAAATTTTCATATATGAAGGCAAATCCAACCTGAAGGCATTGTTACCAATCTTTTCCAAAATTTTGAATGGACCATATCTAATTGGTTTAAATTTTTTACCTTCCCCTTGGAGCCTCTCTTTGTTAATTTGAAGCCAAACTTCATCACCAACTTGGAACTTGTGATCTTGACGACGCTTTTCATTCCTTGCTTTGTACTTGCCTTGGCTTTTCTCAAGTTGTTCTTGAACCTTTTGGTTTACTGATTGTATTTGTTCAATTAAATTTCTTGCTTTGTCTATGTCTCTATGACCTTCAATAGCAACATCGTTGCCAAGAATAAAATCTAAAGGAGATTTAGGAAAGTATCCCATGCATGCCTTAAATGTCGAAGTTTGAGTGGAAGAGTGCTTGGCTCAGTTGTAAACATGTTGAATATAGTGCAACTGTTCATCCCACAACTTAGGATGCTTGCTACAATACCCATGCAAAAGACGTATCATTGTTTTGTTCACTACCTCTGTTTGACCATCTGTTTGTGGATGAAATGTTGTACTCTTTTTCAATTTGGTGTCCATGAATCCCCACATGTCTGACCAAAAATTCCCCACAAAGCGAGAATCTCAGTCACTAATAATGGATGTGGGAAATCCAAAATGCACCCAAACATTTTGAAAGAATAACTAAGCATTTTGTTCAGCTATAACTTTCTTTTTACATGGCATCAAAATACACATTTTGCTGAACCTATCCACAACTACATACAAATAATCATGAACTCTTTTTGACAATGGAAGACCTCCTACAAAATCCATAGAAACACTCTCCCACGGTCTTGAAGGAATCGGAAGTAGTGTGTACAATCCTAACTTCCTATTACTAGGCTTAATGATTGCACATAATGAACATCCCTTAATAAAACAAGACACACTTTCAAGCATACGAGGCCAATAACAATACCTTTGTAGTTGTGCCACCGTCTTACTTACACCAAAATGACCAGCAATAAGAGAAGTATGTGCCTCTCTTATGATGTTAACTCTTTCATCCTGCGGAATACAAAGCTTGCCAAGATTGTACAACAAGTTATCTTGCAAATGATAATCCAATTCCTCTACTTGGTTACCTTGACTCAAGCTTGCATAAACATCTTGAAAGTCATTATCTAATGCATATTTCTCAATATAAATTTCATGGAAAACATAATTATGCTTGAGTAAAGTAGTTGCATTAACAGTCGGCCTAGAAAGCATATCGGAAACTTTATTGTATATACCTTTCTTATACCTGATTACCAAGTGGAATTGTTGAAGGAAACCCATCCATCGAAAGTGCCTTGATTGCTCCAACTTTGATTGAGATTGTAAGTATTGCAATGGTTGATGATTAGTGTGAATGATTGTTTCCTTACCGATCAGGTAGTGTTTCTATTTTTTCACACTTTGCACCAATGCATACAATTCCTTGTCATATGTGGTTAGTTAATCATTGCACCATTAAAAGTTTCCGAATGAAAACATATAGGCTTACCATATTTCATGTGGAATGCACCCATAGCATAGTCACTAGCATCAGTCTGAATCTCAAACAACTGTATCAAGTCTGGAAGTGTAAGTATTGGAAATATACTAATCTTTTCCTTCACTGCATCAAAGGCCTTTTGTTGTTTTCCTCCACACTGAAAACCTTTTTCATGCTTTTCAACGAAAGCAAAGGAGATGCTATAAGAGAAAAATTAGAAATTAATTTCCTCCAATATTGGGCTGCTCCTAAAAAACTTCTTACCTCCATAATTGTCTTGGGCCTTGGCCAATTCACAATGACATCAACCTTGGAGGAATCTATTTTCAACTCACCTCCTCCAACAATATGACCCAAGTAAACTAAAGAAGTTTTTCCAAACTCTCACTTTGACATCTTAAGATGCAACTGTTCCTTTTTCAAGACATCAAGAAATGGCCTCAACACATCATTCATCACACGCATGAATGTAGCAGGAGCATTACATAAACCAAATGACATAACTAGCCATTCAAACAAACCCTGTTTTTTTAATGTTGTCTTCCAAATGTCTCCTTCACCTATTCTCATTTGATGGTAGCCACTTCTTAAGTCTAGCTTAGTAAAATACTTTTCATCTTTCAATTGATCTAGTAAATCATCTATTTGAGGCAGTGGGTAACGGTTATTTACCATAATTTTGTTTAATGCACGAAAGTAAACACACATGTGCCATGTTACATCCTTCTTTGGCACCAAAAGAATAGGTGAACCACAAGGAGAGGAAGATGGTCTGATGATCCCTTTATTCAACAACTCTTGGATTTGCATATTAATTTCTGTGCTTTCCATCACTGACATCCTGTACATGCCAATGTTAGGAAGAGGACAATCTTGCTGCAACTATATCTAGTGTTGGATTCCTCTCTTGGGAGGTAATCTCTTTGGTTCCTGAAACATTTCGTCATATTGGTTAACTACGTCAACCAATTTAGATTTCAAATTTGAATCACAACCTTTAAAAACTTCATTATCAACATCATTTTTGGGTTTGATCACAAGAAGCACAAAATTCTTGCTCGAATTCACCAGTCCTTTCATCTGCCATGCATTAACAAGTGAAATATCTGTTTTCTTATTGTGAGCTCTCACAATGTATTCTACTCCATTTTTGAATAAATGATATTTATTTTCATGTCGAGGAAGATAGTTTTTTTGTCATAAAGGTATGTGCTTCCCAAAACAAGGCCACAGATATCTAACGACACAACGTCAAGCTCCACTTCATCTATGAATTTTGTAGTGATAGCGAATTTCAGTTTACACTTTCTCGTAACTTGTAATTGCGCATTGTCACATACCCATTCAAGTGGATGTGGTTTATGATGTGGAACAGTTTTCAGATTTAAACTCTTGACAATGTTTTCAGAGATAATATTGGCTTGAGAGTCGCTATCAAACATTGTATCAATATTGTTATGTTTTGAGATCACCCTTATGTGGAAGAGTTCTATTCTCCTCTTTTCATTTGGAGTTTAATTTTGCGAGTTTGAAGAACTAGTGCTAGAAATGGATTCTTTTCCTTTTAACCCTATGGATGTGATTTTAGTTTCATCACCTGAATCGGATCCCAAATCTTGTTGAGTGGTTGCAGTTGTCTTTTGTTTTCATTTGTTGTTGTTTCTTTTTGGTCTCATTTCGGGATGAAGCTTCCAATAGTGAGCTTCATCATGACCCTCTATAGAACAATGTTTGCTTATAATTTTCTCTCCCCCCTTTTCGATAGACTCATTTTTCTTTGCCTTCCCTTTGAAAGCCTTTTCTTTTCCCTTACTCTTAAACATATTTTTACTACCTTCTTTTGGGGTGTTTTTCCCTCTTGCCTCAATATGAGTGGCTTGCACACACACATCATATAGATTATTTGGATTAAACATTAAGATAGTATGACTAAGGTAACTGTGTAAACCCCCTATGTACTTTAGCAAAGTTTCCTGTGATTGCAAATCTACACCTAACATCAAAGACCTTTTTTTGAATTCTTGGGTGTAATCTTGCACATTTTTACCTTTAAGCTATCTAAAGTTCTACTAATTCATGATGGCTTTTTGCATATAAGCTAGAGGGTAGAATTGTCAGCAATGAAAGCATTCCAAGAAATTGAGACCTTACCGTGTTTTAATCTCCTCTTGGGTCTTTGATTCCTACTATACTAGTGTTGCACCCTCCAATCTCAAGGAAGCTAACTGAATATTTATGTCATACTCTTGAAGGTTTAGAATCCTACAATAAACCTCCAACTAATGAATCCAATTATCAAGCTTCTCTGCATTCACTTCACCATTATACATGGGAAACTTGAATTTAACATCAAGTTTTAAAAAAGGTGATTTACGAGTTCCTTTTGAAGTATGATGATGAGTATGAGTAACGGTTGTGTTAGTGGAAGAGGGTAAAGATTCTTGTGAAGAAGAAGATGAAGAAGATGGTGGAGAGGGTGGAGCTTTGTCTCCATTTCCATTACCTTCTTTTCCATTACCTCCTCCTGAAGACCCTTCTCTGTTGGGTGGTTTGGAACTTTCTCCTTGCAACTTGGTATTCCTCTCTTCATAGAGGACCTTCACCATCTCTGTCATATCAAAGAAATCCTTTCTGAAGATCTTCTCATCTTTTGTCATGTTTGTAGGTTCTCCTTCATGAGACATGATCTCTGGAGTCTTAACTACAAATTGGCGTTGAACTGGTGTTAGAGATTGTGGCAACCTTGCTCTCCTTCCCCTTGACCCAACTTCAGGGCTTCCAACCAACTTTCCTTCCCCTCTTTTGAGTTTTAACCTTGTAAGCATGACATAAAATTACAAACAATTAAATCCTTCTTTCACTAAGAAAACCTAGAGCTCTGATACCAAATTGATCTGATTTAGAATATTAGTTTGCAGTGCTAAGATCTTCCTCAGATTATTAACAAAATACTTTCATTGTGCTTAAGGATCATGAAATTTTTGCAAGTTAAATGAAGAGTTTTTATGTTAATTTTATGAGCAATTTAACATAAATAAAAAACTGAACAACATCATATACATGTACAGAACATCATCAAAAACACATTACAACAAGCACATGATAAAATATTTCACCCCTCCTAGGCTACATCTCCTTGGTCCAGCTTCTAATGGCTTGGGCCTCTCTATTGTGCTCAAAAGTGTAAAAATATGTGTTTACAATGCTCAAAATACTTCTGAAAACTACTCCAATGAGTCCAGAATACTCAAATGGCTAGCTAGCCTATTTTTTCCACCAATTTGGTGGAAAATGGAAGAATTTATGACCGCCCCTTGTTTTCCCATTATTTTCTCCACAAACTGCTCCACATCCGACAGAAATCCACAATTTTGCTCCAAAAATCCGCTAATCGAGCGAGAATTTTGCTATGCGGCGGGCCATAATCCGTCGGTACCAACTCTCCATTGTAGATCGCAATCGACGGTGTCCTGTAGTCTTATGGACTGTGAAATAGGAAAATGATACCTAATTGTGATTCGAAAGACTCGAAGGAACTCTTATCTGGAGCTTATAAATGTATCGTGTCTAGGATCCTTTCGCAATCAGCGGAGTATCGGGGTCTTGTATATGTGGGACTTTGCACCGTGTTGCAATTTTTGATTGCGATATCGCATCACAACCCAAACCTGCCAAGCTTTATTCTATAGTGTCGGGTGAGATGTATGATCACATCGCAACCTGATACCTGCTGGGGGCCGATTCTGTAATGTCGACCTACTTCCCTGTTGTGATGTGCGATATGTGATTATCACATCACAACCCTGGTCTTTCCAGGGGATGATTCTATAACACCTCCCTTCATTGATGTGCGATTTGAAAAATGTGGAGACCAATGGAGGCCTGCCACTTGGCGCCTCCCAATTCGCTGATGGAACCTTCCGCGTCATCCAATCCTGCCATGTGAGCAAGTAAAACCTGAATTTTGATTTGCTCTAACTTTTTCATACGAGCTTGGATTTGAGTGTCATTCACACTATTGGAATCAAAATGATGAACTCTTCGATATAAAGCTAATTTTAACAATATTTTGACACTTTGATTTTTTAGCCTAATTTTGAGCACCTGATCAACCACCTAAGTCTTTCCATCCACCATTGGACAGAAGCCACCACTCCCAAGTTCTCAGGCCTCTACTTGAAGGATGTCACTACACCCTTTCATAGCAATCCATTACTTGCCTCACCAGAAGCCCCAACCTTCAAGCTCTCATCATGTGGACCATGTTTCAAAATGTTTCATACTGGATACTTTACTCTTTGCAATCAAACATTTCTAAGCAACATTTTGTCTATTTTCGTACTTGACTCATTATAACCTCTATGCTCAAACTGAATACAATACCCTCCAATATAATCTCTCTCTACAATACAATCATCTACTCAAAAATCTAAACCACAATAAAATATGCAATACAAATCTATTGTACATAAGTGGAAAATCGAATGCAACACATCAAACACAAAAAACCCCTAGCATACACACTCTCAATACAGCTCCATTATTAGCATTACAAATATTATCACAAAAATCACCCATGTCTCAATAATAACAGCCATAAAAGGCATATACTACAATGCTAAAACCATATAAAATCTTCTGCAATAATAAAACATAATATGCTCAACTATGATTCCCTTCCTACACGATGTTAGAATTACAAATGTGCTATAGAAAACATGATGACATCCAATATCCAAGGTAGTAGCAATCTCCTCAATCAAATGCCTCCATGAACCTACATAAAACATTTGTTGAAGCACGCACACAAAACTCTGCAATAAAATTGATCTCCTTCAACATTTTTCTACAGCTATGGCTATCCTCTCAGCATTGGATCTCAATGTTCTCAATTCTCTCCAATGAATTACTCTCACAAAGGAACCAACCTCTCTCACATGAAACTTACTCCTATAAATAAAATATCTGAAGTGATCAAGCAATAATAGCTTAGGGATATGGAGAGATAAGCATTACTATTCATACTTTGGTATTTTTCTCCTTGACTTGATCTGACACTAACTTCACTCAATGAGAGACTTATCCTTGACTCAATCACCTTCTAGAATGAATACTAACTCAAGTTGACTCTAATTGGTATCAAACACCTTGGGAATTTATTACTGTAAATTATGTGTGGACACAAATTGGATTTTTTTCACCAACAAGCATCATCACGGGGATTGAACTAGCTCCCAGAGGTGATTTTCATGGGGACAATATAGGAAATATGTTGCTATATTTTCTCTGTGCATAAATGTATCCCAGAGAAGATGCCTTAAGACATGGAAAATCACCTCGTCTCTGCCCAAAATTTTTCCAATTTTCTTCAATAGTTCTCCAACACCTGTAGAGCCTCTACAAACATTAGACACACCTTAGTAACACATCCTCAAGCTTGTGATCATCATGACAAATTCTATAAATTGTTTACATCAATTCCAACACAATTTACTCCATAGTTGACTCCTTAGGTAGAAATCCTGGGTTGACATCAATGCTAGCACCATGAGGCTAACAATTTTTGAAAAAAATCAAGGTGTTGTAGTATCAAGTTGAATACCTATGTTTGAGCAATGATATGAAGTGAAGTGTGATTTTTGTCATGCATGTTTCAGTGGGATTGTAATATTGAATAGTTTTATATGGTATTTTGTGTCAAGATCCACATAAAACTTGCTCTGAGGTTACAAAGGGAAGACTACCTCTTGTTTATGAGATTGAAGTTGTAGTTGTTGTGCTTATATAAGAGTCAGAGTTGCTACATATCACCTATAATTTGTGATGTTGTGACAAGATTTATTGCCGAGTAATTTTCTTACAAGGGTGCCATAGGATACATGGTTACTGGAGTAAGTTTGTTCTGACATATCTTGGGCCTTCAAAATTTGTGGCCTAAGTTAGTTGATTGACATTCAGGGTTAAAGTTGATTTTTTCAATCCATTGATTGTTGATGCCTGAGATATGACAAAGATTATTAAACATATTTATTGTCCTGATAATATATTTGAGATCAAGTCTCCTATTGATTATTAATGTATTGTTGAGGTGATTTTGTTCTGAGAACCTATTATTGTAGAGCTTGCAATTTTTCCATTAAGTTCATGATGACAAATTAAGGCTAGATTTTTTTCTTGTTGACAAATGTAGTTGATAATGAAGATTATGTACAATTTCTTCTTGAAATCCAAAATTGGTCTATTGCTAGGGTTTGGAGTTGTTGCCCTGGTGAAATTGTTGATTGTACTACTAGTGACTAGAGTATGTTCATTGTTGTTGAGTTAGAATATTATGACTAGAGGCTTTTCATTACAGAGCTACCATGATGATATTACCGTCAGTAGAGGGTTTAGTGGTTGTTATATTGTTTTAAGGTTTGTTGAGTTTGTTGTTATTATTGTTGATGTTAATGTGTTGAAAGATCAAAATATGTATTTTTGTGTATGTTGTTGTTGATTGTATGGTGAGCTTGTTAGGATGTTGCTACTACAAAAGTGTTATGTTGTTTTTCAAGAACAATGTATGGCTAAGCTAGTGAGATTATATTACAAATTGAGGAGAGAATGTGTTAGTTAAGAAGATAAGTATTGGATTGCTAATGCTAGTATGGAGAAAAGCTGATTGTTGGGCTAGGGTTTTTGTCAGTGAGATAAGATTGGTTATTGGTGGTTGATGACATAGTATATTTGTTGATGGTATAGTTTTTATATTGTTGACAGTGTGTGTGTTGTTGAGTAGAGAAGATTTAATGTAGAGATGGATTATGATACAATTGGTTTTATGTTTACAGTTGATGGTAGTGGATCCAATTTGAAAATGGATTAAAGCGAGGTCAACATTGCTTAGAGGATCAATTCCTCTACCAAGTAGAGACTTGAAAAATTAGGGAGTCATTGATTCCTTCAGGTGGGTGCCTGAGAACAATTCGGAGGTCAGTGTCTCCAGAGGATCAGTTTCTACAAATAGAGTTAGGAAGTTAGTGCTTCCAAGCAAGTGGATTTTTTCATGCAAGTGGGTGTGCAAACTCATTTGGGGGTTGATGCCTCTAGCAAATCGATGTATGTAAGTTGTTATGAGAGTCGGTGCTTCCATCAGGCCGTAGCCTGGAGCGTGTAGGTTCTCGCATGATATTGAGGTCGGTGCCTCACAAGTCAATGCTTTCACACTGATGGTGCCAACGATTGATGTAATGAAATATTATATTTAAGAAAAATAAGGAAAGTGTTCGGTGGTTTTTTCTTGAAAGGGTTTCCACCTAAAATATTTGTGTCGCATGTGTATGCTTTTGTATTGTTTTATGTTGTTGTTTTTGTTATTTTAAAATGAATGGTGTAATAGTTATAACTAGTAAAAAAATGATTAATAAGCCTTGATACTGATTCACGCCTTGCCCCCCCTCCCAACCCCCAGTATCAACTTGTTTTCCAACAAAGACAAAACAGAGGGAAAAAAAGAAATAAATGAAAAAGAAAAATGAAATTGGAGAGAAAAGTTAGAGGAATAGGAAATTAAAATCCAAGCCTATTGGCCTTCCCATTACTGTGGATCTATCTATTTGTTTCTATATTTTCACTCTAAAAGCTATTTTTTTCTAGCCCAAAAAGTAAGATGCATAGAGAGAAATGAATTGCATCATAATTGTAGTACATAATGTTGTCATTGATGTCAAAGGGTATGCCTAAGAAAGTAACATGTTCGTTCATGAATCATAGGAATAAGTATAATAGTTTGATCGCTTACATGCCTCGATCAAGTGAATGCAAGTTGCTTGAAATCTATTGAGGTTTTGTCAAAGTTATGATGTCTTAGTAAGTATATGGATGGTATGGTTGGATACTCCTCTCTGAGTCCTTTCGAACAATATATCACACTCTGAAAAATTCCTCCCAAATGAAAAGTTATGGTCATTTGAATATTAGCATTAGCAAGGGAACTAAACTATGGGGAAAAACCCACAAGCCCCAAATTCATTAATCATCTCACATGTTTTAGAGTGGATTTGTGTTCTTGGATAGATCAAAGGTGGATAATAGCCCAACTTGCATGAAATTTAACAATTCTAAAGTTTGAGCATGTTTATTCATATTTGGATCCAATAATCGAATGAAGAATTGAATGACAAAGGATGTGTCAACATGCACAAAGTTTAACCCTCTTCTCCAGGAATATAAAGATGTGACATGTGGTGAATTGTAACTAGTTGAAAGAAATTAAATGGCCCTCCTACACAGTCATATGTGACATGGTAGCTCTAACACATGTTGTTGGTTAAAGGAAATGATGTGGTGATGACATGCCTTGACACATGGAAAGTAAAAATGGTGTTTTATGATTGATAAAACACCAAAAAATGGGTGACACATGGCACCTCTCCCGAGAATCCATGTGGCATGATGATATCATGTTGACATCACCAAGCCAATGACCATGGAACCCTAAGGACCAAGTCACATGACAGGGTCATATTGCGAAAAGGGTTGAGCACTATTTTCTTTGGGTTTTGACAAGGTCACATGGTTGTGGTCATATTATTTCAAGAAAAGAAATTGTTGGCATAAACCATTGGCCCAAGGTCAACCCTCATGAGCCTCGGGACCACGTAAACACGTATATATACATACTTCACTGTGGGCTAAAGGTGTGAAGGGTGAGCCTAGTTGAAAACAATGAGTTGGAATAATATTATCTAGTTTATCATTAGCGAAGGTCGAAGGTTTATAGTATGGTTACAAAACGAAGTCTGAGTTATGTGGTTGACTTATCCTATAATGGTGTTTTGGCTTGTCGTATGTTGTGCTTCCAATTGGATGGGAACAATGCTTGTTTGAAGGAATGTAATTATAAGCTCTACGGTCATAAATATTTGTTGAAGCCTTGAAGCATTAAAATCAAATTCTAGTTTCATAATTCTATGGAGATAGTTTCAGTTTGCAATTAACTCACCACATAAGTGATGTAGTTCTCAACCAAGATGTAGAAATTGGACGAGTGTTATCATGTGGGAAGATGTACATGTCGTATTTCATCTGTCAACATTTGGTACATCGTGGGCAGATGTACACGTCAAATTTGAGCTCGCTATGTATGGTATACCGTGGGAAAATGTACACGTCAGATTTGGGTTAGCTACATATGGTACACCATGGGGAGATGTACACGTCAAATTGTTTAGTTGTCTTTTTATATGGCTATGTATAGTATTCTATGAAAAAAGACATGGTATCAGATCCTCGCGCTCCCCCTTTAGTGTTAGTTTATAATAACATTAATTTAGGAGGATGATATTCCAAGCAGCTTTGCTCAACTCAATTGGTAATCGACTCACATTACTTTAGTCGAGGTCAAAAGTTCGAACTGTGATAGTTATCAGGTCAGAAAACAAATCTTCATTCTTCCCACCAATTTATGTTTTGTCAAATCATTAACCAGTCAAAAAAGTACCTTTTTGTAGAATAATTGTGAGGAAAGGGCTGAGGACCATTTTTTCAAAAATGAATTTAATTTTTGGTTTTATATGGTTTTTAAGGGTTTGTGGGTTTATTTCAAAGCCAAATTTGATTCTAAAAGAATCATGATGATCAAGATTGAGTTGTGCAAAAACGTTTTTGAATGCATGAAAAGTCATGATGATATATTTTTTATGTTTAGAATAAGTGTTATGTGTTTTGGGGGCTTATGAGCAGGCAACAACAAGTGTTGTGTATATGACTAGAACAAGTTTTGGGTAGACTTTTATGTAACCAAATTGATTTACAGGTTGTAACAAGGTATGAACAATATGAGGTTAATGACAACATTGTGACAACTAACAACATGAACAATTTTGAAGACCTATATTGAAGAGCAAGTGGATCTAGTTTGAAAGATTGTGAAAATTGGTCCACACAAAGTTGAGAAAGGAGGTGAATGCCTCCACTGAGGTGGGTGCCTAAATTAGATTGAAACCTACATCAAGTCAAAACTTGCACATATTCGAGGTTAGTGCCTCAATCAGGTTGTAGCCTATTGCAAGTTGGTGCTACACATTTTTTAGCTTAATCGCTCAATTAGGTTGTAGCCTATTGCAAATAGGTACTTTCACATCTTAGGGGTAGGTGCCTCTGTCGGGTCAGTGCCAACAAATCTATTTAAATGAATTAAAGAAGAATATAGAAAAAGAATTTGTGGTTTTCTCTCATAAGTGTTTCCATATAAAAGCTTGTGTCCTCTTAAGTTGATGTGATGATGGCTTCTTAATGCATGGTTTCATTTATTGTTATGATGAAAATTATTATGGTACATTGTCGCATGGTTACTAATTGATGAAATTTTTTGAAATGATAATTTTTCCACTACATTGATTCAACACCCCCCCAAACCCCAGCCCCCCTCTTAATGTGATATTTGGTCTAACAAGTGGTATTAAAGTGGGTGCCTTCAGGAATAGCTAACTACTGGAAGGTAGATCAAATAAGTTATGGCCAATAAATGTAATATTGAAAAGAAGCTATTTTAGAAGAGGAAGGGTTGCGATCATGTGAGAAATGCATCAAATTCCAAAGAAGACTACTTTTTAATGCTCATGGATGACGAAAATATTAAAAAATAAGAATCAACTAGTGCATATTGCTTCAATTGTTGGAATGAAGGTCATTATACTTCTATGTTTCCATATCCTATTACAAAGAATGAAGAAGATGTTCCCCATCAAACTGAGGTTAGCTACACATAGGAAGAATTCGAAAGGAAAATAGAAGAAGTGATACTTCAATTAGAAAACACAAGAAAAGCTAAAATTTCCTTGATGGACCAGTTAGAAAATCATGAAGAGGAACTTATGGTGTTGAGGAAGGTAATGTCATGAAAATATGTTCATGATAATATTTCCTCCTACCTAGAGGAAATGAGTCTCATAATTCTAAATAAAGGGAAGTAACTATTAAAGAAATATGAAAATCAGGATCAAGAAAAAATATTCGTGGAGGCCCATCTAGAAGAAGCAAGAAAGGGAGAAGAAAATTTGAAAATTCATCTTAAGGAAGGATTTGAGGACTTGAACAAACTTCAAGAAGAATTTGGTCAAAAATAAATAAAAAATGAAGAAGAAATCCTCTCCCTAAAATCCCAACTTGAAGAAGAAAAAATAATACAAAATGTAATGAAGATCCAAATGATGAATAAAGAAGAAGAATGTGAGCAGCTTGAAGAAGAAGTTGGTTCATTGAGGGTTGAATTTGATAATCTCAACAAGAATTTGAAGAGTTTGCAAGTATTGGATGACATTCTTAGTTTTCAAAGATATCCATACAAAAAAATAGGTCTTATTTATACAGGTAAGTCTCCTTGCAAAGAAGACTCAAGCTCCAAGTCTGTAAAGGTAGAATTTGAAGAAAATTCCAAAGACAAAGTTGGGTTCTTCAAAAGCAAAGTCACAAAGAAGGCTAGATTAGAAGTATTTCTACTCTAGGAAGTTATGATGATGTTCTCAAGAAGCCCCATCATAAATTAGACATCAATGTAATGAAGAAAAAACATCAATAAAGGATCAAACCTAATCTAAGGTAGAATATCTTCAAAATGTCTTCAATGGAATCCTTGTCATCTAGGTATCGAAGTATATTTTTTGGCTATTACTTTTCATGTATATTTTTTCGGCATAAGGTTGGGGATTGCAAATACTATGATAGAAATTATTATAAAGGCTAGTATCAGACCTTTAGAATCAAGTTTGCAAGCAAACAATATCTAAATGGCTTCAATAGCAAAAAGTATACGGTAGTTGCTCCTTCATTCAAATACAATACAAAGTGATTTAAATGCCACAATTTTGGTTACATTGCACAAGAATGCAACATGAATTGGTTACATGAGAAGACCATGGAAGAAAGGGTTTCTACTAAGCAAGGAGAAAGTCACTCTTGGGTTTGGAGAAGAAAACAAGTAGAGCCAAAAAATAAAAATCATGAATTTTCCTTAAGGCATTCATATAAGTCGTTGATTGTAATGTTCTCTAAGGTAGAACCCATGATTCTACTATTTGAAGTTATGCCTAATGAAGAAGTTCAAATATTATTTTGTCAAAGGTTTTATCCATGACAAGAACATGATATAAATGCACAATAAAGACTGAAATTCTCTCTCCGAGAAGGAGATCAACTCTGATAAGCATGTCGAGAATAGTGCCAAGGATGCTCTAGATATGGATGATGAAAAATTTGAATTTGAAGAAAGGTAGAGAAAGGAATCAAAATATGGAGGAGAAAAATAGATGAACCATGGAAAGATAATCACTATTAGGGAATCAGTTATTGATAGAAGAGATCATAGTGACCATGAAATTCATGTTGATCATTTGACATAGTAAATGAGTAGACTTGGACACTTACACCTATCATGGTTTTGTAGAGGTCCTTTGGAGGCGATATTGTTGAGAAATGGCAACAAGAAATTCCAGTTTAATTTGTCCTTGAATTAAACTATGAATTAAAATAGAATTATTTTCTCATAGAAATTTGAAAATAATTAATCAAGTTTAATTAACTTAATTAATTTAGAAAATTATAATTGGAAGTATTTTAGTAGACATGTATATGTTCTCCCTAACTTATAGGAGCTCATGATGAGTTATGAATGAGTTGTAATTAATTAACTCAATTTATTGAGTTAAGTCCAATTAAATTAGTTCCAATCAGTTTCAGGAACTAATAGTGAGTAAACAGCTAATTGGGACACTAGTGACCTAATTAGTGCTACTCTAGTTAAATAAAGATTCAACCATCATAAACTCATGCATGTTGATTCTAAGAAAGACCCAGTTGAGACTAGAGTGCAGGGACAATGTACTATTTGTTTTAGAGGTTTTATTTCCCTTTAAATACAAGCTATTCTTCATAGGAATTACACATTGGAATAGAGACTTGGAGAGCTTGTGAATTGGCTAATATTTGGCCTTAAGGTTGCTTATGAGTTGGAGATTGAATTTGCTGAGTGTTGGGATTGTACTAGAGAGAACAAGAATTGTAATTTCATCTTGATTTTCCATATTAATACAAAACATATATTGGGATTTTTAGTTGTGGCTTTCCCCAGATATTTGTTGTGTTATGTGTCTTTGATTTTCCTCCTCTATTGATTATTGTTTGCTCGATGTTTATGGGCTTCCGATGTAAAGAGTAGAAGTAGATTCTTGTCTCTTGCTTTAGAAAATTGCATTAGCTTGTGAATCTACAGGTTTTTCTACATGGTATCAGAACAAGATTGTTTTTAGGGACGAGAGTTTGTAGAGAAGTTATGAGAATTTATGTGCAAAATTTTCATAAACAAATTGTAGATTTGGATTTCTTGGGAAAAGATACCCAAATTCAAAAAAAAATTGCCTGAATCAAAGTTCAGAGGAGAAAGATATCGCTGATTTAAAATCAGCTCTCTAGAGGAGATTTTGAATTTTTGAGTTTATGGGTTATAGGTGAAAGTCGAATTTGCATACATACTTCAATATCGATAGATGGCGTTCCATGGGTTGAGGCTTGAGTATGCCTTAGAAGGCAACTCTAATTTTATAGCCTGGAGGGACAGGATGGAGGTTGTGCTAGAAGATAATGGCTTTAAGGAATTCATTGATCAAGAAGTCCCCAAGACAGTAGCTACAGATGCACAGAACTTAGCCGAATGGAAGAAGTGTGTGGCAAAGTTAAGGCAGTTAATCCTTGAGGGATTTCGAGACCACATTGTCTCGAGTCTCCATGGAAAGGAAACTCCACATGCTATGTGGAAAACATTGATGGACTTGTATCAGAATAGCAATGATCAAAGGAAGTTGGCACTGAAGGATAAACTTCGTAAAATCAAGATGGAGAAAGGCGAGATGATTCCAAAGTACTTGACCAAGTTCACTCAATGTTAGGATGAACTTGGAAGTGTTGGAATCACATTTGTCGAGGAGGATATGGTGAGCCTTCCTTTTCTTGGAATCCCAAAGAGTTGGCATAGTTATCAGGACTCTGTCAATGGTTTGGAGAAGCTACCCGATTGAGAACGGCTATGGTCATATTTGATGCAGGATGAGATCAGAAGGAACACCATGGATGGCTCTTCATCAAAGACCGATGATGAAGAGAACTATGCCTTAGCGATTAAGGCAACGAAGGGTAAAGGTAAAATTTCTCGTTACAAATCAGATTCTTATCATGGAGGTAAGAAGAAGGACATGACGAAAGTTAGATGCTTTCATTGTCATAAGATGGGTCACTTAGCTACAAATTGTCCATTGAAGAAGTCGAAGGAGAAGTCCTCAGGAGGAGTGGTAGGTGAGGCTTTGGCCTTCCAATTCGAATTGGACTTTTCCCTCATTGCATGCATGGTGTCTTCAATGATGGGAAGTGTCTGGTACTTAGACAATGGAGCTTCTTTCCACATGACTGGCGAAAAAGAGTTATTCGGGTGAACTGGAGGAGAAAGATATTAAGATGTATATCGAGATGGGTGATGACAGTAAGTATAGTGTTACTAGTGTGGGCACTATTTCTGTTCAGAGGGAGCATGCAGCTCCACTCACCTTGAAGAATGTTATGCATGTACCCGGACTAACGAAGAACTTGGTATCCATTGCCATGCTTGAGGATAGAGGCTATGATGTGATGTTTTCGAAAGGAAAGGCATTCCTTCGACACATAGCCACGGGTCAAGTAAAGAAGATATGGATTCGAGTTTAAAATCTCTATAAGATAGAGGTAGAGGATTGTGCTGCTTTGAGTTTAAAAGCGGAAAACATGTTGAGCCAAGACGTCAGCGAGTTGTGGAACAAACGATTGGGCCACTTGCATCATGGGTCTTTGAAGATATTGTAGCAAACTCTACCGGTCTTCCCAAAGGTACGCTTCAGCAAGTTGATACATGCAAGGGTTGTACTTTGGGAAAATACACCAAGTCTTCCTTTGGAGATAAAGATAGTCAAGTAGAGTCTATTCTAGAGAGAGTCCATTCAGTTTTGTGTGGACCATTCTCAACAGTATACACCACCAAACATAGGTATTATGTTATATTTGTAGATGACTATTCTCGTAAATGCTATATTATTTTCATGCAGAGAAAGGATCAGGCATTCACAAAGTTTTGTGAATTCAAAGCATTGGTCAAGAAAGAGTTAGGAAACAAGGTTAAATCTCTATGGAATGATCCTGGTCCGGGTGTGACGAAGGACCCTTCCAAGACCTTTTACTTTCGTGATGTGTTAGATTTTAAAAAGAACATAAATGAATACATCTGCATGCTGTAAAGAAGAGGAACAAGACAATCATCAACAATATAAAAACATAAGCCATTGATAACGGAGTTCATCTAGGAGGGACTACGTCTCCAGGCCCCGGTGTCAAGATGGTGTAGGCCGTTGCATTAAGTGCTGTCAATAGTGATGATGTACATAGAGGTGATGTCGCTATCATACAAGGAAAATTCCCTCACACAGGAGTGGCTCCAAGAGATGTTCCACTACAGGAACTCTCAGTCAAAAAGGACTCTTATCAATATGACATAAAACTCATGCATGATGAGAATCCCACCAACATGGCATAAAAGGGATCTCAAAGCAACATGCATGTAGACACATGAGTATCCCATCAACATACAACAAAGGGGATCTCAAAACAAAACATGATGAATCATGACAATAAGTGCATCACATAGGTGATTCCACATCACATCGAGCAGGAATCATAAAAATGAGTAAGAAACAGGATCCCACATCAAACATCAATCAAGTACCTGTGCAACACAATGCATAGCAAAAGAAGTACATGAACACTGCATATACCTCACAACCAAGGGCCATCTGAAGAAGCGGATGTCAAACTGCTGAAGCTATTCGGACCATCGATATCACGACATCAATCGCATGACTGCTCGCACATGGATGTTGACACCTGCATTCCACTTAGAAAAGTGGCTGAAGAATAGAATGAGAAAATGAAAAATCTGAATGCACCATCAGATTTTTGATGTTGAATAGTGCAAAATCAACTGTCTATTTTTTGAATTCTGAGAAGTTGAGAATCTGGGGCTTAAGGAATCTTTTAGATTCCCCCTAGATTCCTCAAAGATTCTGCTCCATGGGTGCACTGGAAATCTGCAACTCCAAAGGCAAATATAACTTTTCCATTGCGATCCCTATGGAAAACCATGAAAAATGACTGTAAACTTGACTATATTCCGAGATGGAGAAAAATTACCTCCTCAGGAAAATTGCAGGGATCATGTTTCCGCTCCCTGTTTTTGCAGTTATCATGTTTCCACCCTCACACTGAAAATGGCCGAAAAATGCAGAACTCTAATGGATAAATGAACAACGCCATTGCGTTCGTGGCATTGAGAAGTGCTGAAACCATATAAAATTTGTCAAAATCTAACAAAGTGAATTTTCACCCCTCCTGCAAAATTCTGCCTCAAACTGCGTGCCAAGATTTTGCCTCCTCTGTCTTGAAATTCATGCCCACTCTTGATTCCTCCATTTGTCCCTAGGTGAAATGAAAATACTAGGTTTACAAAATATTTCCTAGCAGATTAACCAATAAGGCAGTTAGGTGGATTAGTTAAGTGACCACATTATAAGGATGAGGTCGGGTGGTCAAACCCTAACCCCTCTATTTTAATGCACAATTGTTTTATCAAAACCGAAATTAATTTGAAATCAGGGGGGGGTCAGGTCTGCATTGGGCAGCCCGCCCCATGTCCCACGCATTAACAAACGAACATCGCATGTGGCACTATTATGGTAGATGGCACATTAAAGGCGCGTATTGTTTTTATGGTTGTGTTAATTGTGGGTTCGTTTTTGGGGCCACCCGCTTGGGGGCCGACCACGTGGGTCGGGCGTGTTCGACCCCCACCGGTCCTGTACTAAGTGTTATATGGTGTTGTAAGGTGTGGAGGTGTGGGCTGGGTCCACTGGAGGGGGCCCGTGCCCACCCCATAATTAACATAACAGTTATGTGTATGGTGGAGGGCTCGATGGGGTGATGGGGTGTAAGGTGGTTGTGCGAGGGCCAGTGGGGGTGATGGCCCATCAGCCCAAAAATTTTGATTTTTCTATGTGATAGATTTTGGGGTGGCGAGGGTGGTGGCCCGCCACCACAACACACACACACACACACACACACACACACACATATATTTATTTTTTTATAACACATAGAGCAGTTTTAAATTCTTTAGAACATAAGGGATATTGGGCAAATTAATGAGGCCACAATTTCGGACGATTTTGGGAGCTAGTTTTTATGCCTTGGGGTCGGTCAAATTGTAGGACACTTAAACCTGGCCCACAACCCAACTTTGAGCAAAAGTTTGATAGGCTTGTTCTCCCTCATACGAGCTCGGATTGATGAAACGTTCGCACCTCCGTGATAAGGACGACGAGATCTACACTCTGGTACTGGGTCAAAGTCATTCTGAGCACTTTGATTTTCAAGTGTTCATAAGCCCTCTTTGTCCTATGTGTCTCTGGAGCCACCTAGATCAATCCTCCCCACTGAGCAGCTTTTGGTCCTCCAAAAGCATGAGAAATTATCTACAACTTCTTTGTACCCACTTTTGGTCCTCTAAAAGCATGAGAAATTATTTACAACTTATTTGTACCTTATTTGCATCACCAACGTCCTGAAAGGGTCTCGCTTCCCTCTCCTTCACCTTTGTTCTTCGGAGCCTTAAGTGACGAGCCGACACCTGCTACCTCTGCAATATGTAGTACATTCTTTTGCAAATTACATTCTTGACTTTTATGACCAACTAATGATCCAAACATCCCACACTTGCCATGAGTTTATAACACATACTTAATGGTGAAGTTTACATCAAGATGGACATAAGACCTCAGCTATGACAACAAGGACAACCTATCATTGTTGCTTCAACAAGTGATGGGAAAAACATCATCACTGCAACACATGATTTACAACAATCAGGCCAAACACTACTTTGTTTTGACAAGTGATGGAAACACAACATCACTTTCACAGTTCAACATGCGACAAAAAATAAGGCCAGACATCATTCTTGCTGAATAAGTGATGGAAAACACATCATCACTTTTACATTTTAAAATGCAACAAATGATTTACAAAAGCAAGACCATGAGAAGACAACATATCTGGAAACCATTTTTCACTTATCAATGTGAATGGGTTGCCTCCTTGTGGTGGTTTTGCTTGTCGAACAACTGCTTCACCTGGTTCATGCACTGACACTTTGTATTTAAGGCGTTGCTCTAGTTGGAGCCTCCAACAAGTGGCTCTTTGATGGCCATTTCTGTTGCAATGACTGCAGTACATATTCTTCCTCCAAATCTATTTAACATGTTTCTTTACCTGCTGTTGAGAGGGTCTTTCATGCCTCATCCTTTTGAGTGCTGCCACTCTTTTCCAACACTTACAAAATGTATGGTTATGTAATCCACAAAAGGTGCATGTTTTTCGATGCCATGTTTTATGTTCATTATTATCAATATGATCATAATCGAAATGAACATTCAAAGATCGAAAGTGGTTATACCTTCCCTTGTTGTCTCTAGTGTAAGCATGGTGATGAGAACTTGCCTCAGCTCTTTCCCTGCAATGGAAACTGCCATGAGATTGTGGGGATGTGTTCCCATCATTCTCTTTCGTCAACGATTTGGATGATGTCTTGGAAGAATTGACACCTTCAAGAATTCTCCTTTGGTGTATCTCAAGCCTGCAAATTTAGGTCTCTGCACAGCCTCTAATGGTTGAGTTATGCCTTGGTTATTAATGCCAAGTTTTTCTTCCTCCTCGTGCCTCGTCCTTGTAAGGAGCCTCATGTTTGTCCCTGCAATTGGGATCTCCAAATCTCCAACAAAAATCATACTATGTGAAGACAAAACTGAAAGGAAATCAACATCTTTCACCTCCTCTGTCGATTTGGAAAGAATTGATGAGGGCTTCTCATTATCTGTTGTTGGTGGTTCGCTAACTGTCGTGGCGCGTTCCCCAACTTCCTTTCTGAGATACCCAAGTCCTATTTGACACAGTAATTCCTCTACTTTGATGGGGTTGACAATGCCTTACCCATTAATGCCCAAGCCTTTTCCTTCATACCCCATTCTCTTCAATAGTTTGGAGCCAATTCCTGTGGTATGATTTTCAAAAACAGTGAAATCATGATCAAGAAACATACATGAATTCAAAGAATTACATTTTACCTCACATGGGTCACACTGCAGCTTTTCCAAGGCCTCGTCCTTTGCTTGCAAATGTCGTAGCAAACCATGTTTCTCCTCTTTCTCTTCATGTAGACACATATTCAATTCAACGTTCTCTGTTTGAATACTTTGCTTGTTGTGCTTCAGTTCTTTCAGGGCCTCTTCCATAAATGGGGTCATTTTTGTTTCTGTATGGAAGGAAGTTTTATACCACCATTCAGCTAGAGGAAACCATTTCACCCATTGTGTCTATTTATCAGATACAAAGCAACGAAAATATCCTTCCAAACATTTGTTTACTATCTCAGTTTTCCCATCAGATTGGGGATGATAAGATGAGCTATGAGCTAACTGAGTACCGACACAAGAAAATAATTCTGTCCAAAAATTTCTAGTGAAAATGGGATCTTTGTCACTTACAATAATCTTTGGGTTTCCATGTAGCTTCTGAATTGTTTCCATAAATGTAGTAGAAACTGTACTGACTTTAAATGGATGTGATAATGCACAAAAGTGTGCATACTTGGTAAGTTTTTCAACTACCACCATGATGACACTCTTTCCCTCAGAATTGGGTAAACCTATGATAAAATCCATTGAAACCTCCTCCCAATGTTGGCTTGGAATGTATAAAGGTTGTAATAGACCTGGGGTCTTAATTGTTTCAAATTTATTTTGTTGGCAAACCAAACATTCTGCCACAAACTTTTGAATCTCTGATTTAAGGCCATCCCAAAAAAATTCATTCTTAATCCTGTGGTAAGTTTTTAAAAATCCTGAGTGCCCTCCTAAGGGAGAAGTGTGCAATTCCATAAGAATATTTTGTTTGAGTTGGGAATTCTTATAGAGGTATAAGCGATCTTTGTACCATAATAAATCACTTTGCCAACTAAATGTATCAGATGTACTGGAATCTTGTTGTAACTTTCGAATAAGTGCCCACACTTCTTCATCATTCTTCCATTCCTCCCTTTCTTCATTTATCCAATCTGGTTGGATAATAGAAATGGCGCACAACAATGCTTCCACATCCTCATCCTTTCTTGAGAGTGCATCTGCCACCACATTTTGCTTCCCTTTTTTGTAGATGATTTCAAAGTCATAGCCCAACATCTTTGTGACCCACTTTTGTTGCTCTTCAGAGGATAATGTTTGTTCTAAAAAGTATTTAAAGCTATCATGATCCATTTTTACCTTGAAGTGTCTTCCCATTAGGTAGGGTTGGCATTTCTTAAGTGCAAGTAGTATTGCCAACATTTCCTTCTCATAAATAGCTTTGTGTAAAAACTTTCCCTTGATTGGACGACTTTCAAAATCAATGGGTCTTTCATCTTGCATTAAGACAACACCAATTCCATTTCCTGAAGCATCACATTCCACAATAAAGGTTTTTGTGAAGTCCGGTGTAGCTAAGACCAGTGCTTGGCACATTGCCTCTTTAAGATGTTTGAAGGCCTTTGTTGCTTATGGAGTCCATGAAAATGCATCTTTCTTCAACAATGTTGTTAGAGGTGCTGCTATTCTCCCATAATTCTTAACAAACTTGTGATAATACACTGTCAACCTGAGAAATCCTCGCAGATGCTTTACAGATGTGGGGATTTTCCATTCCTTAATGGCTTTAATTTTGCTAGGGTCTACCTTAACTCCTTCATGAGATACAATATGACCCAGATATTCCACCTCTTCTACTCCAAAGAAACATTTGGATCTTTTTGCATATAATTGTTTCTCCTCTAATAGTTGTAGCACCCTGTCAACATGTTCAACATGATCCTTCCAAGACTTGTTGTAGATTAGTATATCATCAAAAAATACTAACACAAATTTTCTAAGGAAGGGTTTGAAAATGGAATTCATCAAACCTTGAAATGTAGAAGGTGCATTGGTAAGGCCAAAGGGTATGACCAAAAATTCATAATGACCCTCATGAGTTCTAAATGTTGTTTTTGGAATGTCTTCAGTCTTCATTCTCATTTGATGATATCCTGAACGAAGATCCAACTTGGTGAAGTAAATTGATCCATGAAATTCATCCAATAATTCATCAATGACAGGAATGGGAAACTTATCTTTAATAATGAGATTGTTGAGCTCCCTATAATCTAGACACATGCGCCATGATCCATCCTTCTTGTGCACCAATACTATTGGAGCAGAGAAAGAACTTTGACTAGGTTGAATTATACCAGCCTCTAGCATTTCTGCAACCATACGTTCAATTTCACTCTTTTGGGAATAGGGATATCTGTACAGCCTGATGTTTGGAGGAACACTTCCTAGAATCAGATGAATAGCATGATCATGATCACGAATAGGTGGGAGACCTTTGGGAGTCTCAAATACCTTGGAATGATTGTCCAAGACTTTTTGGAGATTTGGAGAAATAGATGATTTCAATGTGGAAACATCTAGCAAACATAATTGTGCAATTACACCTCTTTGTTCCTTTTTTAGACGCTTTGTCATACCGTTAGAGCTGATTATATTTCCTGGTTTCCTTGCAATACCCCTTAATTCAACTTCCTTTCCTTTCACAAAAAATTTCATAAAAAGTTCTTGAAAATTAAAAGTTATTGTACCCAAGGATTGTAGCCATTGGACTCCTAGTACAACATCAGCACCTCCCATTGGAATGGAAAGCATTGGGCTAGTCAATACATATTCTCCCATGGATATCTTGATATTATGGCACTTTCCAGAGCAATTTATTGTTCCTCCATTTGCAACCATCAATTGACACTTTGGTGCTGGATATAGGAAGCAATTCAATTCTTTTGCTACCTTACAATGAATAAAATTGTGGGTACTTCCTAAATCAATCAACACTATTACATTTTTCTTCTTGATTTGTCCTTCTATCTTGATGGTTTGAGGAGTGGTAATTCCAGCCAATGCATTACAAGATATGGTTGGATTCATTTCTTCTTTATCTAGGCTTTGTTCCTAGAGTATATCCTCTTCTTTTGATCTTTCTTGCTCCTTTTCTTCTTCCTCTTCACAATATATGTAGAATAATTTCTTCTCAGCACACTTATGACCTTTACTGTATTTGCTATCACAACTATAACAAATCCCTTTTGCTTTTTTTTCTTCCAATTGTTGTGGTGTCAACCTTATAGGTTGTGGAAGACTAGGGGCAACAACACTTCCATCTTTATAGTTGTGAGTGGTATGCTTCCTAGTTGCCATAATTTTGCTTTCCATTTTTCTTGCTAACCTGAATGCCTTCTCTAATGAATCAGGTTCCCAAAGGCGAACATCATGTTGGATATTATCCTTCAAAGTCCCTATGAACACATCAATCCTATGATCCTCTGGAATATTTTTTACCCTTATGTTCAATTTTTGGAACTCCTCAATGTGCTCCATTATTGAACCCTTTTGTTTGAGACTTATCAATTGGCTTAAAAAAGTGTTGTTTTTTGTATCCTCATAATGTGCTGTCAATTCTTCCATAAAAATTTCCCAAGTGATAATTTGTTTATGAGAGAAAAGCCATTGATACCATACAAACTGATTTGGTTCCAAATATAAATTTGCAATACGTACCTTTTGTGTGTTTTGCACATTATTGAGATCGAAAAATTGCTCCATCTGTAATATCCATGTTGCGGGATCCTTGCCATCAAACTTCCTCATATTATTTTTCAGAATATGGTGGGTCTTCAATCCAACATTAGAGTCTATGAAATCATGATTAACATTTCTTTTGTTCTCATCATGAGTTTCCTTTACTACCCTTTCACCATTAGTAAGCATTTCTTGTAGAAACTTTGTCAAATCTGTCTTCAAATCTTCCATGCTTGTCTTCAAATCTATCTTCAAATCGTCCATCTTAGCTTCCACGTCATTCATCTTAGCTTCTACACCTTTCTTTAAACAATCCATCTTAGCTTCTACATCTTTCTTTAAACTATCCATCTTAGATTCTGTTACTTTTTGTGCAAGTGTCACTTGTTGCACTTAGTCTCGTAATTTTGATATATCATGTTGCATTTCTTCCTCTTCTTCATGAGTCATGCTAGAGCTTTCAGGTTTCTTACTAGGTGTTTGCATTTTCTTTCCTCAGGGCATCAATTACCGATAATAATGCTTTACTATGCCCTTTGAATTCCTTCAAACTAATTTTTGAAACCAAGCTTATGCAAAAATTTAAAAAAAACTACACACCTTTTTTCACTTTGTAGGAGCTTGATATTGAATCTGATGTATCTCTGTAATTTCAGATCATCCAGTTTTGAAGTTGAAACTTGTAGTAGCCCTCTGCGTCCTCTTTCCAATTCCACCAGTCTGATCCAAATTGGATTCTCCAGGGAAGAGTTATGCCAAATCTCCCACAGTGACCTGATTATAGACTAGTTCAGTAGAGCGAACTTGTACGATGTGCCACGTGTCACTGTTTCGACCTTTGTCTCTAAAAAATATATATAAGAAACTAAAGTCTGTCCTCTTTCTGTAATTTCTTACGAAATTTCAATCCGATGCTCAGAGAGAAAGTTATGGCGATTTTCCCCAGGTCACCTGTTTGGAATGTAATTCAGGAGTATACAAAAAGACCAACTTCCTCAGATCATATCTCCGCAAATACAGCACGAAAAGCTCTGAAATTCGGATCCAAGGTTTAGTGTGATTTCGTCTCAAATGGTTTTTTTTTTCACTTCTGAAACATCCTAGAAAAAAAGTTATAGCGAAAATGCTACGATGACCTATTTGGAGCAGCGAAACCCTAGAATCCAAAGCTCTGATACCAAATGTTATGAAACCAGCTCACAAAAAGATAGAAAAGAAAGATCAATGCCTTAGAATTTAGCCTCTTCAAGGGGGAAACCTCCTTTACATTACATAAATGAACAATTCTTGGATGATCCAAATGACAAAACCTCCTTTCTATATATAGGAGTCTAAGGAGTCACAATATAACCTAGCCGACCTAACAACAATAATATAAAGGCACAAAAATAACAATAGAGGGATTCTATTGGGCACAGTAATAACAATATGGGGTCAATAGGGGCACAACAATATTAATAAGGGATACAACTACAATAGTAATGGGTAATCACTAGTATTATTGGGACCTAACAGTATCAGAGCAAGATTGTTTTTTGGGCCAAGAGTTTGCAAAGAAGTTATTAGAATTATGTGAAAATGTTTTAGAAACAAAATGTAGATTTGGATTTCTTGGGAAAAGATACCCAAATTCAAAAACAAAATTCGCCTAAATCGGAGTTCAGATGAGGGAGATATCGTTGATTTAAAATCAGCTCTCTAGAGGAGATTTCTAAGTTTTTAGTTTCTAGGTTATAAGTGAAAGTCGAATTTGCATACATACTTTAGGATCGATAGATGGCATTCCATGGGTTGAGGCTTGAGTATGCCTTGGAAGGAAGCTCTAATTTTATAGCCTAGAGGGATAGGATGGAGGTTGTGCTAGAAGATAATGGCTTTAAGGAATTCATTGAGCAAGAAGTCCCCAAGCCAGTAGCTATGGATGCACAAAACTTGGCCGAGTGGAAGAAGTGTGTGGAAAAGGCAAGGTGGTTAATCCTTGAAGGATTTCAAGACCACATTGTCTCGAGTCTCCATGGAAAGGAAACTCTGCATGCTATGTGGAAAACATTGACGGACTTGTATCAGAATAAAAATGATCAAAGGAAGTTGCCAGTGAAGGATAAACTTCATAAAATCAAGATGGAGAAAGGCGAGATGATTCCAAAGTACTTGACCAAGTTCACTCAATGTCAGGATGAAATTGGAAGTGTTGGAATCATAGTTTTTGAGGAGGTTATGGTGAGCCTTGATCTTCTTGGAATCCCAAAGAGTTAGCATAGTTATCAGGACTCTGTCAATGGTCGAGAGAAGCTGCCAGATTGGGAATGGCTATGGTCAGATTTGATGCAAGATGAGATCAGGAGGAACACCATGGATGGCTCTTCATCAAAGACTGATGATGAAGAGAACTATGCCTTATAGATTAAGGCAAGGAAGGGGAAAGGTAAAATTTCTTGTTCCAAATCAGATTCTTATCATGGAGGTAAGAAGAAGGACATGATGAAAGTTAAATGCTTTCATTGTCATAATATGGGCCACTTAGCTACAAATTGTCCATTGAAGAAGTCCAAGGAGAAGTCCTTAGGAGGACTGGCAGGTGAGGCTTTGGCCTCCCAATTCGAATTGGACTTTTCCCTCATTGCATGCAAGATGTCCTCAATGATAGGAAGTGTCTAGTACTTAGACAGTGGAGCTTCTTTCCACATGACTGGCAACAAAGAGTTATTTAGTGAACTGGAGGAGAAAGATCTCAAGATGCATATCAAGATGCTTGATGATGGTAAGTATAGTGTTACTGGTGTGGGCACTATTACTTTTTAGAGGGAGCATGTGGCTCCACTCACCATGAAGAATGTTATGCATGTACCCGGACTGATGAAGAACTTGGTGTCCATTGCCATGCTTGAGGATAGAGGCTATGATGTGATATTTTCAAAAGGAAAGGCATTCCTTCAACACATAGCCATGGGTCAAGTAAAGAAGATAGGGATTCGAGTTCAGAATCTCTATAAGATAGAGGTAGAGGATTGTACTGCTTTGAGTTAAAAAGCGGAATATGTTGAGCCGAGACATTAGCAAGTTGTGGGACAAGCGATTGGGCCACTTGCATCATGGGGATTTGAAGATATTGTAGCAAATCTCTACTAGTCTTCCCAAAGTTACACTTGAGAAAGTTGATACATGAAGGGGTTGTACTTTGGCAAAATACACCAAGTATTCCTTTGGATATAGAGATAGTCAAGCGAGTCTATTCTGGAGAGATTCCATTCAGATGTGTGTGGACTATTCTCGACAGTATCCACTGTCAAACATAGGTATTATGTTATATTTGTAGATGACTATTCATGTAAATGCTAGGTATTTTTCATGCAGAGAAAGGATCAAACGTTCACAAAGTTTTGTGAATTCAAAGCATTGGTCGAGAAAGAGCCAGGAAAGAAGGTTAAATCTTTATTTAAGGATAGTGGATAATCCCTTTCTTGTTGAGAGGGAGTGTTGAGAAATGGCAACAAGAAATTCCAGTTTAATTTGTCCTTGAATTAAACCATGAATTAAAATAGATTTCTTTTCTCATAGCAATTTGAAAATAATTAATTAAGTTTAATTAACTTAATTAATTTAGGAAATTTGAGTTGGAAGTCTTTTAGAAGACATCTATATGTTCTCCCTAACTTATAGGAGTTCAGGATGAGTTATGAACGAGTTTTAATTAGTTAACTCAATTTATTGAGTTAAGTCCAGTTAAATTAGTTCCAATCAGTTTCAGGAACTAACAGTGAGTAAACAATCAGTTGGGACACCAACGAACTAATTAGTGCTACTCTAGTTAATTGAATATTCCACCATTAGAAACTCATGCATGTTGATTATGAGAAAGACCCAATTGAGACTAGAGTGCGGGGACAATGTACTATTTGTTTCAGATTTTTCTAAGTTTCACTGATAGTGCACGCATTCAGGAACTGATCCTTGAGGGATTGCACTATTTTTAGAGGTTTTATTTCCCTTTAAATACAAGCTATTCTTCATAGTAATTACACATTGGAATAGAGACTTAGAGAGCTTTTGAATTGGCTAAGCTTTGGCCTTGAGCTTACTTATGAGTTGGAGATTGAATTTGCTGAGTGTTGAGATTGTTTTAGATTGGTTTTCCAAATTAATACAAAACAGATAGTGGGGTTTTGAGTTGTGGCTTTCCCCAAATATTTATTGTGTTATGTGTCTTTGATTCTCTTCCACTATTGATTATTGTTTTCTCAATGTTTATGGGCTTCCACTGTAAAGAGTAGAAGTAGATTCTTGTCTCTTGCTTTAGCAAATTGCATTAGCTTGTGAATATGCAGGTTTTTCTACAGATATATCATGAATGATGTTTTCTAGCCTACTCATAGGGATAGTATGATGGTAGAAGTATGATAGCAGGCACGTACAAGTAAAGAGACTATCTAGGTTCACCATTAAAGATGGGTTCACAAAGTACACAATCAAAAGAGAGATGAGCAGTCCAAGGAATATAAGCAGTTCATATTGGGAATTATATTGCCGATTAGAGGATATGGATAATAGGAAGGCATGCATCACATATTTCAACCAAGCATTATGAAGAAGATGTACATAGTAGGAAGATTGACAGGGCGGACTTCACTTATAATTTGATAAGGTCCACAGGAAATTTCAAGAACAGTTTGAGAGCATTAGTAGGAACTTATAAATGAAGAACTTATGCAAAAAGGAAGTATGGTCTAAGGGGGAGACTCCATTTATAGCTCGATCATGTTTGCAAAAAAGTTCAAGAATAGTTAGAAAGAATTGGTAGGAACTTACGTATGAGAAGCTTTTTCACAAAGGAAGAATGATATTAAGGGGAGACCCCATCAAGTCCACATACTCTCATGGAAGCATTGGTATGAAACCATATCCCTTTGTTGTTGATGCCAAAGGGGGAGAGAATGCAAAAATTAATAAGGAAGACATTGAAGCAGAAAAATGACAAAGAAAATATTTAAGGAGAGAAAGTAGGAAGAATCTTTGCAAGTAACTAGGGAGTCCCCAGTGGCATGTTAGGGGGAATTTGGTCCATTTTCCATCAATGACTATCAATGTCTGGTGATTTTTCCATCAATGAAAAGGGGGGATATTTTTGCACATAGTGTTTTCATTAAGGAAAACTATTGTCATTGATGTCAATGGGCATGCCTAAGAAAGCAACATGGGCATTCATTGTAACAGCCCTAGTGAAAATTCCATGTAATAAAAGTAAATAAAGGAAAAATAATAACCACGATTGATGGGACACTGATTCCAAGCTGAATTTTGGGCAAAATCCTAGTGATGGGGATCACTTTTGATTTTTTATGGCTAAGGAAATTGGAAAAGGGAATGGATAAGGCTTTAGAAAGGAAAAATGGCATTTTTTTCACATTTATTTATGAAAATAATGGAAATTAGGAGAAAAGGGAGGTGAAAGGTCACAAGTTGCATGTGAGGATGAAAATGAAGGCAAATAATGGAAAATGAAGAAAGTAAAGGCCTCATTCACAAAGAGGCTTCTGAGGATCAGTTGGCAAGCTTTTTCTAACCTTTTTTCAGTTCAGTTTTGGAGCTCTCTCATTATTCTCTCTCTATCAAACTCTTGGAGACTTAGAGTTTTCTTGGAGCACTCTTGGTGGGTGTGGCATACCTGGATTCTTGAAGAAAGAAGGCAAAGGAAGAGCAGGAAAGTGTAATAGGGCATTGAGATTAGCAGCTACATCATATTTTCTTGCAGGTACTGATTTGTATGTATGTTTTCTTCACTAGTTTTGGCATGCATGGAATATTCATGTGGATTCTTGGTCATGATTTGTCATTAGCATGGAGGATTGTCTAGATTGATAGTGGGTTTCATAGCCTTTCCATTTCTTGGATAGCCATGGTGATTGTGGGTTTAATTTCATTATTTTTTTTTTGGTTGGTTCTCATGTTTCCTTAGCTTGGGTTGAGTCACTAGTCCTGGAAGCCTTAGTTAGAACAAATGCTCTGGAAGCCCTGGAAGGCTTGGATGGAGACCAATCTGATGATGGTTTTGTGATGTCCGACCGTGAGGTGGAATCACTGTTTGATGGGTTGAGGTGGATGGCCTTTGGAATCCCTAGATGAGTTTTGATTGATGTGTTCTATGAGATCCCACATTCATGCTTGGAATCTGGCACTAGGGTGAATGGCTAAAGATAGATTTGGCTCATCCATTCTACAGTTGGGTAGAACATGGAAATTCCATTCCGAGTTTGGATTTTGCATCATTAATGAAAGGTTATTTCTCCTTATATTTTTATGATCATTTTGATGGATTATATGCGGTATATATGGTTGTACTTTCATGAGTATTTATGTTGCTATTATATTGGTTATATATGTGTTTTATGACAGGAACCATGTATGGCTTTCATCATGTTTTTACTTGTAATTGAATGATCAATGTATCTATGACCTAATGGATGGAATGGAAGTTGATCTATTGAGGCATCAATGGTTCTTATCAATTCTCAGCTAAGTATGAGACCCCTATGCTCAGAACCGTTATTTACACTTATAGGTCACATATTTGTGATATGTTTGACGAAATTTCTTTCATGGCTAGTAGGGGAGTAGTCAAGGTCTTAAATAAGTATTTTCTTTAACACTGTCATTTCCATGTTATTTTACTGTTCTAAAGAGATGGTTAAATTATGGCCAGTGACCCAAGATATAGGCCTTAAAAAGTGGCTCAAATCTCAGGGTCGTTGGCATAGCACTGACAAATTTAGTCTCTGGTCACTGACAAACAAGCCTATGAGAGCAACTTTGGGTTTTTGGAGTTGTCATGCCTATAGCATGAGAGCGACTGAGGCTTAAGTTGTCCAAAATTTTAGTGGGACATAAGGGAAAGCTATCTAAAGTATTGGATTGGTTCTTGAGGGTCCTGAAGCTAATGTTGAATATCAGTATGGTGTGTTTTCGTCGGTTCCACTTACTGAACATGACTTAAGAGGTCGAATCATATCATAGTGGCCTCTCCTTGCATTTTTACCCTTGTTGGATGATTTCTTGGGTAGATGTGGGAGGAGGGTGTTATAGAGTGGTACCAGAGCATGGTTCACCCCTCAAACTAGATGGGCTATTTATTGGTCATGCATGCGTGTCGATTGCATGTGTTTCTCTCACCCTTGCATTCCATGTACTTGTTGCATTTTCATGGTGTTGTTCATGGTTGTAGTGATGTTGTTGTGTCAAATTTGAGGTTGTTATTGTGGAATGCATTGTTGTGAGTGTATGACTAGTTACATGTTGATTTATGTCGCTTACATGTATCATTATAGTATGCTTGGTTACATTCTTGCATGTTTGGTTACATTCATGTATGCTTGGTTGCATGTATCATTCTTGTAGGTTTGATTTCAAGTATCATTCACTCATGCTTGATCATATGTTCTTATGCATATGTGTAGTTGGTTACATATTTCTTATGCATGTTCATGTTTGTATGTGGTCAACAATACAATGATGTACTGGTTGTTGTCATGCATGAGGTCGTGGTGTGTGTGGTTGTTAAGATCATGTATTGATGACTAGACCCTAGATAGAATGATGGTTCAATGGTCATATGCTTATGTATTAAGTTTCTATATATTTTCATGATTATATTATACATGTATCATGCTAATTTGTTGATCTTGCAGACAAGGTCTCCTATCCGAGTTATGATGAGGTACGTTGGTTTGTCATGATTTGGTTTAGCTGACATGATATAAATTGAAGGGAATATCAAATGGATAGAAATATGGTTGACTGAAAGACTCTCCCTATGAATCCGAAGAGAAATATGGTGTTGTGAACTCTTCTGATTTGGAAGCTACACTAAGAAGCTTAAAGGAAGAAATAAGGAATTGTAAGGAAGATAATGACAGAATCATGCAGGAACAAGAGAAACAAGTAGAGGTAAATGCAGTGATACTTCATAGTTTGTCAGATTTATAGTCATAGGGACCACATCAGATCAACTATGAGAAGAAGGATAGAACTAATGGGGCATATGGTAGTCGATTGCATGGTGGTCACGGATCAGGTAGAGATGACACAATTAAAGACGGTATATTTTTGGACATTTCAAATAGGAGAGGGGATAAACACATGTATTATTCTAGTTCTGATTCAGATAGGCATCATGATCATCATCATTATCATCCTTACAAGAGGAATGATAGGGGATATTTGTTGGATGAGTTTAAGAAATAAAAGCCACCAACAATTGATGGAGAGATGAAGAAACCGTAGGATGCAGAGGCATGATTTCTTGGCATGAGGAAATTCTCCAAATTACATGACTATTTAGAGAACATGAAAGATAAAGTGGCTCCATTCAGTATCGAAGGCAAAGAAAACATTTGGTTAGAAGATGTGAAGAATGTCATATGCATTCATGAGGAGGATTTTACGTGGAGTGAGCTTGAGAGTTTATTCAAGAAGAAGTATTTGTCAAAGAGATACATTAATGACAGGGCGAAATAATTTTATGAGCTAAAGATGGGTTCCATGACAGATGATGAGTACACTAGCAGATTCTTAGAGTTGCTAAGGTATGTGCCTTATCTCACAAATGAAAATGCCAAGATTCAAATGTTCATTAGTGGGATATTGGTTGCATTTAAAGACAAGATTGAGTTTGATGAGCCTAGATTATTGGAGGATGCCATTCAAAAGCTAAGGCATTGTTATGAACAATCGAAGCACAGAACTAAGACTAAGCTAGACTAGAGAGGTGATACAAAGAACAAAGAAAAATGGGGTGGAAAGCGAGCAAGGCCTCAGGATAAAGATAACAAGGAGAATGTTGCACCACCTAAGAAGTTCAATGCATGGGATAGAGGATAGGGATTCCGATCAGGAGAACAAAAAAAGGAGACAGGCTAGAAGCCTATAGAGTGTTGGATTTGTGGCAAGTATCATCGCAGGAGAGATTATTCATAGAATCAGGGTGGTAGACCTCAGATATACAATGCGCAGGAGGCACAAACTGTTGGGGATGTTGGTTAGAGTATTCCACGTATCTATGCAACATTGGATAACAAACAGGGAGATCATCAAGCATCTATCATTGATATGGACGATAATATTCGTGATCAAGTTATTTATACTTTGATTGAACCTGGATCTAATTATATCTATGTTAGTCTTGACTTGGTGGATAAGTGTGGTTTGAGTAATGAATTGCATGCAGAGTCTTGGTTAGTGCAGTTGGCTATAGGTATGAAGAAGCAAGCTCATCATTGGGTAAGATCATATTCATTTGATTTTAATGGCATGCCTACTTCAACACATTTGAATTGTATTACCGTTGGAATCCTATAGTATGTTGTTGGGCATGGATTGGTTGTATCTTCACATAACCAAGGTAGACTATTATGACAAAGCCATTGAGTGTGTTTATGACAATGGAGAACCAAGAGTCTTACAAGGTAATAAGAAAGCTACATCAGTTAGGATGGTGACAGCTATGCAAGCAAAGCATAGTTGCAAGAAAGTAAGCTATTTGCAGTGCACATTTCTAGTGATAAGGGTAAGGAAGTTGAAGATGCAAATGTGTTGAGCAGGTATCCAGTTTTACAACAGTTGAAGGATGTATTTCCTGAGGACATTATAGCGTTGCCACCTCACAGAGAGGTATACTTTTCTATTGAGTTAGTTCCAGGGGAAGTTCCAACATCAAAAGCACCTTGCAGGATGAGCCCACTTGAGTTGGTTGAGTTAAAGTTGCAGTTGAAGGAAATGTTGGACAAGGGGCACATTAGGCCAAGTGTATCACCTTGGGGTGCACTGATATTGTTTGTAAAGAAGAAAGATGATACTCTTAGATTATGCATTGGCTATAGGCAGTTGAAAAAAGTAACCATCAAGAATAGGTATTTGTTTCTGAGGATTGATGACTTGTTCGATTAGTTGAAGGGAGCAACAATGTTCTCTAAGATCGACTTGAGATTCAAATATCGTCAGGTACGCATCAAAGAGGAGGACATTTACAAGACCGCATTCGAGACTAGGTATGGGCATTATGAGCTTGTTGTTGTTCCCTTTGGCTTAACTAATGCTCCAGCTACATTTATGTGCTTGATGAATAGTGTGTTGCGTCAATATTTGGATAAGTTCGTTATTGTGTTTAGTGATGATATATTGGTATATTCTAAAAATGAGGGAGAGTATGTCAAACATTTAGCAGTAGTGTTGAGGTTGTTAAGAGAGCATCAGTTGTATGATAAGCTCAACAAGTGTAGTTTCTTTCAGATTGAGGTACACTACTTGGGGCATGTTGTCTCCAAGGAAGGCACTGCAGTAGATCCATAAAATATAAGAGCCATCATGGAGTGGGTACATCATAAGAATGTGGATGAGGTGAGATCCTTCATGGGTTTGTCAGGCTACTATAGGAGGTTCATTAGGAAATTCTCATAGATTGCTTATCCTATCTCATTACTGCATAGAAAAGGTAATAAGTTTGAATGGAAAGAGGAGTGTGAGGTTAATTTTGAGCAACTCAAGTGGTTGTTGACACATGCACCAGTACTAAATATTGCAGATACAGACAAAGAGTTTGCAATATGCATAGATGCTTGCAAGAGAGGACTTGGTGGAGTCCTTATGCACAATGGATAGGTGGTATGCTATGTGTCATGGAAGTTGAATGAGCATGAGAAGAACTATCCCACGCATGATCTTGAGTTTCCAGTGATTATACATGCATTGAATATGTGGAGACACTATCTTTGTAGGTTTTAACCCCGTACAGAAAGCACCTGCATACGAATTTTAAGAACACTAAAAAATAAACAATGCGAGAGCATAACACATAAAACACATATGCATAGAGATTTTCCTCTGGATCCCAAAACCGGGACTACTAGCTTTATTTTTCATTATATTCCTTTCAATGTTACAATACATATTTATACATGCCGAAGCATCCAATACCATGGACCGAAAACCATCGCGTCCAAAACCATGGACCAAAAACCATTGTGTCCAAAACCATGTGCGAAAATCATGCACAAAACCATAGGTAGGTCCACCCAACCTAACATAGGGTACAAAACCAAAATTTTTCGGGGAATTGACCTAGACCCCATAGAGTGGGCTTACCTGCACCCCTCAAACCCCCTGTGACCCCCCCCCCCCCCCGCTATGCAATCAGCACAATGAAGGGGGGCTTCACTCCCCTCCTAACCCCCCAGTTAATTATGTGGGCTAGTCGTGGAAAGAATATAACACAACCCAACATTCTCCCACTTGTTGTTTTCTTTCCACAGGGGTCCACAAGAGTGTTTAGTCATTTATCTAGCCCTGCAATGCCCATTGTTTCTCTACACCAAGAGAACTTCTCATAGCTCATAGATTTTGTCAATGCATCCGCAGTATTCTTCAAAGTGTCCACCTTTACCAGCAACACCTTTTTTTCCTCTATCATATCCCTCACAAAGTGACACTGAACATCAATGTGCTTTATCTTTGAATGATATGCAGGGTTCTTTGCTAATAAAATTTCACTTTGGTTGTCACAGTCTATCCTTATATCTCCTGTACTAACCCCATATTTGAACACAATCTCTGCAACCAAACTGCTTCCTTGGTTGCATGAGTGACTGCCAAGTATTTTTTCTCTGTAGTTGATAGTGCCACTACAGATTGTTTCTTACTCATCCAATTGACTGCATCTCCAAATAGGTTAAACACATACCCACTTGTAGATATTCTCTGATCCAGATCTCTAGCCCAGTCCACATCAACAAAGCCACGGATATCCAAAACTCTGTCCAATCTTGGTATTCCTTGGTAGCACAAACTGTTATGAAACTAGCTCAAGAAAAGATAGAAAAGATAGATCAATGCCTTAGAATTCAGCCTCTTCAAGGGGGCAACCTCCTTTACATTACATAAATGAACAATTATTGGATGATACAAATGAAAAGACCTCCTTTCTATATATAGGAGTCTAAGGGGTCATAACATAATCAAAGCCGACATAACAATAATAATGTAAGGGCACAATAATAACAATAGTGGGCTTCTATGGGGCACAATAGTAACAATATGGGCACTACATGGGTGCATCAATATAATAAGTGGGTTATACTAATAACAATAAGGGGTTACACTAGTAGTATAGGGGCCTAACATGCCTCTCTCCTTCAAAAGCGTTGTCCTCAACGCTTGAGTAGTTCTTGATGCTTCTGTGTAAAATTTTTGTCCTCCCATGTGGAATATTCAGCGGGTAAGTTCTTCCACTTGATGAGATACTCTAAAATTGATCGCTTTCGTAGATGTCGGGTTCTTGTTTCTGTGACTGCTCCAGGTTCCAATATGATTTTTCCTTCCTCTTTAATTTCTGGAAATATTGTTTGAATTGGGATCTTTTACAACTTTTGAATAAGTGGCCATACTTCTTCGTCCTTCTTCCATTCATCCCTTGCTTCGTTTATCCAATCTGGTTGGATAATATAAATAGCACAAAACAATGCTTCCACATCCTCATCCTTGAAGAGTCTTCCCATTCGGTAAGGTCGCCATTTTTTAAGTGCATGTAGTATTGCCAACATTTCCTTCTCATAAATAGCTTGCTTGAGATGTAGCAGTAAAAATACCAAATCACCTACATCAAAACATTTTTCACTACGATGTTGATCTACCTGTTGTTTTGTTTGATTTTGCACTGAAGTGGCGTTATCCTTTAAAAGTTGGAGAACTTGTTGTTGATGCTCGATGTGATCTTTCACTGCTTGAACCTTTTTCTTCTTGATATGTCCTTCTATCTCTAGAGTTTGAGGAGTGGTAATTTCTTCCAATCCTTTACAAGATATGGTCGGATTCATTTCTTGATGCTCGATGTGATCTTTCACTTCTTGAACATTTTTCTTCTTTATATGTCCTTCTATCTTGATAGTTTGAGGAGTGGTAATTTCGAACAATGAATTACAAGATATGGTTGGATTCATTTCTTCTTTCTCGATGTGATCTTTCACTTCTTGCACCTTTTTCTTCTTGATATGTCCTTCTATCTTGAGAGTTTGAGGAGTGGTAATTCTTACCAATGCTTTACAAGATATGGTCTGATTCATTTCTTCTTTGTCTAGGGTGGGGTCCTAGCGTATATCTTATTCCTTTGTTGTTTCTTGATCCTTTTCTTCCTCCTCTTCATATTCTATGTAAAATAATTTCTTCTCAGCACACTTATGACCTTTAGTGCATTTGCTATCACAATTGTAACAAAGCCCTTTTTATATTTTTTCTTCCAATTGTTGTGGTGTAGCCCTCGTAGGTTGTGGAAGGCTAGGAGAAACACCACTTCCATATTTATAGTTATGAGGGGTACGCTTCCTGGTTTCCATAATTTTGCTTTCCATGTGTCACAAAGCCCTTTTACTCTTTCCAATTGTTGTGGTGTTGCTCTAAAGAAGGTGTTGCTCTTTGTATCCCCATAGTGTGCTATCATTTCTGTATAAATTTTGAATAATTTAACACATATTCAATAGAGATTATCCTGATCATGTACTATTGCGGAATACATACACAATACATAAGCTCCTCTACGTTGATCATCAATATAGCAGCATCAATAACAATAAAACATCAAGAGCATTCACACATTAACACAGTATGTAATCCGGGGAAAGCATCTCGCTAAAAACCCCACACTATCTGTATATTAATGATTGAGAACATGTAACATTACAAAGTACAATGCTTATCACAAGCAATCCAGTACCAGCTCCACCTGTTACACACAATACAGCTCAGATCTGATCTCCAAATCTATTCCACTGCTTGCCTGCCTCCACTGCTCAATACCTGCTCAAGAACTGATGAGAATGGTTTACCAAACTCGTATTTTACCTGCAAAGAATCACTCACACTCTGTTGGACGTGAGCATAGGCTAAAATTCTTGATATTGGCCAATTCATTGGCATACTCAATCCCTCTGATTGTGAAAATCATCATGCATAACTATAGTCACAACTGATAACAATCTGATCCTCTAACACTTGTCCCTGCTGAACTGAACATGCACTGACATGCAACTGAGTTAACTAATGTATTCTATAGTTGCATTATGAGTTAATAACTTGTGAATTAATTAATAACTAATTCACCCAACTCATCTCTAGTCTATTTTCCAGTTAGACTAAATACAACCAGTTTAACAAAGCTAAACTGAACAAAACTCCATCAACTGCACCTCTAGTCCACTAAACTCAACTCACTTGAGTTCTAACTGAAGTCCTGCATGCAAATATTAGTCATCCCATAGGTAACCACGTATTTCCCTCTGGGATCTGCATGTACCACATCCGCAGCTCATCCTGAAGTGCTCCAAGAAAATAAGATCAAGTTTATAGTCCAAATATTATTATGAGACAATAATATTTGACTTTTCTATTTTTGACAGCCAGTCTAAAAATAGACTTTGATCACTCACACTGTGATCACTCACACTGTGGTCACCCACACTGTGATCACTCATACTGTGGTCACCCACACTGTGATCATCCCTGCTGGGATCAAAAATAGAACTTGCACCATAATTTTCCTGCAGGCCCACTTAGTGAAGGCGACTCTTTTCACTAAGCTCCATCATCTTGTTGCAATCTCAACACTCCCTCTCGACAAGATATGGATTATCAGCAACCCCTATCCTGCCTCGGTGGTACTCTAATTTGCTCCTGGTGAGAGCCTTCGTCAGAATATCAGCATCCTGATCCTCCGTTGGAATGTATGAAAGCAACATGATCCTCCGCTGCACACAATCTCTGATATGATGGTACCTGATGTCAATATGCTTAGATCTATCATGAAATAAAGGATTAGCCGAGAGTTTAATGCAACTCTGGTTATCACAATAAATAACAGTAGGATCCAAATGAGAACCGAACAAACCAACCAAGATCTTCCTCATCCATATAGCCTCGCATGCAGCCAAACTTGCTGCCATATACTTGGCCTCCGCTAAACTGAGTGCCATGGATCTCTGCTTCCTGCTGTACCAAGAAGCTGCTGTCGATCCAATACTGAAGACCCCTCCTGATGTGCTCTTTCTGTTCATTGGGCTCCCTGCCCAATTTGCATCTGTGAAGCCACATAGCTTCACCTCATCCTCCTGTCTGTACCATAAACCATATCCCGATGTGCCTCTCAAGTAGCGCAATACATGCTTGCCCGCCTTCTAGAAGAGCTTGGTAGGCTTAACCATAGCTTGTGAAAGCTAGTTAACTGCATAACATATATCGGGTCGTGTATTGACCAAATACATCAGTGACCCCACCAACTGTCAATAAACAGTGGCATCCACTTCTTCTCCTGAAGTGGCATCCTCCTTCCTCTAACCTCCAGGAAGAGGAGTATCAACAGGCTTGCAGCCATGCATGTTGAACTTCTCCAGTATCTCTCGAGCATACTTGCCCTGAGAAACAAACAGTCCACCACTGCGCTGCCATATTTCCAATCCTAGGAAATAGTGAAGGAGGCCCAAATCCTTCATCTCAAACTCTGTAGCAAGATCCTTCTTGCATGACAGTATCAACAGCTCATCACCCGTTAGAATCAAATCATCAACATACAGTACCATGATAAGCAACTTACCCTCCACCACAATCTGGTATAGGTTAGGATCCGCCTCGCTCTTGGAGAATCCAAGTCCTGTGAAATAGCTGTCTATCCGTGTGTACCAAGCACGTGGTGCTTGCTTCAACCCATACAACGCTCTCTTGAGCCTGCACACATGCGACTCGCTGCTGAAGACCTCAAAGCCTTCGGGTTGCTCAATGTACACCTCCTCCTCAATGACTCCATTGAGGAACGCAGTCTTCACATCCATCTGATGAATGTGCCATCCCATCTGCGCTGAGAGAGCAAGAATCGTCCGTATGGAAGAATACCTTGCGACAGGTGCAAAGGTCTCCTCATAATCGATCCCCTCTATCTGTGAAAAGCCTCGGGCAAAAAATCTTGCCTTGTACTTCTCCACACTCCCGTCAGCTGCCTGCTTAACTTTGTAGATCCATCTCGAACCCACCACTAATTTCCCTTCCGGTCTAGGAACAATCTCCCATGCACTGTTTCTGACAATAGAATCATACTCTTCCACCATGGCGTCTACCCATGCGGGATCCTCCACAGCTTCCTCGAAAGAGGATGGCTCAGTCACAACACACTTGCTCATAAGAGCCATGTATCCAGTGTACCGATCAGGTGACTGTCTCTGCCTGCGTTGGGTTGTAGGTGGTCCTACAACTTTCTCTGCATCTTGAGCCAGTCGCTCAGCTTCTGTCAATCACTTTCGCCCTCTGATGGTTGGCGCTGCATGAGTGGTCTCTTCCACTCCATGAACCTCGTCCTATGGCTGATCCACGTCTTGAAGGTCATCCTTAGGAACTAATAGCTCCTCATCTGCATGCAAGTGTAGCTCCCTCTCAAGCGAACACTTCATGGCTTTCTCCTCTTGAAATTTTATATCCCGTCGCACGACAGTTTTATCACTGTCTGGCAAATACACATGATAGTTGTGGGGCGTATCAGTGTACCCCATAAATATCCCAACCTCTGCGGTCGGCTCCAACTTCTTCCTGGCATCCTTTGTCACATGCATGTAAACGTTAGCACCAAAAATCCTCAAATGAGAAAGATCAGGCTTCTTACCAGAATAAGCCTCCTCGAGTGTACTCATGCCAAGTATCCTATGAGGACAATGGTTATGCACATAAACTGTTGTATTGCATGCTTCCGCCCACAAGTGAAGGGTAGGCCCTGATCATGCAACATTGCCCGTGCAGCACCCACAATCATTCTGTTCTTCCACTCAGCTACCCCGTTCTGTTGTGGGTTATGGGGAGCTATGAGCTCTCTTCAAATCCCTTCTGCCTTGCAGAAATCCTTGAACTCGTCCGAGATGTATTCACCACCATTATCGCTCCTAAGAGCCTTCACCTTCTTCCCCGACTCCTTCTCAACTAGTGCTTTGAATTCACAGAACTTTGAATATGTCTCGCTCTTCTTCTGCATGAAGAAGATCCAGCACTTACGAGAGAAATCATCAACAAAAATCACATAATACCTGTGTTTTGCTGTCGAGGCAACTGAGAAAGGTCCACACACGTCTGTGTGAATTCTCTCAAGGATCGTCGTGGCGCGACTATCCTTCTCGTGAAAGGTGGCTTTCACAAACTTCCCCAAAATACACCCCTTGCACTGATTTGACTGTGCAAGTGTGCCTTTAGGAAGCCCTGTAGTGATCTGCTGCAGTATCTTCAAGGCTCCATGGTGAAGGTGACCCAATCTCTTGTGCCACAACTCACCATCATCCCGGCTCACCAATCCTTCTGCCTTGCCCGCCATTGCTGCGCATCCATCTACATGCAACTGATAAAGGTTCCTCACTCGAACCCCTATCTTCCGGGTCTCACTAGTTGTCTTGCTGCGCAGGAAAGCCTTTCCCTCGCTGAAAACAACATCATACCCCTTGTCTTCTAACATCGCCACTGAGATAAGATTCTTCTTCAATCCTGGAACATGCATGACTTCCTTTAATACGAACAGTTTACCAGACTCCCTCTCAAAGGAAATGGTACCGATACCAGTCGCACTGTATCTACCATCCTCGACCATCTTGATGTGCACTCCAAGATCTTTGTCCTCCAGATCAGAGAACAAATCTCTATCTCCCGTCATGTGAAAAGACACACCACTATCCAAGAACCACACTGATCCCATCATACTTGAAACCAAGCATGCGATCAATGAAAAATCAAGCTCAAACTGTGAGGTTAGAGCCTCTCCTGCTGAAGATCCAACAGCCTGCTTGTTCTTCTTCTTCTGCGGACAATTAGTGGCATAGTGTCCGTGCTGGTGACAGTGAAAACAATTCACCTTGGACATATCCTGCTTCTTGCCTTTCGCACCAGATTGAGAAGCTTTCTTGCTCTTCCCTTTCTTTGCTTTGCCAGCCAAAGCAAAATTCTCTTCATCAGCTCCCTTGACGAAGATCCGTCCCTGGTACTCCGCCTGATCTCCTCCTGCACAAGATCTGACCATAGTCTTTCCCATCCTGGAAATTTATCCCGACCATTGACAGAGTCCTGATAGGAATGCCAACTCTTTGGAAGACCAAGGAGAGCCAAGCTCCCCAAGTCCTCATCATCGACAGTAACCCCCACACTTCCCAGCTCATCTCGACACTGAGTGAACTTCGTGAGATACTTGGGAATACTGTCACCCTTCTCGCATTTGATGTTTCTGAGTTTATCTTTGAGCACCAGCTTCCTCTGATCGCTCTTGCTTTGGAATAATTCTGTTAATGATTTCCACATCAAATATGGAGTAGCCTTTCCATGGAGGCTGGACACAATGTGATCCTTCACGCCCTTCAACAGAATCCTTCGACATTTTACGGTCTTCTTTTGCCCAGCATCAGCTTGAGTAGCATCAGTAGGCTTTGGGACATCCGTCTCTATGAACTCCTTCAGCCCGTTATCATCCAATACTACCTCCATCCTGTCCTTCCATGCAATATAGTTTGAGCTGCCCTCAAGAGCATACTCCAGTCACAATCCGTTGAAAGACATTTCTGTGTTGTCACCAAGAAAACACTGCTGCAAATTCGAATTCCACCAGCAACCAACTCAACTGCCTCGGATCTAAGATTCGTGAGAACACAATATTTCTCGTACAGAGATTGACTGTATGTGCATTCACTGGATATCTCACCTTCCAAAGGAAGGATGAATCCAAAGGCTACCTGGCCCGATTACAGACTCTGCCTAAAGAAATAGAATGTAAACTCTTCCTGAATAGTAGATCTGATGATCAGCAGCTCCGATACCATGTAGAAATTTTGAATAATTTAACACATATTCAACAGATATTATCCTGATCATGTACTATTGTGGAATACATACACAATACATAAGCTCCTCTACGTTGATCATCAATATAGCAGCATCAATAACAATAAAACATCAAGAGCATTCACACATTAACATAGTATGTAATCCGGGGAAAGCATCTCGCTAAAAACCCCACACTATCTGTATATTAATGATTGAGAACATGTAACATTACAAAGTACAATGCTTATCACAAGCAATCCAGTACCATCTCCACCTGTTACACACAATACAGCTCAGATCTGATCTCCAAATCTATTCCACTGCTTGCCTTCCTCCAATGCTCAATACCTGCTCAAGAACTGATGAGAATGGTTTACCAAACTCGTATTTTACCTGCAAAGAATCACTCACACTCTGTTGGACGTGAGCACAGGCTACAATTCTTGATATTGGCCAATTCATTGGCATACTCAATCCCTTTGATTGTGCAAATCATCATGCACAACTATAGTCACAACTGATAGCAATCTGATCCTCTAACACCTGTCCCTGCTGAACTGGACATGCACTGACATGCAACTGAGTTAACTGATGTATTCTATAGTTGCATTATGAGTTAATAACTTGTGAATTAATTAATAACTAATTCACTCAACTCATCTCTAGTCTATTTTCCAGTTAGACTAAATAAAACCAGTTTAACAAAGCTAAATTGAGCACAACTCCATCAACTGCACCTCCAGTCAACTAAACTCAACTCACTTGAGTTCTAACTGAAGTCCTGCATGCAAATATTAGTCATCCCATAGGTAACCACGTATTTCCCTCTGGGATCTGCATGTACCACATCCGTAGCTCATCCTGAAGTGCTCCAAGAGAATAAGATCAAGTTTATAGTCCAAATATTATTATGAGACAATAATATTTGACTTTTCTATTTTTGACAGCCAGTCTAAAAATAGACTTTGATCACTCACACTGTGATCACTCACACTGTGGTCACCCACACTGTGATCACTCATACCGTGGTCACCCACACTGTGATCATCCCTGCTCGGATCGAAAATAGAACTTGTGCCATAATTTTCCTGCGGGCCCACTTAGTGAAGGTGACTCTTTTCACTAAGCTCCATCATCTTGTTACAATCTCAACAATTTCCTCCGTGAAAATTGACCACGTAACAAGTTGTTTACGAGAAAAAATCCCTTTGTACCATAAAAATTGATCTGGTTCTAAATATGAAGATGCAATACATACCTTTTGTAACAGTTGTACACCATGTAGATCAAAATATTGCTCCATCTGAAGTATCCAATTTACTGGATCCTTGCCATCAAACTTCCTCATCTTGATTTTTCTTGATTTTAGGAGCTCGACCTTGAAACGGCTATAACTTTTTACTTTCATATCTTTAAGTTCTGAAATTGTGACTTGTAGTAGCCCTCTGCGTCCTCTTTCCAATGCCAGCAGTCTGATCCAAATTGGATTCTCCAACAAAAAGTTATGCACAATCTCCCAAGATGACCTGATTATAGACTAGTTCAGTATAGCGAACTTGTATGATGTGCCACGAGTCAATATTTCAACCTTTGGATCTGAAAAATGATTAAGAAACTACAGTCCGTCCTATTTCTGTACCTTCTTACAAAATTTCAATCCAATCCCCAGAGAGAAAGTTATGACGATTTTCCCCAGGTCATCTGTTTTGAATGTAATTCAGGAGTCTGCAAAAAGACCAACTTCCTCAGATCACATCTCTGCAAATATTGCGTGAAACGCTCTGAAATTCGGACCCAAGATTCAACACGATTTCTTCTCAAATGGGTTTTTTTTGCAACTTCTGAAACGTCATAGAAAAAGGTTATAGCAAAAATTCCACGATTACCTGTTTGGAGCAGTGAAACCCTAGAATCCAAACTCTGATACCAAATGTTATGAAACCAGCTCAAGAAAAGATAGATCAACGCCTTAGAATTCAGCCTCTTCGAGGGGGAAACCTGCTTTACATTACATAAATGAACAATTATTGGATGATACAAATGAAAAGACCTCCTTTCTATATATAGGAGTCTAAGGGGTCATAACATAATCAGAGCCGACATAACAATAATAATGTAAGGGCACAATAATAACAATAGTGGGTTTCTATGGGGCACAATAGTAACAATATGGGCACTACATGGGTACATCAATATAATAAGTGGGTTATACTAATAACAATAAGGGGTTACACTAGTAGTATAGTGGCCTAACACAAACCATAATCACTAATTCCACACAAATACCTGAAAACCTGCTTCACTGTTGTCCAATGCTCCTTCCCTGGTTTTGACATAAACTTGCTCAATACTCCCACTGCATGTGTAATGTCTGGTCTGGTACAGACCATCACATACATCAGGCTACTGAATGCACTTGCATATGGAACACGTGACATGTCTGGTCTGGTACAGACCATCACATACATCAGGCTACTGAATGCACTTGCATATGGAACACGTGACATAATGTCTTGGGACTCTGTTCAGTGGATAACTTTACACCTACAGGAATAGAAACCTTCACCAGTTTACTATCTTGCATATTAAACCTCTGCAATATTGTCTCGACATACTTCCTCTGGTTTAACCAGAGCTTCCTCTTTGCCCTATCTCTTTTAATTTGCATGCCCAAAATATAGTTTGCAGCACCAAGATCTTTCATGTCGAATTTGGAGGACAAATGGGTCTTCAAATCTTGGATAATTTCTTTGTCATTTCCAACCAGCAACATATCATCCACATACAAGACCAAATAAATAACACGGTCACCAATTAATTTAAAATACACACAGTGATCTACTTTGCTTCTGGTGAAGCCAAGTCCCCATATAAATGTATCAAATTTTTGATACCACATCCTTGGTGACTGTTTTAACCCATACAGAGACTTCTTTAATTTGCATACCAGTTCTTTCTTGCCCTTCACCACAAATCCTTCCTATTGCTTCATGTAGGTCTCCTCTTCCAGATCCCCATGAAGAAATTTTGTCTTCACATCCATCTGTTCTACCTCAAAATCAAAAGCAACAACAACAGATAAAAGTAATCTAATAGAAATTACCTTGGCAACGGGAGAAAAAATATCATCAAAATCAATTCCCGGCACCTGGGAATAACCTTTTGCTACCAACCGAGCTTTGTATTTCTCCACCTTTCCTTCTACATTTGTCTTCTTCTTAAACACCCATTTGCTGTTAATGGGTTTCCTTCTAGCCAACAACTCCACCAGATCCCAAGCCTCATTTTTGTGCAAGGATGCCATTTCATCAACCATGGCATCTTTCCAAAGTTTTCCATCCTCCAAATCTACTGCATCCTTCACAGTTCTGGGATCATCATCAGTAATAGATAAAGAAAAATTTGAACAAAAAACAGATGGACTATACCTTTCTAGCTGCCTTCTTTCTCGAACTGGTCTTCTCACACCCGGAGTTTGTGGCTCTTCATCTTCTGATTCCTCCTCTGTTGTAGAGTCTAATTCTTCCTCCTTTAGTTCAAACTCTATCTTCTCAGGTTCCTTTGGTTGGACTTCATGTTTAATGAAATCTTTCACCTCTTTGAATAGCACATCTCAGCTGTACACAACCTTCCTTGTTACTAGGTTCCAAAGCTTATAATTCTTCAAACCATCCTTATACCCAATAAAGATGCACTTTTCAAATTTATTATCCAACTTGGTTCGTTTCTTCTTTGGAACATGTACATATGCATGACATACAAATACCCTCAGATGTGAAAGAGAGGGTTTCTTACCAGTCCAACCTCTTGTGGAGTCTTATCCTCCAACTCTGATGAAGGTGATCTGTTGACCAGGTAACATGTTGTCTCCACTACGTCTGCCCATAATTCCTCTCCTAATTGGGCACCACTAAGCATGCTTCTTGCCCTTTCCATCAACGTCTTGTTCATTCTTTCTATAACTCCATTTTGTTGAGGTGTATATGGAGTAGTCCTCTGCTGTGATATACCACACTTCTTACATAATTCTTCAAATTCCTTACTGAAAAAATCTCCACCGTTATTTTTCCTTAGCACCTTTATCTTCTTCTCTATCTGGTTTTCCACCAGAGCCTTAAATTCTTTAAATCTGTCAAAGACTTCAGATTTCTTCTGAAGGAAATATGTCCATGTATTCCTTGAGAAGTCATCTATAAATGATAATAGTACACAAACTTACCTAGTGATGGAACCTTCATAGGTCCAAACACATCAATGTGCACAAGCTCTAATCTTTGTTTCGCTCTCTTACTACCAGAGGGGAAACTCACCGGATTCTGCTTCCCATATACATAATTTTCACAAAAATCAAAATCTAGAGAGCTATTATTCATACCTTCTACCATACCTTTACCATGAAGTATTTGAAGCCCCTTCTCTCCAATATGTCCAAGCCCTTGATGCCACAGCATGGTCTTCTCTCCAAAGACTACTAGATTTTCTGCTCCACTTTCAGGAACCACAGAACTATTGCACCCATCAAAAACAGTTCTACCTTGCATCTTGTATAGAGTTCCAATCCGAACTCCCCGCATCAATACCAGTGCTCCTCGAACCATCTTGTAGGAATCCTTCTCAAACACTGTTTTTAAACCTGCATCATCCAGCTTGCTTACAGAAATCATATTTCTGGCCAATGCAGGAATATGCAGAACACCTAGAAGTGTTTTAACCTTTCCACCTTGCAACTTCAATTTTAATTTTCCATGACCAACGATTCTAGCCTTTCTATCATCCCCTAAGAAGACATCACCACCATCGTATTTCTCATACTCGCAGAACCACTCTCTATGGGGAGTGAAGTGAAAGGATGCACCTGACTCAATCAACCATGCCTCATGATCTACATGTGTACTTGAAGAAGCCAAGTACACATCCCCACCTTCATCTGAGGTGGTTTTCGCCTCTGAAGAAGGAGCATCATCAGATCCCTTTCCTTTGTCAGGAGCTTTAGATTTACAGTCTATTTTGTAGTGCCCTTCCTTTCTGCATTTCCAGCACACCACCTTTACAGGTTTTCTTAGATATTTAGATCTCCCTCTAGATTTAGATCTCCCACTCGATGACTTATTTTTGTTTCTATTCTGGGACCGTCCTCATACAGACAAGGCATCACCATTCTAGCTCTCCATGTTTTCCTGTTTCATCTCCTCCATCAGCAAGGATGAGACTATTTCATCAAAATGCAAGGCAGTTGCATTGCTAACTATTGCAATAACCAGACTATCCAACAAATCTGGTAGAGAACACAACAAACTAATGCACTTATCTTCATATGAAATTTTGATATCAACATAATTGACTTACCACAGTTTTAAACGCATTCAGATGCTCTGTCACCAAGTCTCCATCTTTCATCCTCATGTTATACAGCTTTTTCCATAGGAACAGTTTATTCACCAGAGACTTAGATTGGTATAAAGTCCCTAACTTGTCCCATAAAGCCTTCGTCGTAGCTTCCCCTGATACATTCAGCAATACTGAATCTGAGACACACAATCATATTGTGCTATTTTCCTTCTGATCTAACTTCTTCCATTCTTCATCAGACACTCCTGTTGGTATAGTACCCGGATCTACCACGATCCACTTATCTTTATCCACCAACAGATCCTCCATCTTGAGTTTCCACAACTCAAAACTTTGACCATTAAATTTCTCGATCTCTATCTTTCCACTGCTCGCCATCTTCTTTCACCACGAGAATCAATCTTGTAGATCTCCCACTGAATAGGGTCTACCACAGGCTTGAGCGAAACCCCTCAGCAACAAAGGCATCCCCTTGAAGGCAAAACCAAATTTGATACCGAATGTAGGTTTTAACCCCGTACATAAATTACCTGCATACGAATTCTAAGAACACAGAAAAATAAACAATGCAAGAGCATAACACATAAAACAAATATACACAGAGATTTTCCTCTAGATCCCAAAACCAGGACTACCAGCTTGATTTTTCATTATATTCCTTTCAATGTTACATTACATATTTATACATGCTGAAGCATCCAATACCATGGACTGAAAACCATTGCATCCAAAACCATGTGCAAAAAATCATGCACAAAACCATAGGTAGGTCCGCCCAACCTAACATAGGGTCCAAAACCAAAATTTTCCAGGGTGCTGCTCCGAACCCCATAGAGTGGGGCTACCTGCACCCCTCAAACCCCCTGTGACTCTCCTCACTACACAATCGGCACAACGAAGTGGGGCTCCACCCCCCTCCTAACCCCCCGGTTAACTACGTGGGCTAGTTGTGGAAAGAATATAACACAACCCAACAATCTTTTAGGAAGGAGGTTCACATTGATGAGTGATCATAGTGGTTTGCGATATCCATTTGACCAAAAGAATCTGAATGGTAGGCAGGCTTAGTCGTTAGCTATGATAAGGAGTCTGATTTTGTGATCAATTATATCAAAGGTAAAGAGAATAGAGTGGAAGATGCTCTTAGCAGACGGATACAGGTAAATCACTTAGCGACTATGAGCTCCTATGGGACAGATCTACAAGATAGGATCTTGTGGGCATGTCAGTGGAATCTCAGATATATGGATATTGTGCACAGGTTACAGCAGAGTACTGGTACAAGTACATGTATAGGTGATGGTATAGGTACAAGTAGTGGTACAGGTACAAGTACAGGTAAAGATAGCGGTACAGGTGCAGGTGCACAAGATGTGTATTATTTCCTTACACCAGATGGATTGGTCAGGTTCAGAGATAGGATATATGTGTCGGATAACAGTGAGCTTAAGAACATGATCTTGAGGGAATTTCATGTGAAACCTTATTCAAGTCACCTGGGTTATCATAAGACACTAACAACAGTGAAGATATTTTACTATTGACCGAATTTGAAGAGGGATGTAGTAGATTTCGTGGCTAGGTGTTTTGATTGTCAGCATGTGAAGGAAGAATGTAAGCATCCAGGTGGACTTCTATAGCCGATCGCAATCCCAAAGTGGAAATGGGAAGCCATTTCCATGGACTTCATTACAGGTTTTCCGAAGACAGTGAGACAACATGATTCCATCATGGTTATTGTGGACAAGTTGACAAAGGTTTCACATTTCATTATGGTGAATTCTACATTTTCAGCTAGCGATGTAGCACAGGTCTTCATCCGAGATGTGGTTAGATTGCATGTTGTTCCAAAGAAGATTGTATCATACAGGGATACGAATTTCACTTCCAAGTTTTGGAAGGCATTATTGGTAGGTTTGGGCACAGAGTTGGCCTTCAATACAGCTTATCATCTGTAGATATATGGACAAACAGAGAGGGTCAGTAAGGTATTGGAGGACATGTTGAGGATGTATGTGATGCATCAGCAGTGAAAGTGGGAAGAGTATCTTCCATTGGCAGAGTTTGCATACAACAATGGGTATCAAGAATATTTGAGAATGAGTCCTTTTGAGGCATTGTATGGATGAAGTTGTAACACGCATGTGATGCATCAACAACAAAAGTGGGAAGAGTATCTTCCATTGGTAGAGTTTACATACAACAATGGGTATCAAGAACCTTTAAGAATGAGTCCTTTTGAGGCATTGTATGGACAGAGCTGTAGCACTCCCATTAGTTGGACTGATCCGGTTAACAGGGTATTGATTGGACCAGATATGTTGGCAGACATGGAATAGGAAATGAAGTTTATAAATAAAATTCTAAAGGAAGCACGGGATAGGCAGAAAATCTATGCATATCGAAACAGGTTTTTTAAGGAGTTTCGAGTTGAGAAATAGGTGTACTTGTGCATCAAATAGAAGAAGAGCTCCTTGCAGATTGGATCATGTGCCAAGCTGGCACCACGATTTTGTGGACCCTTCAGTGTCATTGAGAGGATTGGTCTAGTAGCCAATCGACTTGCACTGCCTCCGACATTGAAATTCCATTATGTTTCCATGTGTCATTGCTTAAGAAGTATGTTAAAGATGTTGATCATGTGATTGACTAGTCTGTATTGCAGGTGGAAGAAAGAATTACAGCCGGAGCTTTAGTGTATATTGTAGAAAAAAAGGTCCTCATGCTTTGGAACTGAGCAATCAAGCAAGTTAAGGTGCAGTGGAAGCACTTTGGGCCTGATGAAGCTACATGGGAGATGTTGGATTAGATGTAGGCTATGTATCCTTCCTTGTTTGCTAGTTGAGGCAAAGCATTTTTGTCTTGGTGTTTTGGTGTGGTTTGTGGTATATGTTTTGATGATGTTGGTTTATGTACATATGTATATGGATGTAAATACCACCATGAGATATGTTATAAATCTCCAACAAGAGGCATGGGTGTCATATAATGATGAGTGTATGTTGTTATGTTTCATGTTGGTTTTCTTCTCAATAGGTTAATCATTGTAAAGACTCCATCGAGCTAAGTTATAAAGCTCCATCGATAGTATATTTTTCTTACAACAATTTTGTGGTTATAGGTGTTGTTGAACACCAAGGACGGTGTTCCCCCAAGGGGGAGGGTTCTGTAACATCCCTTGTGAAAATTCCATGTAATAAAAGTAAATCAAGGCAATATAATAACCACGGTTGATGGGACACTTATTCCAAGATGAATGTTGGGAAAAATCCTAGTGATGGGGATCACTTGTGATTTTCTATAGATAATGAAATTGACCAAGGCAATGGCTAAGGCCTTGGAAAGGAAAGATGGAATTTTTGGCATATTTATTTATGAAAATAATGAAAATTATGAGAAAAGGGAGGTGAAAGGTAAGAGGATGCATGTGATGAGGAAAATGAAGGAAAATAATGGAAAATGAAGAAAATAGAGTCCTCATTCATAAAAAGGCTTATGAGGATCAATTGGCAAGTTTTTGCTAACCTTTTGTCAGTTCAATTTTGGAGCTCTCTCATTCTTCTCTCTCTCTCATACTCTTGGAGACAAAGTTTTCTTGGAACACTCTTGGTGGGTGTGGCATACTTGGATTCTTGGATTAAGAAGGCAAAGGAAGAGCAGGAAAGCACAAGAGGGCATCAGAATCAATAGCTACATCCAATTTTATTGCAAGTACCAAGTTGCATGTATCTTTTCTTCACTAGTTCTGGCATGCATGGCATATGCATTTGGATTCTTGGTCGTGATTTGTGATTGGCATGGAGGATTGTCTGGATTGAAAGTGGGTTTCCTAGCCTTTCCATTTCCTAGATAACATGGTGATTGTGGGTTTACTTTCATTATTTTCTTTTGGTTGGTTCTAATGTTTCTTTAGCTTGGGTTGATTACTAGTCCTAGAAACCTTGGTTGGATCAAACACTCTAGAAGCCCTAGAAGGCTTGGATGGAGACCAATCTGCTAATGATTTTGTGATGTTAGATCATGAGGTGGAATCATTGTTTGATGGGTTGAGGTGGATGGCCTCTGGAATCCCTAGATGAGTTTTGATTGATGTGTTCTAGGAGATCCCACATTCATGCTTGGAATATCACATGAGGGCGAATGACAGAAGAGAGTTTTGGCTCGACCATTCTACGGTCAGGTGGAATGTGGAAGTCCCATCCCGAGTTTGGATTTTGCATCATTAATGAAATTTATTTCTCCTTGTATTTCTATGAGCATTTTGATGGATTATGTGGTCTATATGGTTGTAATTTCATGAGTATTTATGTTGCTATTATGCTGGTTATGTATGTGTTTTATGACAACATCCATGTATGGATTTCATCATGTTTTTACTTGTAATTGAATGGTCAATGTATCTATGACCTAATGGATGGAATTGAAGTTGATGTATTGAGGCATCAATGGTTCTTAGTGAGTCTCAACTAAGTATGACACCCCTATGCTCAAAATTGTTATTTACACCTATAGATTACATATTCATGACATGTTTGACGGAATTTCTGTCTTGGCTAGTAGGGGTCTAGTCAAGGTCTTAAACAAGTATTTTATTTAATACTGTCATTTCCATGTTATTTTACTATTATGAACAGATGGTTAAATTCTGGGCAGTGACCTGGGCTCTAGGCCTGAAAAAGTGGCTCAAATCCCTGGGTCACTAGCATAGCACTGACAAATTTAGTCTCTAGTCGCTAGAAGACAAGCCTGTGAGAGTGAATTTGGGTAAATGGACGCTATCATGCCTATAGCATGAGAGAAACTAAGGCTTAAGTTGTCCAAAAGTTTAGTGGGACCGAAGAGAAAGTTGTCTAAAGTATTGGATTGGTTCTTGAGGGTCCTAAAGTTGATGTTGAATGTATGTATGGTGTGTTTATGTTAGTTCCACATCCTTAACGTGAATTAGGAGGTCGAATCATATCATAGCGGCCTCTCATCGCATGTTTAACCTGACTGGCTAGTTTCTTGGGTAGATGTGGGAGGAGGATGTTACATTCATGAATCAGAGTAACCAGTTTGATAGTTTGATCACTTACATGCCATCATCAAGTGAAGTCAAATTGGTTTGAAATTTATTGATATTTTTTTTTTTGAATTTATGATGTCCTAATAAGTCTATGGGTGGTATGGTTGGATAGCGCTCTCTTAGGCCTTTCCAATGATGTATTACACTCTAAAAAACTCTTCCTGAATGAGAATTCATGTCCGTTTGAATATTAGCATTAGTAAAGGACCTAAACTATGGGGAAAAATCAACAAACTAGAAATTCGTTAAACATCACACATGTTTTAGAGAAGGTCTATGTTGTTGGATAGGTCAATGATGTATAGTGACCCAACTTGCATGAACTTTAATGGAACTTTGTTGGAAATAATACTGAGGGGGGGGTGAATCAGTATTATAGTTCAATAATTTTTCATTTCCCAAACAGATTTATATGCGCTACTTCTGTGAAGTGAACTTGCGTGTACACACTACTATGATTAGAGAAACTAGCGTATACCTAGAGAACTTATGATTTAATCAATTTATCATGTGTTGATCTTTGATCAGTGCATCAGTAACTTGTTAACCAGTGCAGTAAAAACATAATAAACCATCACACATAAGCAACACACATGAACACCAAGATTTAAGGTGGAAAACCAATGTGGGAGAAAAACCACCTGCTGCTGTCATCTCTATCTTCTTTTAATATTAAGAAAATATGTTTACAATCTTGTACTGGTGCATACTCATACTAGTACACAGACACCCACCTATAGAAGGCTACAACCTTCTCTTATTTTCCAGCTTCTATTGGAAGGGAGATACAACCCCCTAGCTCTTGTACTAGCAAATGTGTTTACTAGTACATAGGCGTTGACCTAAAAAAGGCTACAACATTCTCTCTTCCTTAAGGGACCACGTTTCATAAATTTTCAGACTGCATGCTCCTGGTACATAATAATACAAATGAAGGCCTCATTTCATCAAATTTTCATACTGGACCCATCATAACTTTCAAACTGCATCAACCAATAATTAGTTTATTAGAGCAATCATATCACTGTCACCAAAACACTGTGCTGAACCCATAAACCTGCATCATCATTCAGAACTAGTTGTAACCTCAAAAATCATACATTAGAATGTAGACACTACTTTATTGAACCCAACCTGTGTGTATATGCTACTTCCTTTAACCAAACCTGCGTATACCTTCAAAACTAATGAAACATAAAAATTTTGAATCAAGTTTGTACCAACCAGCAATATAATGAACATCTACTATCAATTTATAGAGCTTTACACAGGCAGTAGCAGAGATAACCCTTCTCACTTAGACAATCAATCAATCAAACCCCAAACTCCTTATGCATTCGGTTTTACATTCAGATCTAAGAAGACTTCATTGACAGACAACAGTAAAAAAATAGAACTGGTCAGATAGATCATTCATGTCTGAGGAATAGGCTTTTCCTTTGTATACACTACTTGGAAGAGTCAAACTACATGTATACACACATTTACCGAGGCAAAACAACGTATAGATTTGCCAATATTAACTCACAACTTCACTGCTATTTTAAACTTCAGACAAACCCATATCATGATATTTGAAGAATAAAACAGGTGTACACAATCAAATCTAGCCCAACCAATATCATTCAATGATAAGTCATTTCCGGTCTCATGATCCTGTCCAACATTGAGTTCAAGGTGCACAAAATATTTCAGATCAAATCACAAACATAGCCCCTGCAACATAAAATATACTTCAGATAGAAGTATTCCTGAGAAACTCTTTCACTTGCACACCTTCGCCTTTTGATCTTCTCCTCCTTATATAGTTTCTGGCCTTTCTCAATACCTCAGACCAAAACCACTTAGGATCTGTGGTATTCTTGGATGGATAAATAGTCCTTACTCTGCTCAATATTGTGGGCTAATACCATGGTATTGACCCTTGGTATTCTTTACTCTTGAATTTCCTTGATTTTCCAACATGTATTCTCTATTCCTCTTGTGAAAGTGCGTGTATACATACACACTTCTTTTGTTCTGTGAACCAACGTGTATATGGTGTTTTGACTAAGGGGACCTGCATATACATCTTAAACTGCTTTACACCATCCTTTTCCTTCAACTTATTCATTATGATCAATAGAACTTAGTTCCATCTTCCTGTTCTTCTGTACCAATGCCCTGTTACCTATGAATAGACCTGTTACACTATGAGTTTCCTTTTATCAAAACCGAATTGACCTGTGAGTGAGTTTCCATCATGGACAACACTTGTATCATAATGCCAACAATCTCCCCCTTTGGACTTGATGGCAACCATGTTGGTGTTGATTACTGCAAGCTGTAGAAATTGTTAGAGATAACATGCAACAACAAAATACCCCCCCCCCCCCCCCCCCCCATTTGACATCAAGGGCAAAGGGCAGACCAAGATACTCTCCCCCTTTGATATACATTATGCTGTCCATGCTCCCCTGAGTACATGTAGAGTCTGCAGAGATATGTTTCAAATGAATAACATAACTCTATAACTCAACTAAGTGAGTATGACCTCCCTAAGACCAATGACTCATATATCCATCAATCACCCAACCAAGTGGGGATATACCAATTGTTTATAGATGACTGAAATACAACAATTATTGCATCATCCATTCCATGCATAGTGGGGATACAAGTTACATCATATGTCCAATAGGACTCAGTCAAAAATAGCTATGAGAGAAGGAGACATATCACACCCTAGATCTTTACATGACTTATGCAAAAAATGATATAAATGAAACCATTACTAAACTCAGCAACCATAATTCCAACAATGCAGAATGTGAGTGAAGGCAAATGCTCCCCCTGAACCTGTGCTACCTGTGCAGTGTCAACAAGTCATTCATCAAGGAATTTTTGTCAGCCATATAAAAATCAATGAACAAAGCATATCGACAAACTGTAATCATCAATATCAGGCTGAGCACCCATATTAGAGTCTAACCCATTGTTTTTCCATTAGAAAAACATATACACCTCTTCAGCCACAGAAACCCATGTATATACACGACTATACTTCATGAAACTCAGATATAAGAACCTTCCTCTTGAAAAACTGGATTAACAGCAAGATGATGTAGTAACTACTCCAAGCTTTTGTCTGAGATATTCAAATGTTTCTCTGGGAAGCGGTTTGGTGAATATATCAGCAACCTATTCTTTGGAGGTAACATACTCCAATTTAACCTTTTGTTCAAGCACTTGTTCTCGTAGAAAACGATACTTAATGGTATGTGCTTAGTCTTGGAGTGCATGACTGGATTTTTCGAAATATTGATGGCACTTGTATTATCACGTAGAATGGAGATGGGTGGAGTACATGTGATTTGAATGTCTTGCAATGTTTGCATCATCCAAAGTAGTTCTTTGCAACAAGATGCAACAACCACATATTCTACTTCAGCTGTAGATAAGTCAATCGAACTTTGTTTCTTGTTGAACAAAGACACCAACTGTGAACCCATATAGAATGCTCCTCCACTAGTGCTATTTCAATCATCAACATTTCCTGCCCAATTTGCATCTGTATATGCATGAAGAGTGAGATGTGTATCTTTAGGATGCCCTAGTCCAAAGTCTTAAGTTCCTTGAAGATATTTGAAAATTCTTTTAATTGCCTGAAGATGTGATTCCTTTGGATTTGCTTGGAACCTTCCAACAATTCCTACTGCATGCATGATATCAGGTTTGGTACTTGTTAGATAAAGTAGACCTCCAATAATAGATATGTAATTTGGTTGGTTTACTGTTGGTGATTCATTGTTAGAAACTAAGACTGCATCCTGTTACTGTTGGAGTACATACTGGTTTATAATCTTCCATTCCGTAATTCTTCAATATTTGCTTGAGATATTTGGTTTGTGAAAGAAAAATACCATCTTTTGTTTGCTGTACTTGTAGACCAAGAAAATAAGTAAGTTCACCAAGTAAGGACATTTCAAATTCTTGTTGCATTACTGAAGCAAAATTCTGACTCATGGATTCTTCATTGCTACCAAAGATGATATCATCAACATAAACAACAATAATTAGTAGTTCATCATTTTCAATCTTTGTGTATAAGTTGCTACCTGCAGAACCTTTTGTGAAACCTTATTGTTGTAGATATTTATCAAGATGGTAACCAAGCCCTTGGAGCCCGTTTCAAACAATAAAGAGCCCTTTTGAGTTTTCATACGAGTTTTGCATCATTTCCTATAATGAATCCTTCTCATTGCTTAATATAAACTTCTTCTTCTAAATCTCCATTAAGAAAAGCTGATTTTACATCCATTTGATATACTTTGAATTTTTGAAAACTATAAAGAGAAAGAAACATTCTTATGGATTCAAGTTTGGCAACAAGTGCAAAGGCTTATTCAAAATATATACCTTCTTATTGAGCATACCCTTTACAAACAAGTCTTGCCTTGTTTCTAATAACTTCTCCATTTTCATTCAACTTATTCTTAAATATCCATTTTGTTCCTATAAAATTTTTATCACGAGGTCTAGGAACTAATTCCCAAGTATCATTCTTTTCAATTTGGTCAATTTCTTCATCCATGGCATTAACCCAACATTCATCTTTGCTCGCTTCATTTACATTTTTTGGTTCTGTGGAGGATAGTAATGCTACATAACTTGAGGTCCCTGTAAGAGTTCTTCTTGTTTGTACTCCGGACCCTTTTTCTCCTAGAACTTGAGATTCTGGATGATTCTTCTGAACATACCTCGATGGAGTCTTTTCCCTGTCTATTGTATCTTCTTCTGGTGCTTGATTGGTTTCTTCTTCTATATCATTTTGATTTGATACGGGAAAGAATTCCCCATCTTCCTCATTGTCATATTTCTCTGTTGATTTCATTTGTTCCATATTTATGCATGCTTCATCAATTACAACATCAATGCATTCAACAATTTTCCAAAGTCTTTTATTATAACATTTGTATCCTTTACTTCTAGATGAATAACCAAAAAGAATTCCTTCATCTTCTCTGGGTTTAAACTTACCAAGTTTTTCATCAGTCCTTTTAATGAGACATTTGCTTCCATAAATTCTAAAGTGTTCTGTAGTAGGAGTCTTACCATACCAAAGTTCATATGGCATTTGATCCCTATTTACTTGAACGTTCGCTTTGTTGAGAATAGTCACAGCAGCAAATGCAGCTTCACCCCAGAAGGTTGCAGGAGTTCTAGATTCATCAAGAATAGCTCAAGCCATTTGTTGAATTGTTCTATTCATTCTTTCCACCATGGCATTTTGTTGAGGAGTTATGGTGACAGAGAATTGCTTTTGTATTCCATGTTGTTCACAAAAGTCAAACAATTCATCTGATATGAATTCTCCCCCTCGATCAGATATGAGACATTTGATTTTTTGATCTAATTCATTTTCAACTAAATATTTGAAGGCTTTAGAATTTTCAAATGCTTCATATTTATGCTTTAGTAGACCTATCCAACACATCCTGGAAAAATCATCAATAAATAAAATAAAGTATTCTTCTCCACGAGGTGACTTTTTCCTTTTTGGACCACATAAATCAGTATGGATGAGTTCAAGAGGCTTACTTGCTGATCCTTCTTTTTCATTGAAATGAACTCTAGTTTTATTACTGACTTGACATGGTTTGCATATAGTATTTTCTGGGATACTGATATTTGGAAGATCACGGACTGCCTTGAGCCTGCATGCTTTTCTTATTTGAGAAAAGCTTATATGCCCCAATATTCTATGTCATAGCTAGTTTTCATCTGTTTTTCTTAGATAACATTGTTGTTGTCCTCCTTTGAGTATGTATAAATTGTTTGGAGTTCTTGTACCTTTGATTACGATCTTTATTGTATCAAACTCATGAACCACACATCCGTTTGAATGAAACACAACTTCATTTCCTTGATCACACATTTGACTGACACTTAACAAGTTATGCTTTAAACCATCTACATACGTGACATTTCCATCTTTAACCTTTTCTTTCAAGAAAACAAAGCCCTTACCTTTAATGACAGCTAGTGTGTCATTTCCAAATGAGACATTCTTTTCTTTTTCTAAAGCGTTATATGAATGAAGTTTCTCTTTATCACCTATCATGTGTTTGGAAAATCTGTTATTGATGTACCACTGATTCTCTTGTCCTTCTGCATACATAGATATGCCACATCTTTCTGATTGAGATTCCTTATTTCTCCATATCTTGGAATTTGATGGTGTTTGATCCTTTTGAAGTGTTGGCCGAAATTTTCTCTTGCATCCAGATTCTTTATGACCAAAATTGTTACAAATCGAACATTCTATTTCATCTTCAAGAGGAGAAAAGTTATTATACGAACTTTTCTTGATTGTTGTTACATTCCTTTGATTTTTTACTTCTCTAGTCATGATGGTTTTGTAAGCAACACATTGAGCAGCCTAATGCCCAAAGTTATGGCATGAAAAACTTTGCCCATTAAAGAAGTTTTTGCGATCATAGAATCTTTTGGCATTGTTTACCTGTTGGTTGAAGCTTCTACTGATATTCATCCTTGGAGTAAATTGAGTGTGATTTACCTGATGAGTACTTTTATGCCTTTGCTGATGATTCACATACTGTTCACTGGTCTTTGCTGCATCAAGATAGCTTCTGGTGGAGGCCGACGACCTTTTTGATTGAGATGATTCTTCAGTATATCCAAGACCTATATTTATAAGAGGAGAATGCTGAACTTGGATGATTTCATTTAAAGTTTTTGATCCTTTAGAAAATCTAAGATTAAGAGGTTTTGTCTTCTCAAGTTCTTTTCTTAGACCCACAATTTCACATTCTAGATTTTCATTGTGTTTTTCTCTTTCAGTGAGTTGATGTGTCAACATATCTATGATCATATTATTTTCTTCAAAACATATTTTGAGTTTTGTGATTTCTTCAAGAAAGTCTTCCTCTTTTAAGGCATCCAAAAAATCATCATTATCATAGGCCATGAGAAGTCTATAATCTTGTTCAGTTTCATCTTCATCGTTATTAGATAAGCCATCACTATCTTCATGCGTATAGTAACTCATTCGATTGACAACCTATTTTCTATTGCCTTTTTCATATTCCTTTCCCTTTTCATATTTATCTTTATGAGGACATTTTGTAGCATAATGGCCGACTCTACCGCAAGAAAATCATTTGAATGGTAGCTTATCTTTGAATCTTCCAAAGCCCCATTGAAACTTCTTGACAAAATTTACCTCATCTTCTTCTTCTGAAATGTATCATGGTTCATTTTGCTCTTCCTTTTATTTTCCCTTTGCTTAAGCTTTAAAAGTGACTTCTCTCATATTTGATGGAACTCCTTTCCTCATTTCAAAGGTAGTTAGGATTCCATAGAGTTGAACCACAATAATAGTTTGAAGATCCTGTTTTTCTTCTATGGAAGATACTTTTGACTCAAATTTAGAAGACAAATATCTCAAAATTTTCTCAACTAAAGTAGCTTCATCTCTTCACCCTGATTCTTCATACAATTAACAATCTCATCTACACATAAAAAGTAACTAGCAATACTCTCATCACTATGCATCTTAAGAGTTTCATACTGAATTCTGAGAGTTTGGAGCTTAGCACATTTTACCTGTGATTCTCCTTCATAGCTCTGAATGATTTTGTCCCATATCTCTTTAGCTTTCTTGAGCTGCATGAATTTGACAAATTTTGATTCTAATAGATTGCCCAATAAAGTATTTAATGCTTTGGCATTGGTTTCGTATAACTTCTTACCTACGAAATCTATAGGTATTGCTACTACAAATTGATATCCTCCTTTCACAATTTCCCAAACATCGGCTCCAAGTGACTAAAGATAGGCTTGGTTCTTATTTTCCAATATACCAAGTTGTTCTGATTGAATATTGGTGGTTTGATAGATCCCATGCCTTCGTGATTGTTCATCATGAAAGATCTTCCTTCAAGCAATCGAGGTTCTTTTGAAGGACCTGCTCTGATACCAATTGTTGGAAATAATACGGGGGGGTGAATCAGTATTACAGTTCAATAATTTTTCATTTCCCAAACATATTTATATACGCTATTTTTGTGAAGTGAACTTGCATGTACATGCTACTGTGATTAGAGAAAGTAACATATACCCAGAGAACTTATTATTTAGTTAATTTATCATGCGTTGATCTTTAATCAGTGCATCAGTAACTTGTTAAACAGTGCAGTAAAAACATAATAAACCCTCACACATAAGAAACACACATGAACACTAAGATTTAAGGTGGAAACACAATGTGGGAGAAAAACCACTTGCTACTATCATCTCTGTCTTATTTTAATATTAAGAAAATATGTCTACAATCTTGTACTGGTGTAGACTCATACCAGTATGCAGGCACCTACCTACAGAAGGCTACAACCTTCTCTCGTTTTCTAGCTTCTATTGGAAGGGAGCTACAACCCCTAGCTCTTGCACCAACCAATGTGTTTACTAGTGCGTAGGCGCCGGCCTACTGAAGGCTACGACTTCTCTCTTCCTCTAGGGACCACGTTTCATAAATTTTTAGACTGGATGCTCATTGTACATAACAATACAAATGAAGGCCTCGTTTCATCAAATTTTCATACTGGACCCATCAAAACTTTCAAACTACATCAACCAATAATCAATTAATTTGAATAGTTAGATCACTGTCACCAGAACACTATGTTGAACCAAGAAACTTGCATCATCATTCAGAACCAGCTATAACCTCAAAACTCATGCACCATAACGTATATGCTACTTTACTAAACCCAACCTGCATGTATACGCTACTTCCTTTAACCAAACTTGCATATACCTTGAAAACTACTGAAACATAAAACTTTTGAATCAAGTCTGTACCAACTAGCAATATACTGAACATCTACTATCAATTTATAGAGCTTTACACAGGAATTAGTAGAGATAACCCTTCTCACTTAAACAATCAATCAATTAGACACCAAACTCCTCATGCATTCAGTTTTACATTTAGATCTAAGAAGAATTCATTGACAGACAATAGTAAAACAATAGAAGTAATCAGATAAATCAATCATTTCTAAATAATAGGCTTTTCCTTTGTATACGCTACTTCGAAGAGTCGAACCTGTGTGTATAGATGCTTTTACTGAGGCAAAAAATCGTATAGATATAAAAATATTAACTCACAACTTCGCTGCTATTTCAGACTTCAAACAAACCCAGATCATGAAATTTAAAGAATAAAACAGGTGTACACAATCAGATCTAGCCCAACCAATATCAGATCATTCAATGATAAGTCATTTCAGGTCTCATGATTCTGATCCAACATTGAATTGAAGGTGCACAAAATATTTTAGATCAAATAAAAAACATAGCCCCTACAACATAAAATATACTTCAAATAGAAGTATTCCTGAAAATCCCTTTCACTTGCACACCTTGGCCTTTTGATCTTCTCCTCCTTATATAGTTTTTGGCCTTTCTCAATACCTTGGACCAAAACCACTTAGGACCCGTGGTATTCTTGGACGGGATCAAATAGTCATTACTCCACTCAATATTGTGGGCTAATACCATGGTATTGACCCATGGTATTCTTTACTCTTGAATTTCCTTGATTTTCCAACATGTACACTCTTTTCCTCTTGTGAAAGTGCATGTATACATATACGCTTCTTTTGTTCTGTGAACTAGCGTGTATATGTTGTTTTGACTGAGGGGACTTGCATATACATCTTAAACTGCTTTACACCATCCTTTTCCTTCAACTTCTTCATTCTGATCATAGACCTTAGTTCTATCTTCCTATTCTTCTATACCAATGCCCTATTACCTTTGAATAGACCTGTTACACTGTGAGTTGCCTTTTATCAAAATTGAATTGACTTGTGAGTGAGTTTCCATCAAGGACAACACTTGTATCATAATGCCTACAATTTCAAGCACGTTTTCTCATATTTGACATATCCAGCCATCGAATGAAGAATTTAATGACAGAGAATGTATCAACATGCAAGAGTTTAACCCTCTTCTCCAAGCAAATAAAGATGTGACACATGGTAAACATTTTTTGTCAGAATCAATGATGTGGCCCTCCTGTGTAGTCAGCTACAATGTGGCAACTCTGACACATGGAAAATTTTGGTTGGTCAAAGTAAATGATGTGGCGATGACATGCCTTGACATGTCATTTAGATGACATTAGCAAGATGACATGACACCTTTAGGGACTGCCATGTGGCAAGTAGAAATAGTTTTTTTTAATTGGTCAAACTCCTAAAAATGGGTGACATGTGGCACCTCTCAAGAGATACCACGTGGCATGATGGCATCATGCTCACATTAGCATGTCAATGACCATGGACCCATAATGATTATGTCATATGGTATGGTCATATTGTGAAAAGGGTTGACCACTAGTGACTTTGGGTCTCGACAAGGTTAGTAAATATGCACTAGATGAATTTTTGGAGTTAGAGTCCACCTCCATCCCATCATCTCAAATTCACATCTAGCACATATGAAATCAAGTGGGTAAGAAGCCATGTAAAATTCAAGCTCCTTCCCTTTTGCTGGACTTTGAGCATTCGTCACATTGGACTAGATAATTGTACCAATCATTTTATACCAATTAAAGATCACCCCATAATGAGGACATGTGTACATAAGTGGAACCAAACTTTCCTCAAAGAATTTTGTTATTTCTTTGCCATAAAATATACAACAAATAGCTTTGAACATCTAATATGCTTTCCTGAGTGACTTCATTTTATATGTCTTTTGGGGCTTACTTCTGAGCTTGTTGGGGTCTTTCCACCAACTTTTCAGGATGTCCTTGTCATTCAGATTAAACCCATTATACTAAGTCACTAAGAATGTAATCTGATGTTTTTACAATATATAGTATTAAGCTATCTAGGGATATGTAACTATAGAAGCTTCGTTTCCATGATTATCTCTGATAGTCATATATCTTGTATCAATGTGTTTGACTACTCATTCTATGGTCTCATCACATGGAAATATTGTCAGACGAGTAGACACATTGTGCATCCATGACTTTCTGACATTTTGATACACCCCGATGTCTTCCTCCCAATATAAGTATTCTTTTCTTGTGAACAAATGGTAAATTCTTGACCACTCCATATAAATTGACTTATCAATATAACACATGGTATCTGCATAAGTAGGTATTGATGCAATGGAACTTTCTTTATATTCTTCCTCCACAAGGTCTTTCCCAAGTCTTCTCTTGGGAGGAGCCATATCTTTGGATGATGATATGTTGAATAACTGCAAATCTACCAAACTTGGAAGATCAGAGATATCCTTTAGTATAAGAAACTTAGAGAGAAAAAATTAAATTAGGTGCAGTGAAGTAGAACAATGTAGTATGGATTCATGCATTACACTGTGGTGCAAGGAAAAAAATTAGACTCAACCAAGATTGATTCGTGATGCGAGGATGAATTGGGACATGATTATGTATCACATCACAAAACTTTATTGCATGATGTTCAAATGGTTTTCACTGTAGTGCAACATTGAGACTTAGACTAATCAACATATATGTGACATGATGAATCATCAAAGTGTGATGTGTGTTGTGCATTGCACAAGGTGGTAACACATGATGTCATGCGCAACTGTGATGTGGTGGCAATAAGGAATGATAAAAAAGGGCTAAGTTTTAGAGTCTATAAAGGTTTTGAAATGTTTATATGTATAAGGTGGAAGGTGAAGTGTAAGATAGGCAAACAATGATGATAAAAAGCGTAATGCTTACATTCTACTAAAAAAAGAATATGAGAAGAGGATGTGCAATACTGACTTGAAATGTGGAGTGGAAATTGTAGGCATTACAACTCCACGCAATGTGGTGCAAACTCGGGTGAGAAGGAAATGTTACCAAATGGCACAACATAAGTAAGCACAAAAGATTTGTGACAAGTAGCACCATAAAAATGGAATATTGAAGGGGGTATCTATAACAATTTTACCATGGGAAGTGCATTAAATGTGCATTAATTGTGTTCACACTTGGCAAAGATATTTTCAATGAAAGTTCATGTCGCATATATGTGATGCAATGAAAGGTTACACTGTGTAAAGGAGTTACGATGCACTGAGGAGCTAAGATTCACCCTTCAAATTTTATGAATTTTCTAAGTTACAACTTCCTCATCTATTGTGGTTCAAGGGAATGAAAAATGTTCTTAGTCTATTGGTAAAATAGATGTCTTATTATTTTTTATGAGGGATCCTAAATTTACCTTTTCTAGAAAAATTTAGGGTTTTTGTAGTTGCTACAACACGGACTTTAACAATTTTTTTTCAAGTTGAAATAGGTGTGATTGGATACTCCATTGGAGCAGTGCCAAGTCAAGAAGGGAGGTTGATTGCTTACTTCAACAAGAAGTTAAATTAGGCCAAGCAAAATTATTCCTCATATGACAAAGTATTTTATGTTATAGTTTAGGCCTTGAAAAATTGGAGGCATTACTTGATGCCCAAGGAATTTGTCTTATATACTAACAATCATGCTCTATAATTTATTAACAACCAACAAAAATTGAACCAAAGACATATTGAAAGGGTAGAATTTTATTTTTGCAATTAAGCATAAAAGTGGTTCATCAAAAAGGTGGTTGGTGCTTTAAGTAGAATCAACTTGATGTTGCGAGAATTCCAAGTTAATTACAAGGATGATACATATTTCAAGGAAGCACATGCATCTTATCAAAACCCAACCAACATGAATAGATCATAGTGGTCAATCTATATGATTCAGGATGGCTTGTTGTTCAAAGACAGTTGACTTTGTATATAGAAATTCTCCATGAGAGATAATTTAATAAAGGAAGAGCATAATGGCGAACTGTTAGAACCCTTTTTAGTTGAATTTTTTTTTTCTCTATTAAATTCTTTTTATTTCTAGTCAGGCATGTGAACTAATGTGAAGCTAATTATTGAGAAGTGAAAAATGTGCCAGCATGCCAAACAAAGGAGCCAGAACACAGGATTATGCCATCCATTTCAAATTATAATTAGTATGGACTTTATTTTGGGATTGCCTTGAACCCAAAAGGGAAACGACTCCATCTATGTTATTGTGGATAGGTTTTCTAAAATGGATCATTTTATTTCGTATGCTTGGTCTAGTGATGAAACAAATGTAGCCTATTTATTATTTAAGGAAATTATAAGGTTACTTGGGTTTCCCAAAAGAATTGTTTCAAATCAAGATACAATATTTTTACTCTATTTTTGGGGAACATTATGGAAGAAGTTAGGAACTAACTTGAATTTTAGTTCATATTATCACCCATGGACAGATGCGAAGACAAAGGTAGTGAATAGGATTTTGGGGAATACTTTGGGAAGTCTGGAAAGTGAACATTCCAAATAGTGGGACCAAGTGCTTTCTTAAGCTGAGTTCATTTACAGTAAATCTCGCAATAGAAGGACATAAATGAGTCCATTCTACATAGTATATGGAATGCACTCAAGAGGGGTTTATGAGTTGAGGAATTTGGGAAAATAGGAATTAGAAGTGTTGAAGGTGAATATTTTGCAACAAGCATGCATGAGCTGCAAGAGAGAGTCAAGCAACAACTATAAGAAACCAACAACAAGTACATACAAAAATCATATAGGAGAACGAGACAACAAGAATTTGAAGTTGGAAACTTAGTATTGGCTTATCTTAGGAAGGAAAGGTTTCCTATAGGGACATATAAAAATTTGAAGCTTAATAAAATTGGTTCATGTAAAGTCCTAAGGAGCTTTTCCTCCAATGCTTATGAACTAGAACTCCTAGATGATATTGGGATTTCACCAATTTTCAACAAAGAATGTCTATATACTTTAGGGATACAAAATATACAACTTCAATTGATGAAGGCCAGACCTATAGAAGGGAGGACCAATTTCCAAAATCAATTCAAAAGGAGATTGAAGTAGTGATGGAAAAGAGGGTGACTAAGAGGAATATAGGAAGAAAATATTTTCAGTAATTGTTCAAATGGAAAAACCATCCAATAGAAGATGCGAATTGGATGATAACAATAGAAATTTCTAAATTTGGCATGGATGTTGATGACTTGATGGAGAAATCCTTTCATCCCAAAGATTCTGATGCAGGAGCATCTTAACAGAAAATTTATTTTGCCAGAGGGAATGGTTCCCTTCTACATTTTCTATGAACTTTGATATTTTGATTTAGGAGAATATGTGTTAGTTAGGAGGTTACGTTGAAGTGCACTTAAGGGATAAGTGTAGAAAACTTATTAGGATGATATGGCATTAGTTTCTAGAAGAGGGACAAATGTAGCAAAAATATAAGAGGGATGTTACTTAATAGTCTCCATTTTGTAATAGAGATAATTTGATTAGTTAAGGAGGATATAGAGGATGAGATAAATAGAGTGAGAAGAAATTATTATGTTCTGTGTAGTTGTCTATTTATGTATAATGAAATAGTTGAATCCTGTGTGATGATCAGGTTCTGGATAATATAATTTCGGGCTTGAGTTATATCCTCTGTAATTGTTGTATGTTGGTTTTGAGTGGTTTTGTTTGGTTTCTACTCTCTTGTTGTAACTAATTGATAAAAAATAGTGCTCTCTGGTTGTAGGACTATTTAGTTATCTAAGGTCATAGGAGGCTAGTGCAATGGTGAAATGGTTGTTGGATCTTAAGGGTACATTAGTAATTCTAAATCGAAGGCAAACACCATTGATGTGGAATTCAAGCGAAGTGGTCATGGTCGAAGCAACCTTTACTGAAGAGATTTCATAAGATACCTGAGGTTGTAGGTTCAAACACATTTTTCATAGAGGCATCCAATCCAGACATGCCGGGTCATTTGAAAAATATATGAAGTACTGAGAGAAAATTGGAACTTTGACCCTTGGCAAATACCCAGAGGAAAACTTGGATCAATGAATTCAGAATCCTTTACATTAAGTCGTGTGACATTCCATCTTCCATAATCCAAAACTCAAGGATCCAATACAAAGTTTTGGTCCAAGTAGAGGTTCCACTCTAATTCAAGGTTCTACCCTGAGTTAAGGTTTTGCTTTGGGTCCTAGCAAACTGGGCGGTTTTTATGGGTGGGTGCCATAATGGTTTGGAGGAATAAGAAAGTGGGCTCCATTGTAGATATAGGTAATCCATGTAAATTTGAGGTATTATGAGGTGGTTTCCACTACCCATCCCCATCAATGTTAACCCATGATAGCCCTAGGAGGCCCCACAGTACTGCTGGGCCATAAATCAAGAAAATCTCGCGATCAAGTTGTTCAATGGTGATTTATCATCAAATGAGGGACCCATGGAAGTATTGGGAGGCCCCACATTCCTGTTGAGTCATAAATCATTCATCCCTATGATCACACCATTGAAAACTGGTTTCCCATTAAAGAAGGTCCACGCACAACAAAAGGTTGAGAATGCAGAACAAAAGCTTTAGCGGAAGGTGTAATTTTGAGGTTGCAACAGTAAGGAACAAAGAGGCATACCACACATACACACAGACTGGGGCAATGTTGATGGTGTTAGATACCTCCAACATATAGGGGGTCTCCTTGATGTGAAGACCCAATTAGACCTCACACCATTTTCAGTACGAGCCCCATCCAGAGTATCATCCTGGCCACCATAACTGCAAGATTCATGTTGGTTTCAACCGGTAACATAAGATATTATACACATAAAACTTGAAAAAAAAGAGTAAGTTGACATTGTGAAATACCAATTTCAATGTGTAAAATGATGCCTTCACGAGAGGGAGATGAGAGTGAGTCTTTGGAAGGAAGTAATAGTACTAACCTAAGAGAGACACACAAGATCATGAAAATATTTGTTAGCAAAATAGTTCACATAACGATTATTAAAGTGAATACAACACACATTCAATGAGATGAGTACCAAATCCACTGAAATAGTTCAATTTCTCCAATACATATGAACATAACATATACCGTAAATATCCCAAGAATAGTCCTAAAACATTCATGATACATGCATGAAAATGTGTTGCCTCATTAAGTTTCAATTAGGTGAAAGATGCAAGTACATAGCTACAATATTAAAGCATTAGTTCCAATAGTGGAACATTAAGTCACTTCTTGCTTCTCCAAATAATAGTTTTCTCTCCTATTCCAAGTATAGAATCCAATGCTAGCTCTCCAAGGCTTAAGCCTCCAAAAGCCCCTTCCTTGAATTATGAGGTTGATTTTATAATAAGAGGAATGACCTTTCATCTCCTCTTGACTCTTGGATTACCGTCATGACTCTTGGACTTCTAATGTGTCCTTTGGACCTATAAACAACACTTGAACTTCTAAATGACTTTTGGACTTCTTTATGTGACTTTTAGACTTCTTCATGTAACTTGTGTCCATATATGACCAAGCGACTTTTCATATTCCACATATGACTCTTGGACTTCCACACATTACATTTTATCCTTTTCCTTAGAAATACATCACTACATTCAACATGATGATGTGGCATTACTCATGGACACATATTAACCATTATGATGACACGTGTACAAGTTACAAATTGACAATGATGGCACAGTCTTCATGATGAGGTGGAAATGCCAAGTTGTCTTCCTTGCTGCATCATCTTTCATTCTTAATGGTAGATTCGATCTATGTTTCATCTTCATAAAAGATCCATTGTGTTGCTTATATTCACCCTCAAAATGGTCTTCGATCAACATTGGAATCCTCTTAGTCATCATGCAATGTCTCCTTCTATTTTGGTCCATGATCTACTTCATGTCCCCATGATAGCTCTCTTTTGTTCTTCTTCTCCATGTGTGTTTCTTTATGATTTATCCTTTCTATCTACTTTGAGAGTTACCTTGTCATGCTAGGAAGGTACTCCTTCTAATGAAAATTATTCTTGAAAAAGAAAAATCACTCTTAAAATCATCTATTATATCACTACCTAGCTCATGGGATAATCAGCTCATGATAGGCCTGTGAGAGAGTTAAAAGAAGGAGGCTTGATTATAAGGAGGGAAAAATCAAAATCATCAGTGGCTTAGGAAGGCTCCACTATTCATTTTTATTATGTTGAAGGAATTAAAAGGTGAAGGCTCATAAGAGGCCTTCAAGGTGCATTTGTTTTCTCAAGCAAGAGAGAGAGAGAACTCAAGGGCATAGAGCACACGTCCGAAGCACGAAGGAGAACTATTTATTGGTTTAGGGAGCATTTGTACAATCAAGGGACAAAGGAGGGCATAGGGTCACACATCGAAGGAATAAGGGGTCAAGCTTCGAGCCTTCCCATTACGCTTGTGGGCTTAAGACAAACTAGGAGGGCATAGAGCACACAATTAAAGCACAAATCTTGCATGTTGTTGCTTTGTAATGCACCATGTGCTCAAGAGGGTATAATTCTTCAAGTCAAAGGAGTGTGCTCAAATGAGTTGCAGCCTTCAAGACTATGCCATGCACCTTATGGGAAGAGGGAAGGATGAAGTCTTCAAGCTTCATGACTACACCATGCGTCCTAAGGGAAGAGGGAAGAATGAAGGCTTTAGGCTTCGTGATTGCGCCATGCACTTTTTAAGAGATAGAGGATACTTGCTTTTTCAAAGTGCACTTCATTGTTCCAAAGTGTGCTTCATTGTTCTAAAGTGTTCTTCGCCGTTCTGAAGTGCGCTCAAGCTTGGGAGGGCACAATTTTCTCCAACAATGGCTACTTATTTACCTGAAATGCACTTCTCACTGAGGGAGCCAAAAAAAGGCTAGGTCACTTATCCTAGGAAGTACTAATGCACTATGAAAGGGAGGATATCTTATAAAATACTTAGTGAACAAGTATGTGATTACAATATACGTAAATGAGGCTCATGAATAAGTTTTTCTCATCACCTAGTAAGAGGGATAATGCCTTTATAACTTACATTGAGTAGGACGAAAACATGCAGATGACACTTGCAAAATGCGAACGAACTTGAAACTGACACATGCTAGAGTGAAGATAACATGAAAAAGACACTTATTAAAGTGGAAGCAATCAACATTAACAATCGTAAACATGAAAATGATGCTTGTGAAGGAAAAGGTGCGCAAAAGTGACTGTTAGAAAAACACACCAAACTAAAAGTACAAATGAAATAAAAGTGAGTGATACTGTCAATGAAAGTGTGCACTGACTATTGACATGAGTTGAGGATCACCTAAACACTTTCTTGATGGACGTTTTTGTGCCTATTCAAGCTTGCATACAAGAAGTGTGCTTATGAATTCATCAAGGACTGAGCATGTGTAGGCAAGTGATTTTGACACTTGTAATATTATAAGAAGAAGAATCAAACACAAAAAAAATTGACCAACCATGAAGGGATTATGGATCAATAGATCGTAGGATCCTCAGTAAGCTCCAAAATTCAAGTGTAGGAAAACTTTTGGAGGGTGTTGATTGCAGCGTCAACACTTGGTGACACACTGGTAGAACTCTAGCTTCTCTGTTTAGGTTTAATTCTCTATGTTCAAGTTCTTAGTCTTTTAGGAAGTATTGATTCATCTTGCATATTACCTTGGCTTACCGACTTAACCCAGTTAGAGATATAATACCCTCCATTCCCTTACTCGGTTGAACACATATCAAATATTTCCAATCACAATTATTTTGATCAGGGAAGGGTAATATATAACTATGATTTTAATATAATCAGAGTATGAGTTTTCATCTCTAGTGTTTCTCTACTACCAGCAGGCCTAGATAGTATCTTGATAGAGTCACTACAGGAACACAAGCATCACTTCACTACTAGTGATCCTAAACAGTACCCTAATGAAGTTACTTGTTTCACCTCTCTACGTAGGAAGCCTTCTCGTCTTTCACCCTTTATTTATGTTATTTATAGAACTATGCTTAGGCACTTATTCATTTACTAGGGTGGAAGAGGGATCTTGACTTATTGAGAGTAGGAGAGGTTTGTCCTTCAGAGAAGGTAATATAAACCTCTAATATTGGTTTTCTTGCTAATTGATTTTCCTCTTACCTTTCTCTACTCGGTTGGATCAACAAGAAACACGCTATTTACTTACAATGTCGATTTGAGGAATGAGGATCCTAGAATAGATACAGGATTTATAGTTTTACCAAAGGATTTCCATTCTAGTGGATCATATTTTTTATTCAGATATCATTGACTTTAAGGATATGTAAACCCAAGATAGAGAAGAGGTAACATATTATCCAAGCATTTTTCATCATAACAATTAGCCTTTTATCAAAATGTTTCCTTAACAAGATTTTTTCATTTACCAGGGTGGAAGAGGGATCTTGACTTATTGAGAGTAGGAGGGTTTTCTCCTTTAGAGAAGTTAATATAAACCTCTAATATTGGTTTTCTTGCTAATTGTTTTTCCTCTTACCTTTCTCTACTTGGTTGGATTAATGAGAAGCACATTATTTACTTACAATGTCAATTTGAGGAATGAGGATCCTAGAATATATACAAGAACATCTTTCATGCAAAATATTGTTAAGGAAACATGAAAGAAAATACATAACAAAATCAAAAGCAAAAACAAGAGACAAAGAAAATGGATATTGAACCCAAAAGTATCATACAAAAACAAAACAGTTGCAAGGGCTATATGGAGAGCGAGAAAGAAGGCAGATGCAATTCGAAGGAAACTAAATGACACTAAGCCTACTCCTAACCTAACCAACTAGAATATTTGCGATAAGTTTAATGTTATTTCCAATGAAGCCACCATAATAAGTCTCAACCTGCAAACAAAAATATAAGAGAAAATACAACCGATATATGATAATGTGGAACAAAAAAAATAGAATCTTGAAATTCTTGCACAAAACATTAAGAGTCTTTCCTAAAATAAAAAACATGTGTCATATCACCTAACTTTACCCAACCTACCACCTTAACTTCTCGATGAAAACCATAATGAAAAAAATCTTGATGGCTCCCTGTAAATGTATGTATACTATTATTTTCTTCCTTAGCAAACATAAAGAGAAATTGAAACTTGATTTTAGAAAATGGACTTGCTAAGTAATATGATTCTAACTAATGATAGATTGGATCATGAAATTCAAAAATATCCTCTTGAAAAACCTGAAATCCTTGAAGAGATAATTTCTCAATTAATGGCATGGAATCAAGACTAGAATCTTGTAAGGGAAAATGAATCTAATAAATTTCAGAATGCTTATCAAGGTAGTGAGGGCTTGACATAACCATCAGCGGAGGCTGAAGTGCCTCATTTGCTTGACAAGTATCTAAAAATTGAGAATATAGACCATAATGATCAACTGGTGTAAAACAACCATCATTAGGTACACTAGGGGGGAAATGATCAATTGAATGAAAGTTGTTTAAACAAGAACCATGATCAGATGGGTTGATTAAGGCATAAGATTCTTGATTAGGAGACAACAAAGATAGATTAGTTTAAACAACTTTACAAATGCTTTGAATGAAAGAATCATCTTCCTCATATGTTGAATGTGAGAAACCATCAAATTGTGACTAGTTATAAACAGGACTGGCATCATAATCATTAAAGAGGAATGCCAACATGGAAAACACATGAAACCACCTAAGGTGTATAGGGTGAAAAGAGGAACTTGATTTGTCCAATAACACAAGAATTCATTGACACTGAAGAGGATATCCAATGCCATGAAGAAAATTCTTAGCATTAGAATATTCACAAGAAGTATTAGGAGTTGATTACTTTCAAAAGTATCTAATAGGTATGAATCCTTATTCCAATGATCATCTTTGAAAATATGATCTTCACAGCTCTAAAAATTCATGGAAGGTTTACGCTCCAAATATGAGTTAGATTCAAGAGATTTGCATGAAGATAATTCAACTAAAACAAAATCTTCAAATTTGATCTGAAACCAAACCTTGAAATTTAAAAGAGTTATATCTGAAATAATAGGCATCTTTCAAGAAGGAATTTGCATTCAGATAAACCTTGGAAAGGAAATAATTTCGTGAGAAAATCTAGATCTGATTTAGTTCGAGGAGTGAAGACCTTACCAAAGTCACAAGAAATTGACATAACAATCCACAGAAGTTGAAGTGCCTTGAATTCTTGGTGAGTCCCAAAAATTTCAAGAACTATAGAATTGCATTTTTAAAATTGAAATAGATCATGCATGGTGTGTGGAAAACTATTATCAATAATTTCAACTATATCACTACTATCCAAATGGAAACCTTCAACATTGTTTATTCGATCATAATTTACATCTTCAACAAACAGATTACCCAATCCATAATGTTCTTCTAATTTCACATCTAAGGATGGATAGATTGGATCAATCTCGCGAGTAACTCAAACGAAAGAATTTTTTTTGTGAAAATTTAGAAATGATAAGGCATGGAATGGAAAATTGATGACTTGATTAAATTATTCATCATGCATGACCTCATTAACCTGTGACAACTCAAAATTCAGCTTATCAGGTGGGATATTCAAAGAGTAAGAGATAGAAGAAATAAGACACAAGGAACAAGGAGTTGAGTGAGAAGCTTCCATGAGAAAATATTCTATGACTAAATCATATTTGAGGTCTATATATTCCAAAATAGAATCTTCTTGCAAAATCAAAATATTAGTTGATGCACTTGGGCACACATCATCACATACATTAACAAAGTTATTATCATCAGAATGAAAATTTCCTATGAATTTAGTATGATTAGACAAAAATCCTTCATTTGATTTATTACCGAGATTCCTATATTCAAAATCAAACAAGGATGGAAGAACATTATCTTGACATGGAGTATTTTTAAAAAGAGAAGAAAGATCGAAAGGATCCTCACCTCCATGCTCCTCTTCTTGTGAAGAGTGACTACCTTGCACCTGATCATTTTTTGTATTTGGAAGAGATTGATCAAGCAAATCAAGGGGCAATGGATCATGAGAAGGAGAGGATAGACGATTATAAGAATCCAAATCATCTTCAAGACTAAATTTATGAGTGTAAATATCATCTTGAGGAATGGAAGGATTTGTTTTCTCCATATGCTTAATGAAACATTCTAGGGATTCGTCCACGGGATCTGAATTATTGAAAGTGGAAGGAGGTTGAGAAGATGGATTTGGAATTTGATTTCGAGATTTCCCAACTTGATCATTAATACATATAGGTACCCCGATTGGTATTGGAAAAGGAGGAGGAAAAGGAACAAAATGAATAGTATGTTCCTCCTTTGAAATTAGAGTTGTCTAAAAATTTATGAAAGTTGGGAGAATAGGAACATTTGGAGGTTTAGATTCATACTGATTCAAAGATATTTGAACCAAATGTTCAAACTTTTTCTTAAATAAATCCCAATCCATATCTTCTTCAGGAAACTCACAACAAAAGTGAAGGAACATGTTAGAAAAATCCTCAATTGATTCATTAGGATTCATTCTAAGTTGATTGATACTTCTATAAACATATCAGTAATCATACTTATCAAAATCTTGATGAAGGTCCTTAAGAAATTGATGAAAATAATGAATAGAGGAAAAAGGTGAGGTATGACACCATCAATTCACACAACCTTCAAGCGTGAGGGTGAATATAATACACACAACATCTTCATCATTGATTTCATGAGATTTGCAAAACCTAAGAAAATCATTTATGTGTTTGGATAAAATGTACCACCCTCACCATCAAACCTGGATTGAGACAAGACATGAACAATTTTCATGGATATTGAAATTTTTCTAGGGGATAGATTAGAAAAATACTCCAGGATTATGATTTGGGAAATATCCATTTAAGAAAAGATATTCAAATAGACTCAATGGACACAACTTGTCATCTAGCCCTCCTTCTAGCGCCAACGAGTTGACGGTGCTAGATACTACCAACATACAGGGGGTCTCCCTAATGTGAATTCCCAATTAGACCTCACATCGTTTGGAGTAGGAGCCCCATCTAGAGTATCAACTCGACCGCCATAATTGTGAGGTTCACCTTCGCTTCAACAGATAACATATGAAATTATATACATAAACCTTGAACAAGAAAGCGAGTTGACATTATGAAACACTGATTGCAATGTTTTAAAGGAGACCTTCATGAGCAGGAGACGAGAGTGAGTATTTTGAAGGAAGTAATAGTACTAACCTAAGAGAGACACACAAGAGCATGGAAATATTTGTTAGAAAAATAGTTCACATAATGATTATTAAAGAGAATACAACACACATTCAACGAGATGAGTACCAAATCCACTGAAATAGTTCAATTTCTCTAGTACATATGAACACAACATATACCATAAATATCCCAAGAAGAGTCCTAAAAGATTCACCATACATGCATGAGAATGTGTTGGCTCATTAAGTTTCAATTAGGTGAAAGATCCAAGTACACAGTTATAATAGTGAGGCACTAGTTCCAAGAGTGGAACATTAAGTCACTTCTTACTTCTCCAAAGAATATTTTTATCTCCTATGCCGATAGAGAAACCAAAGTAGCTCTCCAAAGCTTAAGCCACAAAAATCCCCTTCCTTGAGTTATGAGGTTGTTTTTTCAATAAGAGGAATGACATTTCATTTCCTCTTGACTCTTGGATTACCCTCGTGACTCTTGGACGTCTAATGTGTCCTTTGGACTTCTAAAAAACTCTTGAACTTCTAAATGACCTTTGGACTTCTCTACGAAACTCTTAGACTTCTTCATGTGAATTTTGTCCATGTATGAATAAGTGACTTTTCATATTCCACATTTGACTCTTGGACTTCCACACATTACATTGTATCCTTTTCCTTAGAAACACATCACTACATTCCACAGGATTATGTGGCATGAATCATGGAAACATATTGACCATTACGATGACACTTCTACAAGTTAAAACTTGACAATGATGACATGGTCTTCATGATGAGGTGGCAATGAAAAGTTTTCTTCTTTGTTGCTTCATCTTGCATTCTTGATGGTATATATGATATATGCTTCATCTTCATGAAATATCCCATTTTTTTCTTATCTTCACCCTCCAAAGGGTCTTTGATCAACATTTTAATCCTCTAAGTCATCATGCAATGTCTCCTTTCTATTTTGGTCCATGATCTACTTCATGTCTCCATGATAGCTCTATTTTGTTCTTCTTCTCCACAAGTGTTTCTTTACGCTTTCTCCTTGCTATCCGATTTGATAATTACCTTGTCATGATAGGAAGGTAAACCATGAAAATCATTCATGACAAAGTGAAATTGGTCTTAAAAACGCATATTATATCACTACCTAGCTCATGGAATTATTAGCTCATGATAGGCCTGTGAGAGAGTTAAAAGAAAGAGGCTTGATTAGGAGGGCGCAATCAAAATCGTCAGTGGCTCAGGAAGGCTCCACTATTCATTTATACTACATTGAAGGTATTGAAAGGTCAAGGCTCATAATAGGCCTTCAAGGTGTGCTTGTGCACTCAAGCAAGAGAGAGAGAAGAAATCAAGGGCATAGGTCGTAGGTCCAAAGCACGAAGGAGAAACATTCATTGGCGTAGGGTGCACTTGTGTGCTCAAGGAAAAAAGGAGGGTGCCTGGGTGCACACCGAAGTAACAAGGGATCATGATTCGAGCCTTACTATTGTGCTTTTTCACTCAAGAGGAACTAGGAGTGCACAGGGCACACAGTCGGAGCATGAATCTTGCATGTTGTTTCTTTGTAATCTGTCATTCTCTTACGAAGGGCATAGTTATTTGAGTCAAAGGAGTGTGTTCAAGTGAGGGATTCATGCTTTAATACTCTACCATGCACCCTATCGGAAGAGGGGAGGATGAATGCTTCAAGCTTCATGACTGCACCATGCATCCTAAGGGAAGAGGGAAGGATGAAGGCTTTAGGCTTCATGACTGGGCCATGCACTTTTTGAGAGATAGAGTATCCTTGCTTTTCTGAAGTGTGCTTTGTTGTTCTAAAGTGAATTTTGAAGTGCGCTCAAGCTTGGGAGGGAATAGGTCTCTCCAACATTGCCTGGTTATTCATCTAAAATGCATTTTTCACTGAGGGAGGCAACAAAAGGCTAGCTCACTTATCTTAGTAAGTATTAATGCACTGTGAAAGGGAGGAGACCTTAGAAAATACTTAGTGCGCAAGTATGGAAGGAAATGATACATCAGTGAGGCTCAAGAATAAGTTGCGCTCATTACCTAGTAAGAGGGCTAATGCCTTTACAAATTGCACTGAGCAGGTGGAAAATATGCAGATGACACTTACAAAATGTGAGCAACCTTGAATGCGACACATGTTAGAGAAAAGATAACATGAAAAAGACACTTATTAAAGTGGAAGAAAGCAAAAGTGACAGTTGTAAACATGAAAGCAATTCTTGTGAAGGCAAAGGTGTGCAAAAGAAACAGTTGGGAAGACTCACAAACTAAAAGTACAATTGCAATCAAAGTGGGGGAGATTATCAGTGAAAGTGCACACTAGTTGTCGACATGAATTGAAATCACCCAGACACTCTCTTAATGGATGGTGTTGTTCCTGTTCAAGCTTGCATACAAGAAATGTGCTTATGAATTCATCAAGGACTGAAGGGATTATGGAATGACGGATCATAAGATCCTTAGTAGGCTCCAAAATTCAAGTGTAGGAAAATTTTTGGAGGGTGTTGATCACAACATGAACATGTAGTTTTACTTTTTTATATAAAATAATGTTTATAGTGTTCCCTATACCTATACATGCACTAGTGCATCGGCATAAAGGGCAAATTTCAATAGCATAAAAAAAAAAAGATCCAACTAAATTTTCATTTCAAATTTCATTTAGTACTTCACGCACATATAAGCACAAGTGCATCCATATTCTGATACAAAAACCTCATTTTAGAATTCTATTGAATTGTTGGATTCTTTTATTCCTTACCTTCCATACAAATTTTCCTTCTTTTTATAATTTTGTAAATCATAACAAATCTACATTTTTTCTTATGTGACAACCATGACTTCATAGTGGAGAAGGGGCTAGGTAAATTGTTTTTTTTGTACCTTGTTTTACATTTTTATCCTTTTAAAATTTTATATTGTTGTAATTAAATGGAGTAATATTGATAACTGTAATATGTATCTATTCTTTTTTCTTAAGTAATTTCAATTAGTTATTTCAATATTATCTAAGGTTTGGTAAAAAAATTACATGTATAAAAAAACTAATTACAACTACCTTAGTAATTCAAACATATAGCTATTATATGGGATTTCCCTTTATGAAACAACTAATTCATATTAATTTGGGAATTATAGCAATTCCGAATCTATTTTAATATCTATTTTTTTCATTAGCCAACAATTTCTATTATCCTTTCATTTATTTTTGTTTTTTCTTTTTTTTGGAAAAAAATGCCACTAGTACAACCTTTTGTTTCATGCTACATTGACTCTTGGTACCTATATTGGCCACAATTATTAGTGATGCTCCCAAGCATTTGAAATAGACCTAAAAATTGTATATGAAATATGTATAAATTTACTATATTCTCCAAAGCATTAATGAATATATGGGAGCATCACATGTAGTGCTTGTTATAAGATAATACATATTTCACATCTTTGGTAACTACATAAAGTTAATGCTCATATGGATGAATAAACTATTGGAAATGCTAAGAGGTGGCTGAACCAATATTTCTTTCAATTGCTATATTATGTTAGTTAATATTTTAAACCAGAACACAAGAAGTAGAATAAAAGATAATTTTATTAATGAATATAGTGAGGACACCAATCCTCTTTTACAAAAATTGAATCTCCAAACTATACAAAAAAATATATAATTTCTTCAAGGCTCAAACCTTGAATGAGGTCTCCAATCCTCACAAAAAATCCAAGCACCAATTTGGACAAAATGAGGACTTGAATAAATCCAAGCACCAATTTGGACAAAATGAGGACTTCAATAAATCCAAGCACCAACTTGGTCAAAATGAGGACTCCAATCCTCCTAGATCCAACCTTTCCAAATAGTTCAAAATCTACTTCTTCAAGATGTCTCCAAAAAGGCTTTCCAGAGTTAGATCCAAACACACTTCAAAAGAGGTCTTCAAGATCTTCTTCAAGTCTTCTCTAAGAATGCTTGAAGTATGCTTCAACAAAGGTTTCCAAGGCTAAAAATGGTCTCCAAGACACTCCAAGGATTTCTTTAAATTTTGGTTCAAATTTTGCTCCAAAATTTTACTCTAGCAATGATCTGAAAATGGAGGACGTGTCTTTTTCCTATTCTCCAAAATAAAACAAACAAAAAAATAAGGACCGTTCTAACACTTTGCAAGGTAGTAATGGGTCTTGACAAAAAAACAAGTTTCTTTTTTAATGTCTCTTCAAGTCATGAGTTAGTCTTCACATGTAAACTTAACATAAGAAATATGATTTCACATAACTCATACAAGCATCATAAATATCATAACAAAGGATTTGGTTACAGAGTTCACCCCTCTTGGGATACATCTCTAGGCCCGCCAACATAGCTAGACCACTCCATATATTCAGTGTAAAAAGGAGTACATAAAAGTTTGTTGGTAAAAACATGTGGTTATTACCCCTATAAGGTAATGTTCTCCTACAAATAAATCTCACATAAAGGAGCAATACAAGGCATCTCCTACAAAGATCCTATACTCCAACTGAAATGAGCTTACATGACTATATGAGCACCTCAATTCCACATTGAAGAGCACAATCAAAACTTCTCTCAACATGACATAATGAGAAAAGTAAACCTGAGTTGAACCCTATCAATAACAATTTTTGCAATATACTTCTGAAGGTTAGAAAACCCCTACAAGGCCTTCTCAATGCTCAAACACCTTATAGAACTACTTCAAAAACCTGATTGATCCATACACCCTTAGTCTTCAACCTAAAAAAAGACTCGTTAGGTGTGTTCAAATAAAAAATTAGAGGTCACCATTAGATCCAAAATATCCAAAAAGCTCTAGGTAGACTCTTCTTGAGCTTCATTTGGTAAAAAAATCAACAAGATATTGCTCTACAAGCTCTCCCTTAAGTTTTACTGTTAACTCTCCTACAAATCAGACCAACATTCTAGCTATCCTACAAATACACCCTATTTTTCGCTAATAGAGAAATATTTTCTCCCTTCTTTGGTGCATTTTGTTGGATGATTAAATTTCCCAATGACCCCTTAAGTCTGGAAAACACAGTCATATAGGCACATAAGGCCATGGGTTGGGACTTAACACCTACCCCCACTGGCCTATCCCTTAAATATCAGGCATGTGGTCACATAGGGTGCTGCAAGACCAAGGGTTGGGCTAACCTCCCACCCTTCTTGCCAGGCCCGAAAAATATTTGCGCTTCGATCACATTGGGGTCCAAAAGACCTAGGGTTGGGTCCCTTCCATAGTGCCTCCGCAGTAGTGCTTTATCCCTAGAGCTATTAATCTTGTGGGTACGCATGGGACTAGGGTTGGGGCTTCCACTGAGTGCTCCTCCTATCAGCCCCTTTTTCCATTGTGTTTGGTCATGTGTTTGGAGTCATGACATTGGGGCAAGGCTAAGCCTCGATCCCTCGGCTCCTCCACCTGTAGTTCCGTGGGTGTGTGGTGACCGGGGGCCAAGGACTTATCCTCAACCCCTTCGTCCAAAAGGCGTTGAGTTCAAATTTTTATATGGGTTATGCCCATAGTATGTTAAGAACCACCATATAGCCTAGTCGTAAGGCACTGTGTTTGTGAATAGGAGGTCCTATGTTCGAACCTCCTAGGCCTTAGTCGGAATATAAAAAAATATTTTCACCATTACAGAGTGTTGTACTACTCAACAATCCCTCATTAAGGTTAATAGTAGAACTAATAAATAATGGGGACCCTTTTAAATTTAGGATAAAATCCTTTAAGTTTTAATAAAACAAGATAATATTAGTTTCATTTTTCAAAAAAACTTGACTAAAATGAGAAATATCCCTTATTGTAACCTTTATATCAGAGCTTAGGTCCATGAGGCATATTCACAAATATTGGCTTTTGTTTAAAATCCCTTAAAGTTGTGATTAGACTTTCCTTGATTAAAGTTTTCATGTGTTTTAACCCTAAAAGTAACAAAGTGCCTTTTCATGAATATAATAATTACGCATGACCCCACAACATTGCCACGTAGCATTTATCGAAGCTTCCAAATATTTGAGTTTTAAATGTATACCTCATATCGCTAATATATGATATTGCGATCCCCTGATCCTCCAATATCCCTTCTCGCTTAGCCTCTGATATACAACATCACTGATACTACAATAGTCACAAAGCTCTGATCCTCCGATCGTCAATCTCTGATAACCCCAAATTTTTGATCTATGATAAACCTCCTGCTATTCATATCGCAATCCTCATATCGAGACTTTCCAATCGACTGTTATCCTTTCACACCTCCGATACCAAACCTCTGATACCTCTTCCTGCCTATATTTTTAGCCGTTACACTCTAAATTCCTATCAGAGGATGAGAATATCACATGTTTCAATGATACAACCATAAGATTTCTCTGATAAAATCCTCTTATATGCTAACGTGTACCAAAGCCCATGTGAATCCATGTTTTACCATTTAATGGCCGAATGTAATGAATTTATGACTTCAAAGTTATTAATGGTTTCATTATTGTGAAATGATATCATAAGATTTTTCTCATAAAAGACATAGATTCATATGAAATTAGTTACTCACTCTAAGTAATTCTTCAATTAGAAAGGTTACTCTTACCCTTGTATTTCTCTTTGCAGGCCTGTCCCGATAAGAGAAATTCAAAGGAAATGGAAATCTTTAGTGCCAAAGACATTTCAAACAATATCACAAAATTAATCAATGACAGCCTATTACAGTCAAACCTGATTTCATATTTCCCGTAGGATACTTTACTCGATGTAAAATTGTTGACTAAAGCATGGCAAGAATCATAGAAATAGAAGGTTGAGAGGATAAAAAATCTGTCAAAAGTTGACTTGGAATGCCATTGGCATTTTCTAGTAAAACCACATAGTCAGTGACTGATGCTCAGGTGTCTCTCCAACACAACCACTCATCTACTTTCAACACTCAATGATGCACTATTCACTGCACTGATGCACATATAACCTCATCATTCACCTGAATTAAAAACATTGACAAATATATGCGAGCTTCAACAGTGAATGGAAGAATAACCTTCATCTCAATCATAGTCAAGTTGTTGCAACTGAACTCTATTATTAACTTTGTATTTTATTTTAAGTGTGGTTTGTTAAAACCACTCTAGTATTTTATGGAATTTTTCTATATTTGTATTTTTATTACAAACTATAAATCCCCTTCATTGTTATGTAGAAGGGGTTCTAAATTTTTGCGAAAATGATTTTGGTTTGCACTATTGTAGCTTGAAGGAATCTTAATAGAAAGAGGAACCACTACTATTTCACTTGTGAGAAAAGTTAATAATTATCGGGTACTACTATCTGAATACTAGTACTTTGTTTATGATTTGAATGGTTACTGTATTTGTGTTTATCATATATGTTTTTGCAAACAATAGAGCATCTATCACTATTGATGTGTTTGATTGAAATATTTCAAGTATATGTATGAACAACAATATCGTATATGTGAAATGTCTTTCAATGACTAATTTAATTAACTATTTAATTAAAATTTTTTGTCTTTATTCATTTTAACCTCATGAATGATTTGATGATCTATATTGTCATGTTAAAGTGAGATCTTTCTAAAGTCACATATACAGAAAACAATTTTCCCAAAATATTATTATAAGTTTATTTATTCTTTTTTGAATTTTATTCACATCATTACCCTCACACTTATATATTTCTCATCCATATTTATATCTTGTATTAAGGGAAACTAGTCCGATAAACCCAGTTAGAGCCACCATTCCAAACAAAAAAGGAGCTGCCCTAAGTTCTCGATTGGGTGGTTTTCCCCAATGTTGAGGAAGAGACTTTCGTGCCTTCAACATTTTTGGTGCTAGAAGGAGGGCCTTCAGACTATGAATGGAAAGAAGATCCACTCTTAAACTAAAGGGTCATTCTAAGATTCAGTCTCCCTCAAAATCACCGCTAACTTCCAGATCACATTCCAAATCTCCTAACCCAAGATCTGAAGTTTTTGAAAAAGTGACCAAAACTCCTTGTACACTTCCAAATTCAGTTGGCCAAACTTCTTCTCAAATACCAACTAAGCCTCCTAAAGTTCATTCTTTGATCCAAAAATTGGAATAAATTTCTATTTCTGGAGAAAAATATGTCCAAAGCGATATATCCAAGGAAGTGTTTCCTCATCCTTACAACCTTCCAATACATTAACTAGATCCCAAAGTGGAAAACTTAGATTTAAACCTTTTGAATTCGCATTAACCACTCATGAGAGAAAGAAAACTACTCCAAAAACTCATTCTTCTATTAGTGAGATTACATTGAAATCTTCCCCTCTTACTCCTTTTCTTGGTCCTTCCACATCGTCTACCCCTTTACCTTCTTCTAATCAACTTCTCATCCCATCGATTCATATTCCTCAAACACAATTTTCTAGTGAAACTATAATCATTAGCACTACATGAGAATATTCTACAATGGCTTAATCACCACCATCCCCCTCATCTTATACTACTTCCTCTGCCCCTAGCACTCCCAGAATGGCCCAAAGACCATGGAATAACCCTGGGGAAGTATAGATGGCTCCACCATTATAACCTCTTCCCAAACACCTGGAGAGGTGGCTTCCTAAGTTTAATCCTAATGATGGCCTCCCTGCATAGGAACATCTTCATAATTTCATGTTAGTCATCAATCTTAATGGAGTCACTGAAGAATATTGTGTTGTCAGAATTTTTCCATACACATTTGAAGGATTTGTAGGATCCTGGTTTTTTCTCTTCCTTCTGCATCAATAACAAATTGGGGTATGCTTGAAGAGTAATTTTTGTTGAAATTTGGCAATGACTGAACAACTCCCACTTTGATTAATAACTTATCAAATCTTAAGACCAATCCAAATGAAAGAATCAAAGATTTTGATTCTAGATTCAACAAATTGTTGAATAAGATCCCAGAGACTTCTAGACTAGGGACCAATGTACAGATTAAATGGAATATCTTTTCCCTTCCTTCAAACATTGCTATGTTCATAGATAGAGCCAAAAAAATAGTATTGCTTGATAACATGAAAGAAGCTCTATATGTAGAAAAGAGAATCTTTTCTCTTGAAAAGAAAAATACCCTTGATGAAAGAAAGCAAACCAAAAAAGTTACCTTCAAGGATAAATCCAAGAAGAAAGCTCCCAAGGATCCTTTTGACTTGGAATGATTACAAAGGGTTCTGAAGACAATCTCTAATGAAATGGTAGAAATTAAAAAACAAGTAGCTAAAACCTCTAAAACGGCCTTTAGGCCTTTCAAAAGGACTCAACATTGACAGTCACAACCACTTGTGATTATATCAAATTCTAAATCTGATCAAGAGGATGAAGAGGAAGAATCAACTTTATATGTTAAAGAATCCCATGAAGAATAATTAGCACAAGGTCATGGTTTATGGGATTCCATCCTAACTACTTTAGAAAATGAAGAACAAGAAGAGGCCCTACTAGTAATTACTAGAATTAAGGGACTTGTTGATTCATCTCCAACAAATCAAAAACATAAGTCCCCTGCTCTCCCTAATAAGGATAAAAGTGTAATTAAGAAGTCTTCTACTCCTTCAAATTCTCTTTCGACTACTTCTAAATATCCTTCTTCATCCAAGATTTTGATAATCTTTGACACTATGGAATATAATATTGTCGAGGAGATGGAAAAAGTCAAAGCCAACATTTCTCTTTATGAGGTTAGTAAATTAAAACAACAGTTGAAGCTTTTATTTAAAGAATTGAATGCAGTTCCTGCATCTTCATTACCTACGGTTGTCACTACAAATGCCTCAAAAGTCAAAGGCAAGCCTCCTATTTCTATTCAGATAAGATTGACTAATTAGATGCCATTTTTATCGGGAATAGATCAAATTCCCATACTCCTCCCTTTTTATTGACTTTTGAGATTTTTAACAAGAATGTTCATAACTGTTTAGTAGATTCTGGTGCATCATCAAATGTCATGCCTTACGTGGTATGTCGTAAATTAAATATCTCACCACAAAAATTTGTTGTTCAGATTATTCAATTAGATGGCACAAAAGTCAAAGTTTTGGGAGAAATGAATTTTGTTTTAATAATATTAGCTTCCAATTCAAAGGTTTTTCAAATAATAAATATATTAGTTGTAGACATTCCTAAATTTTATGGCCTTATTCTAAGTAGAGACTAGTCTGAAAAAATACGTGGTTACTTTGCAACTCATTGGTCACACATGTGGCTTCCCGTAAAATCCAATCAAATTTGTGTTGATAGGGAAAAACACATGAAAATTAAGTGACTGATTTTGATGAAGAAAATGAACCAATAGTTTTTACAAACAATATTCTTATAAGTTACTCTTTTGAGTCTTTCTTTGGCAATTTTCAACCACAAGAATCTCCTTTTTTAGTTGACTTTGTTTCATCTCAAATTGAAAATTTATCCCAAACAGATTATTCTAAGTGTATTAATGTTGTAGAAAGTATTGTAAATAAGCATGATAGTGTATTTTGGACTCTTTATTTTTATGGATTGAAATATAATGAAGGTGCGGGAGCTAGCTGCATTTTGGTTAATCCTTATGGAGAAAAAAATATGTTAGCTTGCAAATTAGAGTTTGACTCTACCAATAATGTTGCCAAATATGAAGCATTGGTACATGGATTACAGAAGGCTATTAGTCCTTATATCAGATACCTTAAAGTGTTTGGTGACTCAGAGATTGTTGTCAAACAAGTTAGAAACAACATCCATTATGTTTTTGGTCACATTAAGCATTATCAATCTTTGATACAAGAACTCATGTCTCATTTCATTGCATTCAACATAGCTCCTATCCCAAGAATACAAAATGCTAGTGCTGACCTCCTAGCAAATGTTGCTTCCAAACTCATTCCACCTGAAGATTTCAATCCAGATAGATTTTCTATTGAATTAATTTTTCGCCCCTCCATTCCAGAGAACATTACTAATTGGCGAGTGTTTAATGATGACAATGACATCTTGAGTTTTCTAACATCTGAAGGGTCTTACTCTGATCAAATTATCGATGAAGATGAACATGACAAGAAGTTGAATAAATCTTTTGAGGAAAATTATTTACCTAAACCTATAGTGAAATTAGAATATTTATATGATCTGAAAGATAGGTTGAAAAAGGTAACTAATTTCAAGCTTCAAAACTCAACTCCGAGATTTGAATTAGTTAACTTAGAATCTGCTATAAGCCTCAAAACATCAATTTGGGCCTTGGAATTTCACTAGATGAAAGACCTACTTTCATTCAATTGTTTAAAAGATACAAGGATGTATTTGCATGGAATTATGATGATCTGAAAACCTATGACACATCCATCATTCAACACACCATTCCTATGCTTCCATATGTCAGGCCAATTCAAGAAAAGCTTAGGAAATTACACCCTAACTTGGAAGCTCAGATTAAAACTGAACTAAATAAGCTTCTTAAAGCTAAAATCATTTTTCCAGTCAGAAATTCCAAGTGGGTCTCAAATCTTGTGCCAGTTAGAAAGAAAAATGGAGATATTCATATTTGTATAGATTTTAGAAATTTGAACAAAGCCTGTGAAAAGGATAACTTTCCTTTGCCCCCAATGGAACAAATTTTACAATTTGTTGTTGGTTCTGAACTAATGTCTTTCTTATATGGCTTTTCAGGTTACAATCAGATTCTTGTACATCTAGATGACAGACTGAAAACCACATTCAGGACTAAGTGGGGGACCTATGCTTATCAAAAAATGCCTTTTGGACTGATTAATGTTGGAGCTACTTTCCAAAGAGCTATGGATATTTCTTTCAGAGGTTTGATCAATAAGATAGTTGTAGTGTATCTAGATGACATTACAATTTATTCCAAACAAAGAGGTAATCATTTACATGATTTAAAACAGATATTTGAAAGATGTAGAAAGTTTGGAATCTCCATAAATCCTAAAAAGTCATTTTTTTCTCTTGACGAAGGAAAAATTATAGGCTTTATAGTGTCTAAAGACAGAAAATGCATAGATCCAGATATAATTAAGGTGATATCTGAAATCCCCTTACCACACAACAAAAAATCCATGCAATCCTTCCTTAGACAGTTTAATTTTGTTAAAAGATTTGTTCTAGACTTCTCTCAAATTGTGCTTCCTTTTGCAGGCTATGATTAAGAAGAAGTCAATTTTCAAATGGGGGTTGATTGAAAGAAAATCATTTAAGTCAATAAAACATGCAATCATTGATTCCCCTTCATTATAAACCCCTGATTTTTCCAAACAATTCATTATTTATACTTTTGCTTCTAGACAATCCTATGCAGGAGTCCTAACTCAACCTAATGAGCAACAAATTGAAGGTCCAATTTCCTTCTTTAGTTCTAATTTATATGGAGCTGAGCTAAATTATTCAGAGGCTGAGAAGAAAACCTTTGTAGTCTTCAAATACATTAAACATTTTAGGCCTTTCCTCCTAAAAACACATACAAAATTAATTGTTCCTTTCCATGTTGTTAGACAATTACTTATCCAAAAGGAATTGGGAGAGAAAAGTGAAAATTGGGTTACTACCCTGCAAGAATATGACCTAGACATCAAACCAGCTAAAATAATAAGGGGTCAAGGTTTTTGCAATTCAATTATTGGAGCTTATGACAGTTCAACTGATGAAGATTCAGGTAATAATGTCCAAATCACAGAGGTATGTCCCATCGATACTGAATCTCAATATGATGATCTTATTTTTTACTTGAAAAATGGTTATGCTCCATTACAACTCAATTACAAGAAGAAAAGAGCTCTTAGAATTAAAGCTAATCAATATCATCTTATCAATGATGTCTTATTTAAAAGGAATTATGATTTTGTTATTCTAATATGTCTAGAAAATTCTGAAGCTGAAAAGGTCATGGATGAGCTACATGATGGACACATTGGTGGACACTATGGTGGAGAAACCACTGCTCATAAAATTATGCATGCTGGATACTATTGGCTGACTTTATTCAGGGATACTCATGCCTATGTCAGAAAATGTAAATTATGCCAGACTACTTTAGGAAGACAAATAAACCAGCCTTAGCTTTACAACTAGTTAACATTGAACAACCTTTTGAACAATGGAGATTGGACATAATAGGTGAGATTTCTCCTAACTCTTCCAAGCACCATATATACATCTTGAATTCTACGGACTATTTCACAAAATGGGTGGAAGAAATACCCCTCAAGGTGGACAATTTTGAAAAAATTATTGAATTTATTGATCAATTCATTGTTACCAGGTTTGGTCTTCCCCATGCCCTTATTTTTGATAATGCATCGTATTTTTCAGGAAACACCATTATTTAATTTTCTCTTAAAACATTTTTTAAACTTAAGTATTCCGAAAATTATTACCCTCAAGGAAACAGCTTAGCAGAATCTACTAATAAAAATATCATTAGAATAATCAAAAGAATAGTTGACCAAAATCAAAGAAAATGGCACAAAGCTCTAGTTTTCTATTTATGGGCTAATAGAATCACTCAGAATGTTATGAAACCAGCTCAAGAAAAGATAGAAAAGATAGATCAACGCCTTAGAATTCAGCCTCTTCGAGGGGCAACCTCCTTTACATTACATAAATGAACAATTCTTGGATGATTCAAATGACAAAACCTCCTTTCTATATATAGGAGTCTAAGGAGTCACAATATAATCCAGCCGACCTAACAATAATAATATAAAGCCACAAAAATAACAATAGAGGGATTCTATGGGGCACAAAAATAACAATATGGGGGTAATAGGGGCACAACAATATAAATGAGGGGTATAACTACAATAGTAATGGGGTAATCACTAGTATTATAGGGACCCAACATGCCCCTCTCCTTAAAAATAGTGTTGTCCTCAACACTTGAGTAGTTCTGGATACTTCTGCATAAAATTCTCATCCTCCCATGTGGAATCTTCAGCGGATAAGTTCTTCCACTTGATAAGATACTCTGAAATTGATCGATTTCGTAGCTGTCGAGTTCTTGTTTCTGTGACTACTTCCGGTTCCAATATAATTTTTCCTTCCTCGTCAAGTTCTGGCAATATTGTTTGAACTGGGAGCTTGTCGCCTATAACCTTCTTTAAACATGAAACATGGAAAACTAGGTGCAATCGAGAAGCTGCAGGAAGGTCCAATTTGTATGCCCTAGTACCAATCTTTTGCAACACCTTGTACGGACCATAATACTTTGGTGATAATTTATTATCCTTCTTAGCTTGCTTTAGGGACATTTGCTTATATGGTTGTATCCGTAGGAATACCCAATCACCTACATCAAAACTTCTTTCACTGCGATGTTGATCTGCCTGTTGTTTTATTCTATTTTGTGCCAACACGAGGTTATCCTTTAAGAGTTGGAGGACTTGTTGTTGATGTTCGATGTGATGTTCCATTGCCTGAACCTTAGAATTTTCTCTTAAATATGATGTGATGGATGGTGGTTGATACCCATAAAGTGCCATAAATGGGGTCATTTTTGTTGCTGTATGGAAGGAAGTGTTATACCACCATTCAGCCAGAGGAAACCATTTGACCCATTGTGTCTGTTTATCAGATACAAAGCAACAAAGAAATCCTTCCAAACATTTGTTTACTATCTCAGTTTGCCCATCAGATTGAGGATGATAAGACGAGCTATGAGCTAACTGAGTACCAAGACAAGAAAATAATTCTGTCCAAAAATTTCCAGTGAAAATGGGATCTCTGTCACTTATAATAATCTTTGGGTTTCCATGTAGCTTTTGAATTGTTTCCATAAATGCAGTAGAAACTGTACTGGCTTTAAATGGATGTGATAATGCACAAAAGTGTGCATACTTGGTAAGTCTATCAACTACCACCATGATGACACTTTTTCCCTCAGACTTGGGTAAACATGTGATAAAATCCATTGAAACCTCCTACCAACGTTGGCTTGGAATGGATAAAGGTTGTAGTAGACTCGGTGTCTTAATTGTTTCAACTTTATTTTGTTGGCAAACCAAACATTCCACCACAAACTTTTGAATATCTGATTTAAGGCCATCCCAAAAAAATTCTTTCTTAACCCTGTGGTAAGTTTTTAAAAATCCTGAGTGCCCTCCTAAGGGAGAAGTGTGCAATTCCATAAGAATCTTTTGTTTTAGCTGGGAATTCTTACAGAGGTATAAGCGATCTTTGTACCATAACGAATCATTTTGCCAGCTAAATGTATCAGACGTACTGGAATCTTGTTGTAGCTTTCGAATAAGTGCCCAAACTTCTTCTTCATTCTTCCATTCCTCCCTTGCTTCATTTATCCAATCTGGTTGGATAATAGAAATGGCGCACAACAATGCTTCCACATCCTCATCCTTTCTTGAGAGTGCATCTGCCACCAAATTTTGCTTCCCTTTTTTGTAGATGATTTCAAAGTCATAACCCAACATCTTTGTGACCCACTTTTGTTGCTCTTCAGAGGATAATCTTTGTTCTAAAAAGTATTTAAGGCTATCATGATCCATTTTTACCTTGAAGTGTCTTCCCATTAGGTAGGGTCACCATTTATTAAGTGCATGGAGTATTGCCAACATTTCCTTCTCATAAATAGCTTTGCTTAAAAAATTTCCCTTGATTGGACGAATTTCAAAAGCAATGGGTCTTTCATCTTGCATTAGAACAACACCAATTCCATTTCCTGAAGCATCACATTCCACAATAAAGGTTTTTGTGAAGTCCGGTGTAGCTAAGACCGGTGCTTGGCACATTGCCGCTTTAAGATGTTCAAAGGCCTTTGTTGCTTCCGGAGTCCATGAAAATGCATCTTTCTTCAATAATGTTGTTAGAGGTGCTGCTATTCTCCCATAATTCTTAACAAACTTGCGATAATACCCTGTCAACCCAAGAAATCCTCGCAGATGCTTTATGGATGTGGGGATTTTCCATTCCTTAATGGCTTTAATTTTTCTAGCGTCTACCTTAACTCCTTCATGAGATACAATATGACCCAAATATTCCACCTCCTGGACTCCAAAGAAACATTTGGATCTGTTTGCATATAATTGTTTCTCCTTCAATAGTTGTAGCACCCTGTCAACATGTTCAACATGATCCTTACAAGACTTGCTGTAGATTAGTATATCATCAAAAAATACTAACACAAATTTTCTAAGGAATGGTTTGAAAATTGAATTCATCAAACCTTGAAATGTTGAAGGTGCATTGGTAAGGCCAAAAGGCATGACCAAAAATTCATAATGACCCTCATGAGTTCTAAATGCTGTTTTCGGAATGTCTTCAATCTTCATTCTGATTTGATGATATCCCGAACGAAGATCCAACTTGGTGAAGTAAATTGATCCATGCAATTCATCCAGTAATTCATCAATGATAGGAATGGGGAACTTATCTTTAATAGTGAGCTTGTTGAGCTCCCTATAATCCGGACACATGCACCATGATCCATCCTTCTTGTGCACCAATACTACTAGAGCAGAGAAAGAACTTTGAATCGGTTGAATTATACCAACCTCTAGCATTTCTGCAACCATACGTTCAATTTCACTTTTTTGGACATAGGGATATCTGTACGGCTTGATGTTTGGAGGAACACTTCCTGGAATCAGATGAATAGCATGATCATGATCACGCATAGGTGGGAGACCTTTGGGAGTCTCAAATACCCTGGAATGATTGTCCAGGACTTTTTGGAGATCTGGAGAAATAGATGATTCCGATGTGGAAACATCTAGCGAACATAATTGTTCAATTACACCTCTTTGCTCCTTTTTTAGAAGCTTTCTCATACCATTAGAGCTGATTATCTTTCATGGTTTCCCTACAATACCCCTTAATTCAACTTCCTTTCCTTCTGTAGAAAATTTGATGAAAAGTTCTTGAAAATTAAAAGCTATTGTACCCAAGGATTGTAGCCATTGGACTCCTAGTACAACATCAGCACCTCTCATTGGAATGGAAAGCATTGGGCTAGTCAATACATAGTCTCCCATGGATAGCTTGATATTATGGCACCTTCCAGAGCAATTTATTGTTCCTCCATTTGCAGTCATCACTTGACACTCTGGTGCTGGATATAGGAAGCAATTCAATTCTTTTGCTACCCTACAATGAATAAAGTTGTGGGTGCTTCCTGAATCAATCAACACTATTACCTTTTTCTTCTTGATTTGTCCTTCTATCTTTATGGTTTGAGGAGTGGTAATTCCCGCCAATGCATTACAAGATATGGTCGAATTTAATTGTTCTTCATCTAGGCTTTGTTCCTGGAGTATATCCTCTTCTTTTGACCTTTCTTGCTCCTTTTCTTCTTCCTCTTCACAATCTATGTAGAATAATTTCTTCTCGGCACACTTATGACCTTTAGTGTATTTGCTATCACAACTGTAACAAAACCCTTTTGCTCTTTTTTCTTCCAATTGTTGTGGTGTCAAACTTATAGGTTGTGGAAGACTAGGGGCAACAACACTTCCATCTTTATAGTTGTGAGTGGTATGCTTCCTGGTTGCCATAATTTTGCTTTCCATTTTTCTTGCTAACCTAAATGCCTTCTCTAATGAATCAGGTTCCCAAAGGCAAACATCATGTTGGATATTATCCTTTAAAGACCCTATGACCACATCAACCCTATGCTCCTCTGGAATATCTTTTACCCTTATGTTCAATTTTTGGAACTCCTTAATGTGCTCCATTACTGAACCCTTTTGTTTGAGACTTATCAATTGGCTAAAAAAAGTGTTGCTTTTTGTATCCTCATAATGTGCTATCAATTCTTCCGTAAAAATTGCCCAAGTGATAAATTGTTTACGAGAGCAAAGCCATTGATACCATACAAACTGATTTGGTTCCAAATATACAGTTGCCATACGTACCTTTTGTGTGTTTTGCACATTATTGAGATCGAAGAATTGCTCCATCTGTAATATCCATGTGGCAGGATCCTTGCCATCAAACTTCCTCACATCGATTTTTAGAATATGGTGAGTCTTCGATCCAACATTAGCATCTATGGAATCATGATTAATATTTCTTTTATTCTCATCATGAGTTTCCTTTAGTACCCTTTCATCCTTAGTGCCCATTTCTTGTAGCAAATTATTCATATTTATCTTCAATTCGTCCATGTTTGTCTTCAAATATGTCGTTTCTGTCTTCAAATTTGTGTTCGAATCATCCATCTTAGCTTCCATTCCCTTTATCTTAGATTCCACACCATTTATCTTAGCTTCTGTTAGCTTTTGTGAGCGTGACATTTGTTGCACTTGTTCTTGTAATTTTGATATATCATGTAGCATTTCTTCCTCTTCTTCATGAGTCATGCTAGAGCTTTCAGGTTCCTTACTAGGTGTTTTCATTTTCTTTCCTCGGGGCATCAGTTACCGATAATAATGCTTTACTATTCCCTTTGAATTCCTTCAAACCAAGCTTATGCAAAAATTTAAAAAAAAAACTACACACCGTTTTTCACCTTGTAGAAGCCTGATATTGAATCTGATGTATCTCTGTAATTTCGGATCATTCAGTTCTAAAATTTTGACCTGTAGTAGCCTTCTGAGTCCTCTTTCCAATGCCACAAGTCTGACCCAAATTGGTTTCTCCAAGGAAGAGTTATGCGAAATCTCCCACAGTGACTTGCTTATAGACTAGTTCAGTAGAGCAAACTTTTATGACGTGCCACGAGTCATTGTTTCGATCTATGGATCTGAAAAATGCATACAAGAAACTACAGTCCATCCTCTTTCTGTACCTTCTTACGAAATTTCAATCCGATCCTCAGAGAGAAAGTTATGATGATTTTCCCCAGGTCACCTATTTTGGATGTAATTCATGAGTCTGCAAAAAGACCAACTTCCTCAGATCATATCTCCGAAAATATTGCGCGAAACGCTCTGAAATTCGGACCCAAGGTTCAACGCGCTTTCTTCTCAAATGGGTTTTTTTTGCGACTTCCGAAACATCATAGAAAAAAACGTTATAGCAAAAATGCCACGATGACCTGTTTGAAGCAGCGAAACCCTAGAATCCAAAGCTCTGATACCAAATGTTATGAAACCAGCTCAAGAAAAGATAGATCAACGCCTTAGAATTCAGCCTCTTCGAGGGGGCAACCTACTTTACATTACATAAATGAACAATTCTTGGATGATTCAAATGAAAAAACCTCCTTTCTATATATAGGAGTCTAAGGAGTCACAATATAATCGAGCCGACCTAACAATAATAATATAAAGCCACAAAAATAACAATAGAGGGATTCTATGGGGCACAAAAATAACAATATGGGGGTAATAGGGGCACAAAAATATAAATAAGGGGTATAACTACAATAGTAATGGGGTAATCACTAGTATTATAGGGACCCAACACAGAAGGTCTCTATAGGCACTTCTCCTTTCCAATTAGTATACGGAAAAGAAGTTATTCTACCTCCTAATCTATATATTGAGCCCTAGTGCAATCCGTTGAAGAAAAACCTTCTTCTGCTTTACAATTAAGAAAGTACCAAATTCTTAAGCTAGAGGAAGAAAGAGATAAAGCTAGACAAGTCCATGCTCATCATCAACAATTGGCTAAATCTTCTTTTGATGCAAGTTCAGTTAATATTTTTTTTTTTTAAATTGGCAATCTAGTTCTTAAATGGGACAACACTTGCGAAGAAAAAGGTAAACACACTAAGTTTCAAATATTATGGCTAGACCCATTTCGTTTCGTTGACAAACTAGGCCCATCAACCTTCATCCTCCAAGATCTACAGGGAAAGAGGGATGCTCTTCCCATTAATGGGCTAGTTTTGAAAAAATATTTTTCTTAAGGATACCTATCCTTCTGTAAATATGTAAATAACCACATGTATATACCGATGTCACTAATCCTAGTAATGTTAGGTAATACACTTTTATCTTCGCATTGGGGTCTCTCATCCTTTAAATGAAATTTGAATGATTAGAGAAGAAATCTTAGAAATATTATTATAACTTTTAATTTTAGTATTGCATCTATTACAAATCTCTAAAATCCTTATATCCATTAAATTATAAATGTTTCATAACTTGAAAAATTTATAAAGTTGGTTATCCTATGATTCGTCATGAAAAGGTTTTCTTTAAAAAGTAAAGGCTACTTTGAAGTTTTAGCATCTTTTGGCCTCAATTGTGTTATCCATTACTCTTAAGGAGTGAATATACCTCCCCATCCACTAATTTAAAACAAAATTATAGTGTAATTCAAAAATATATAAATCTTGAGAGGTAAGAGGTTTCATCCTAAGCCAACTTACCATGATCATAGGAAACCAATGATATTGACATTATCAACACTGGTCACCAAACCAAGATAACCTCTTATGGTTATATAGCCATGAGAAAATAGGTCTCATCAAAAGTCAACATGTTCAATACCATTATAACCTATGAATGACATTGTCATCATCTAGTTACCAAGCCATGACAATGACTTTCAATTAAGCTAAAAAATAAAATTCTAAAAGAAAAGATTAAATACCTCTAAGAATATTACTATAAGTGGATGGGATACTGGTATATCTTTGGTTAAATGGTAACCTTGTCGAGGCTATGGATGCCTGCTGGCAGTAGTGGCTCTACCAGTGACAAATAGGTTTATCTTAAAAGCTAAGCTTCTATAGTTTTTCACTTTATCTTTATAACTAATTAAATGACCAACAAAGGTAATAAAGAATTTCATCAATAAACAGGTTATGAGATAATTCACAAAATGATGAGTCCTTTTATTCAGAGTAATCTTTATCAATCAAAGCTTCAAGTATTATTACCTTTCTAAGTCTTTTCCTTTAATAGTTTAAAATTTCATTTATTTTAATAAAGATAATTGTTTCGCCCAGTATGTCACCATTCATTGTACTACTCAACAACACCCCATTAAGGTTAATAGTAGAACTAATAAACAATGGGGACCCTTTTAAATTCAGGATAAAATCCTTTAAGTTTCAATAAAATAAGATAACATTAGTTTCATTTTTCCAAAAAACATGACTAAGATGAGAAAGCTCCCTTATCGAAACCTTTATATCAGAGCTCAAGTCCATGATGCATATTTGACAAATTTTGGCTTTTATTTAAAATCCCTTGTTGGCAGAACTTCATCGGGGTACTTCAAATATGGTAACATGTCCTCTTAAGAAAAGTTGTGATCAGACTTTCCCCGATTAAATTTTTCATGTGTTTTAAGCCTAAAAGTAACAAAGTGCATTTTCATGAATATAATAATAAGGCCTGACCCGAAAAAAGTGGCACATATAATTTATCGAAGCTTCTGAATATTAGAGTTTTAAATGTAAACCTCATATCACCAATATTTGATATTGTGATCCCCCGATCCTCCAATATCCCTTCTCACTTAGCCTCTGATATACAACATCATTGATACTGCAATCGTCACAAAGCTTTGATTCTCCAATATCCTCCAATCACCATTCTCTAATATCCCCTAACCTCCGATCTTTGATAAACCTATCATTATTCATATTGCAACTCTCATATCGGGAATTTCCAATTGGTTGTTATCCTTTAACACCTCTGATACCAAACCTCCAATACAGGATGTCCGATACCTCTACCTGCCTATATTTTTATTCATTACACTCTAAAAACCTATCGAAGGATAAGAATATCACATGTTTCAACGATACAACCGTAATATTTCTCCAATAAAATCCTTTGATATGATGACGTGTACCAAATCCCATGTGAATCCACGTTTTACCTTTTAATGGTCGAATGTAATGAATTTATGATTTTGAAGTTATTAATGGTTTCATTATTGTGAAATAATATCATAAGATTAATGGTTTCATATGAAATTGGTTATTCGCTCTTAGTAATTCTTTAGTAAGAAAGTTTCCGCTTATCCTTGTATTTCTCTTTGCAGACCAGTCCCGTTAAGAAAAAATTCAACAGGAATGGAAATCTTCAGTGCCAGAGACATTTCAAACAATATCACAGAATCAATCAGTGATGGCCTATTACAATCCAACCTGATTTCAAATTGCCCTGAGGATACTTTACCCGATGAAAAATTGTTAACTAAATCATGGTAAGAATCATCAAAAAATAATGTTGAGAGGATAAAAAATATGTCAAAAGTTGACTTGGAATTCCATTGGAATTTCCTAGTAAAACTGCATAGTCAGTGTCTGATGATGAGATGTCTCTCCAACATAACCACTCATCTACTTCCAGACTCAACGATGTGATATTCATTGCACATATGTGCATACAACCCATCATCCACCTGAATTAAATACAATGAAAAATATATGCGAGCTTCGACAAAGAATGGAATAACAACCTTCATTTCAGTCATAGTCAAGTTGTTGCAACTACACTCTATTATTATCTTTGTATTTTATTTTAAGTGTGGTTCGTTAAAGCTACTCCAGTATTTTATGGAATTCTTCTATATTTGTATTTTGATTACAAACTATAAATCCCCTCCACTGTTATGAAGAATGGGTTTTGAATTTTTACAAGAAAGTTTTTGGTTTGCACTATTGTAGCTTGAAGGAATCTTAATAGAAAGAGGAACCACTGCTATTTCAGTTATGATCAGAGTTAACATTTATCGGTTACTACTATCTGAATACTAGTACTATGTTTATGATTTGAATGGTTACTGTATTTGTGTTGATTATATATGTTTATGCAAACAATTAAGCATTTATCACTATTGATGTGTTTGATTGAAATATTTCAAGTATATGTATGAAAAACGATATCTTATATGTGCAATGTGTTTCAAAAACTAAATTTAATTAACTATTTAATTAAATTAGTTATCTTTATTCATTTTAACCTCATGAATGATTTGATGATCTATATTGTCATGCTAAAGTGAGATCTTTCTAAAGTCACAAATACAAAGAAAGCTTTTCCAGGGATAGTTATTATAAGTTTATTTATTATTTTTTGAGTTTTATTCACATCGTTACCCTCACACTTATATATTTCTCATCCATATTTATATCTTTTATTAATGGAAATTGGTCCCATAAACCCAATCGAAGCCACCATTCCAAATGGAAAAGGAGTTTCCCTAAGTTCCCGACTAGGTGGTTTTCCCCGATGTTGAGGCAGAGGTTTTCGAGCCTTCAACACCAAGGTACCATGTGGTAGCCCATGACTAAGCCCTGTGGCAGCATATTACTAGTCCACCACACAGAAAAAAACACCATTCAATAAAAATAGACTAGCTACCAATGAATTGGAGGATGACACTTGGAAGCCTGTGATTGGCTCCTAACCTGCATAGTTACCATGCAGACTCATCGTATAGTCAACCCAGTCAAAATACCTGCTAAAATTTTAGTTGTTGGGCCAATAGGTTAGCATGCAATAACTTAAGCATATGGTGTCAGATTGAGGTGAAACGAACGTTGTTGGATTTAGAACGATGAGCACTTCGACTTGTTTCTAGTTTCAAGACTTTCTAGGAACTTTCATTTTTGAGCTCCTAATCACACCTCCTCGCTAGGAAATTTTGGACTCCAAAAGTTTACTTCCCTAGTCAATATAATGAGGCTGAAACTCAAAAACACCCAAAAACTCAATCCAAAATGCTTACTTTTCAATTGGTTCCCTTCAAGCCCCAATCAAGGCACTTCACCTATCTTCTTCATGAAGACCTACTTTCCTGTTAAGAATTGAGCAAATATTCTTATTGTTGCTGCAAGAACAAAATACTGATGGGTGGAATCTGAACATTCTCTTTAATCTCCTCTTTGCATGGCTAAAAAAAACAACTTTATCTTGAAGTTAAATTGTTGAAGAGAAACTTGACTCCATCTTGGAAATCATAAGCAACATAAACTTTCTTTACCGTCCTCAAACTGAGCTTGTACCTAAAAAGTAAATTTCCATAAAATTTAATTGATATAATTGGTTTTGCCTACAACAACATAGACATCTTGTACAATATTAAAAACAAAGATTTTATTCACACAAGTTTCACATTGAATACTTGCATCAGTGAGTACATGACAAACTTGTAGACAAGCTTGTAGAAAAACTTGAACGACAAACTTGTACATTCCCAAATTCCTTGAACATGTGGACTTATAAACAAGCCAATACATAACATCAATGAAAAACTCATACTTGTTGGACATTGTGATAATTATTGTTCACTTTAAAAAAGTACCCAACAGGTAAACAACAACAAGTAATTACAAATTTACAAAGCAAATTTACAAGCAAGTCTACCCAATCTCTACCTCTTCTAGGCTTATGGGTTATATTTTTGCATCATCTTTACCTTGACAGTTTCTTAGGATTACTATGAGTCCTCTTTTCCACCTCTTGCTTCCATTGCATTATGTTTCACAATCTCTTTTCCCTTCTTGGAATGAAGCTCCGAATTTAATTTCCAACATCATTCATTGCCATGCCCTTGCATCTTGCAATGGGTACAAATAACCTCCTCTTGCTTGCTGACAAAGAAGTCCTCTAATGCGAAGGAGAATCATTATTCTTGATGCCTAGAATTTGATCCATTCATTTGTTTCTAAAAAAACCACACAATGGTCAATTTCATCACAAAAGGTACAAGGGTACTTATTCCACAAGTAGTCAAAATTACCATGCATTGGAAAACACCCATGAGGATTATACTTGTCTCTAGGGTTGCAGCTTTGATGGAGTGGAGTGGATGATGACATACATGGTCCCTTCAAGAATTCATCTCACTTGGGAGACAAATGAACATTGTCACAAGGTAGTGGTGACATCTCATCCCCAGATGGTTGATGTGCCTCAAACCGTTTAGAGCATTCTCCGAATTTCCTTTGACCATATCTCAATCCCTAATACTTTGGTCTCTCCTCAACCATGATTGGGTTGGTGATACCTTGGCCATTTATGATGAGGCCTTCTCCTTCATAACCCATCTTGGAAAGCATCTTCATACCAATACGTTTGGTATGTTTCTCAAATGCTGCAAAAGAGGTGTTATGCACATCAACAGAAGGAAGTGTACTTGAAATGCTTATTACCTCCTTAAACTTTCCATTCATCTTTTCAACTTCTGATGATGACGACAAAATTGCAGACGACTCTAGCCACCCACTCTTATCAACTTTCATATGGTGATAGTCTTGGAGATGCTTGCAAAATTCACATGCATCATCTTCTTCATATGATCCATAACCACTATTTGAACCATGACCACATATTGGTTTCATTTGTGGAACTTTTAGAAACTTGTTCTTCTAGCACATGCTGCAACTATAGTTCCATATGCCTCTTCTCCTCTTCAACTATCTCTAGCATTCTTCTCAACTCAATGTTCTCCATATGAAGAGCCAAATTCATCTCCTTTAGATCTTGGAGACTCCTTTTTCCCATTCTTGCAACTTGATCTGATGAAGGTCTGATACCAATCTTATCTGAAAATGAAGGAGGTGTCTTTTTCCTCTTATCCAAAATAAAACGAACAAATAAAAAAGGATCGTTCTAATGCTTTGAAATGTAATAATGGGTCTTGACACAAAAACAGGTTTCCTTTTCAATGTCTCTTCAAGTCATGAGTTAGTCTTCACATGTAAACATAACATAAGGAACATAATTTCACATAACTCGTACAAGCATCATGAAGATCATAACAAAATATTTTTTTGATGGAGTTCACCCCTCCTGCGCTACATCTTTGGGTCTACCAACATAGCCAAACCGCTCCATATATTCAGTGTAAAATTGAGTACATAAAATTTTTCTAGTAAAAACATGTGGCTATTACCCCTACAAGGTATATTTCTCCTACAAAGAATTCTCACATAAAGAAGCAATACAGGGCATATCCTACAAATATCCTACACTCCAAATAAAATGAGCTTACATGAGGATATGAGCACTTCAATTCCACATTGAAGAGCATAATCAAAACTTCTCTCAACATGACATAATGAGAAAAGTAAACCTAAGTTGAACCCTGCAAGTAACAAAAGTTGCAATAGACTTCTAAAGGTGAGAAAACCCATACAAGACCTTCTCCATGCTCCAACACCTTCTAGAACTGTTTCAAAAACCTGATTGATCCATACGCCCTTGGTCTTCAACCTACAAAAAGACTCCTTAGTTGTACTAAAATAAGAAATTAGAGGTCACCATTGAATCCAAAATATCCAAAAACCTCTAGGTAGACTCTTCTTGAGCTCCATTTGGTCAAAAACTCAACAAGATCTTGCTCTACTAGCTCTTCCTTGAGTTTTACAATTAATTGTCCTACAAATATGACCAATAGTTTGACTGTCCTACAAATCCACCCTGTTTTTTGCTAACAGAGCGACATTTTTTCCCTTTGCTGGTGTATTTTGTTGGATGATTAAATTTAACAATGACCCCTTAAGTCTGAAAAGCATTGTCATATAGGCACATAAAGCTATGGGCTAGGCCTTAACGCCCGCCCCCACCAGCCCATCCCTTAAACATCGAGTGTGTGGTCATGTATGGTGCCATGAGACCAAGGGTTGGGCTAACCACCCACCCTTCCCACCTGGCCCCAAATATATCTGGGATTTGATCACATTGGGGTCCAAAGGACCTGGGGCTAGCCCCCTTCCATACCGCCTCCACACTAGTGCTTTAACCCTAGAGCCTTTGATCTTGTGGGTATGAATGGGACCAGGGTTGAGGCATCAACTGAGTGCTCCTCCCGTCATCCCCTTCTGCCATCTCGTCCAATCATTTGTTTGGATTCATGACCTTGGGTCGTGGATAAGCTTCAAGCCATCAACTTCTTCACCTACAGTTTTGTGGGTGTGTGGTGACTGAGGACCAGGTGTTTAGCCTTGATCCCTTCTTCCAAAAGGCGTCGAGTTCAACTTTTTATATGGGTTCTACCTATAGTATATTGAGAACCACCATATAGCCTAGTGGTAAGGCACTGTGTTTATGAATAGGAGGTCATGTGTTCGAATGTCCCAGGCCTCAATCAGACTATAACCAAAATTTTGCATCACTACTGGGGTACCACGTGGTAGCCCACGACTGGGCAACATGGCACCATATTACTGGTCCACCACAAAAAAAAACCACCAGCCAATAAAAATCGATCAGCCAACAATGAACAGAGGATGACACTTGGTAGCCTGTGATTGGATCATACCCTACATAGTCACCATGCTAACTCACTGTACGCTTCAAACCAGTCAATTGCCCAGTTAACAAACCTACTAAAACTTTAGTTTTTGGGCCAATCAGTCAGCACACAATAACTTGAGCATACAATGTCAGATTGATGTGAAATGAATGTTGTTGGATTCAGAAGGATAAGAACTTCGACTTGATGTCAGTTTCAAGACTTTCTGGGCACTTTCATTTTTGAGCTAAAATTTGATCTCCAAATCAAGCAAGTACTCAAGAATGTGATGGCATTGTTGTCATTAATGGAAAAGGAATAATAGAAGAAACGAGGTATACTTGGTGTGCTAGTTGTGATACATATGTTGAAGTACTTGCATAATGTTGCATAGATTGTTATGTTGAAAAAATTGTTGTGATGCAAGGAAAAGGTATAAAGCAAAGGCAAAGGCAATGAAACTATTATGTTGCACATTTGAAGACTGATTGAAAGGTTGATTTGTACATTAGGAAAAGGCTTATAGTAATGCATGTTATTTGAATATTTTGAAATTTATTTTATTTTAATATTCAAAATATCAAAGGTGTGAAACAAATGAGTGGAATGCAAAGAGACAAGTATTTTCACTTCATATTCATGTTTGGAATACCAACAACTATAAAATCTAGTTTATAAAAATGTGTGGGGTTACAAGGCTATCTGGTTAGAGAGTTATAGAATGTATGAGAGCTAATTGAGGTGTTCTTCATTAATTACCTGGAACATAGAAGAGTTGATGTGAAGTTGATTTGAGGAGGAGGAGAAACAAAGACAAAGATGGGGGTATGAAAATTTATAGACTTGGTGGCAACACATTGTTGTTCCTTGTATGTATCAATGGAGTGTAGTATCCTTTCAGGTTGGAGCTTGATAAAGAACATTTTTTAGCCTGTTGAGGTAGGAGCCTCCTATGGGTTGTAGCCTACATAAAACTGACGGGAGTTGGAGCTTCCTTCCACGTTGTAGCTTGCAGAAAAATTTAAGTAGGGTTAGAGCCTACCAAAAATAAGATGTAATAAGGGAGTAGGAGCTTTCCTTTGCATTAAAACTGTAACAAAGTAATGTTTTTATCCCTTTATGGGTTTCCACTTCTATCTGGTATCCATATGTGTTATTGTTATTTGCTTATGTGATATTTTGGTTTAATTATTGCTTGTTCATTACTTATTAAATATGTTGTACACTATGTGTCAATATGCTCATTTAATAAGTTCAGTTAATGAATTTAAATAAAATATATTTATTGTCCATGAATGTACTAAACAGATTCACCCGCCTCCCCTCCCCTTCTCAGTTTAGTCAAGTTTTCATCAATTATTATCAGAGTATGTTCCTTCGGTGTAAGCCTAACAACTTGAAGGTATACTTGGCTAAGTCATGGACTATCAAAGTGTTTTCATGCTAAGTGAAAAAACTTCCATGAGTGGAGAGATAAGGTAAATTCTGAATTGGTAGCTTATGGACCTAGTGTATGGAATCTAGTATGTGAAGGATACAATAAATACTCCCCTCTATGCAATAACAACAGTGGAATGCTCAAGAAAAATGTGTAATATTTAACAATATTCATAATAAGGATCTTTATACAGTAATAGATTTAAATACTACAAAAGAAATTTGGGATTGATTGCAACTCATGCATGAAGGCAAGACTAGTAGTAGCAATGATGAAAAAGAAAAGAGAAAGAAAAAGAAAAACCTTGTCAAAAGGAAATTGTTTAGTCAAATGGAACCCTTGCATGTGTGAATGTATCTGACTCTCATGAAGAAAATACAGATGAACATCAAACTAGGCTTGACTTAGCATTGGTAGAAATAGATAGACTCAACAATGAAAACAAAGACCTAATGAAACTTGTGTAGATATGTGATGAGAGAGAACATGAGTAAAAGGAAGAAATTGTTAATATAAATACACAAGTTGAAGAGCCAAGGAGAATAGAGGAGATGATGAAGAGATATCCAAACTAGAAAGAGGTACATTGTGAAATATTAGAGGTTGATATTTTCATCTAGAAGTGAGCTAGAAGAAAAGAAAACATTGTATAGAAAGCTAGACGAGGAGATAGTATCTATGATAAACTTGGCAAATATAGCCATTAAAGAGGACACAACATAAAAAATACCAATAGAATCAGAAGCCAGAAACAACATAATTAGTAAAGAAAAAAAAAAGGGATAGCATCATAAAAAAATTGGAAAGAATGAGGTTAAAAAATGATTATTTGCAGAAAGTTCATTTACCCCTCATGATGAGTTGAACAAATTTGGAAGATCCCAAACACGTTTTTTCCTCCCTTGAAGAATATCAATTTTTTTCTTGCCATGAACTTGGACATGTAGCAGCAGATTGTAAGAGAAAGTAAATCAAGAATAATTAACAAAAGATCCAGCAAACAAGAAGGTTCCTTCAAGAAAAAAAACAAAGAAGAAAATCATCCACTAGGTACATAATTTCCATGGTTATTGTTATTTGTGCAATGAATTTGTACATAGAGTTATTGAATGTAAACTGTATGCAAAGAAGAGCACAAGAGGACACATACCATTTCCACCATATCTTGGTCAAATAAGGTGTTATTTACATATCAAAGTTGGACACAAAGCCAAATACTGCTAACTACCTGTTGATGGGCCAAATGTTTGTTGTGCCAACAAAGAGGAACTAACTGGATCGCGGACCCCAATCAGATCTTGGAATGGCTAGTTCCGACGGGTTTTAAAGGATCCCATGAACCGCTACATGTGCTGAAAGATTGCTTCTCAGAGGAAGACTTCAATTAGATCAGCAAAAGTAACAACTAACCTATATAAAACATGCACTATCTATACTAATTATACATGCTTGTGTTAATCCTAACTATTCTAACCTATCCTGCAGGAGCGTAATTAAGAGATATTAAACATCATATATGAATTCCAAGTCCCAATGAATCAATTACTGGGTTCATCGATGAACAAGGTTGTGTTTAAGCTTACTTGCAATCTAACTACTCATAAAAGGAATACACATTCCATCTTATATAAATCAAACTTGCAATTGATGTTTAATATTGTTTCGAATAAGAGATAGCTCATGAATTGACCAGGCCAACGAATTACATTCAAGTAACAGAGACTAATCATAAACTGGATACAATTACTGTGCATAAAAAAGATCCATTTCTCCTCATGCCAACAATAATTCTCTCATTCCAAACATGTAAACATAAACTTGAAAAAGGCCACCTCTTAATTGAAACAATTCTCTTTATTAACCCAATGAAATTAGACTCTGTTCTGCCAAAAAGTCCTCATTTCATATTCAAAGGAAATACTTATACAAAAAAAGGATCTGACCATAGGTCTTCCATGACCTTTGACTTTCTGAGTTCCTATTAAAATTAAATTTAAAATATACGAAATAAAACGGTTGGTGAAATTGCTGCCATAGTCAAGCCATTACGGCTGGAGCCCTGGAGCCCTTTAATCTATACGACCATAGAACTCTCAGGTCGCTGCACCTCAGACCGAATTGCTAAAACCAACTTTGCGACCTTCTTCATGTCTCTTCATAGGGTTTGTGACCAGATGGTTTGCGCCAGGTCTCTTGCCTCTACGAGCGTAGTTGAAAAATGGTCACAACTCTGCTCCCAACAGTCCATGATAACTTTTTCCTTAAGCTTATGCTCCCTTTTGATAGTTTGTAGCTCTGGAGGAGAATTCTCATAGACCTTGGAGTACTGCGCCACCATTTTCAATGCCCCATTTGCTTCAACTGCTGCCTTTTGGCTTCCTCTTCTTTTCTTTTCTAGTCCGGAACACACATTGGCAAGATGTGGGGTGGTTTTAAGGCACCAGAAGCCTTTATGTACGTGAAGTTCCTTAGGAAATACCAATTTCCTATGGTTGCTAAGTATGCCTTTCCCTCCTTCGAAATCCTGGGCATATCTCTCCCGAAGATAAGAATGTGCGCCTGCAGGAAGAAATGTTGTCCGATCTGGTATATGAACTGCTTGTGGTTCTCACCCCACAACTTCATGCAATAAACATGTATAGGTGGACACGAGGGGTTCCACTCCTCATCCTAAGAAACTGATTCCTCGTACAAAGGACATCGACTAGGCAACCTGAGAAATAAAACTAGGGACCTTGGCCTTCCGGCTTACTTAGGGATGCCCTGAGCACTTCAGCTAATTTTACGGATAGAATATTGGCCCAATTGAATATGGTCCCTCTCTTGAGGATTCCTACCGTCAGTGGGACTCGTTTGCTTTTGAAATGGGTAGCATTGGCTTCTCTGAAGAGCCTAGCTATCATGGCTGATAGATGCATGACTGGAGGAACGAAATAGATGGTGAGGTACCTCGCCACTAGGGCTTTTTCTACAAAAGATATTTCAGAGGGATACCATCCCTCCGTGGCATCATGGGTTTTTTGGCCTGAAGAGTAGAACCTGTCCAAGAATGCCACATTGAAAAGCTCTTCTGGAGCAGGTAACTTATAGATTTCGCTGAATTTGGTAGGTGACAAATCTCTGAGGATTACCCCTGCATCACTTACTATGTTAAGACTTGGGAGATGCACATGCTGCGCCACCCACCGGGTCACTTCTTTGTAAGGAAACAGGGCTGGCCTGGTGGCAATCAGATGGATTCCAGACCTCTGGATGTTCAATTTCATTTCGTTCTGCTTCTTTGACTTCTTCATTTCCTTTCTCGGTCCTCACCTACGAAAAATGATTAACATTATCTTTAATCATGAAAGATATGAAAGCAACGCCCAAAAACAAACCTTACCTTAATCAAAACTTTCAAAAGGGGAAAGACTCTATAACTGGGAACTCTTTGAATCCTTTAGACTCTAAATATCAAGAGAGCACACTAATCCTTACTTAGACATGGAAAAATGATGGCTCCAAACTTGCTAGGTGATGTTTCAAGGGAAACTGATGGTTGAATGTGAAACGGCCAGCCAGGCAGTGAAATGATTAAAATATTTTTTATGCGATGGGAAAACACCTCCTTCGGATTTGGTTTCATTTATTCACATTCACCACCATGTACTGAGAGCCCTCATATATTTAATTAGGTAATTCAGGCTAATCATGATAGAAAACACTTCAGGACATTCTTCAAGCATACAAAGTCAAAGTTTCCATTTTAATCTCAAAACACATTGCAACCATAACTGTTAAGACCATTAAAATCATTCAGCTTTGAAAACATAATTCCATTCAACAACTCTAGTTATCATTAAACAAAAAGAAAATCATTCAACGAAATCAAACTTCTTAGGGGACCCATTCAATTTTTCCCTACAGCAAAATTTAATAGGGTGGTGGTTGTGGCCACAACAAGTGGCGAACCACTGGGCGAGCCAATTATCTCTGTTACCAAATAAACCTTGGACCATTAGGACATCAGGGAGTTAAAGATAAACTTGAAATGCAAACGATATAGAAGGATAGGCATGGGTTCCACTTAGCATTATTCTCTTTTGGTAGGATAAAGACAAATAGCTCTACTTACCACTAGGGTTTTGACAGGCATTCTCCAATGGTCATATTATGGGATTCATTAACCATCCTTTATCCACTTTTCCTTTCTCAAAATCCTTTTGGGGCCATCACTTGTTTTTCAATACCTACTTAGGTGTGTACCTCAGATATTTATCAAGCATCAAGCTTGATATATATATATATATATATATATATATATATATATATATATATATATATATATATATATATATATCTATATATATATATATATATATCTAGATATATATCTATATATATATATATATATATATATATATATATATATAGATATATATATATATCTATAGATATATATATATATATATATATATATATATATATATATATATATATATATATATATATATATATATATATATATATATATATATATATATATTATATATATATGCACTTCATGTAAGAGATGTTTTTTTTTTTTTTATGCTATACTTTCATATGATTGAATGGGGCACCGTAATGGGTAACACCATATTTTTAAACCGCTTAACCCATTACGGTGCCTTTCTTTCTCATGTTGCGGTAGTTTGACATACCCTGCACTTCTGAGCGTAGGTATGTGAGTCTATGAACACTGTGGGCCAATAATATCCAGCTCTTAATATTTTGTGAGCAGTGGTCTCTCCACCGTAGTGACCACCTGCTGGCCATCATGCATTTCTTTCAAGACATAATCTACATCACCCTTTTCCAAACACCTCAGCCAAACTCCATCATAATTCTTCCTATATAATATGTCATTGGCTAAGTGGTACTGGTTAGATTTTAACCAGAGTGCTCTTCTCCTTGATGCATCCATATGCTCAAGACATGATCCTCAGGTTAGATTAAAACGTATATTGTAATACCAAGAATCAGAGTCTAATGGGACTTCCAATATTTCACGCACATACATCAACATCTCATTGTCCCATCTGGGCTCCTTCCAAAATTCTTCTTACACACCCCACGTGCACTGTGCTTCTGGTTCCTTTGAAGTTCCTTCTTTATCTACCAAGGCTTTCGCTGCAAGCTTATACAATCCTTGCCCCCGAACTATCTTTTCCAGCTTAATCTCAGGGTTGTATTCTTGAAGAGAAGTCATCCAATTCCCTCTTCGTTATCCCATTTCCCTTTGTACGAAGAGGGTTCTTACAGCAGGGTGGGGAATAATTACTTTAGTCCTAGCCTTTAGTAAATAGGGCTAGAAATGTTTCACAGCCTTAAAAACTGCAAAACCTTGTTTCTCCATATTAGGGTAATTCAGTTCTGCTCCCTAAATATTGGAACTCATATAAAAAATTGGGACTTCGTCACCACTATCATTCTTTTGGGTGAGGATTGTGGCATATGAAGTATCAGAAGCGAAAGTATACAGGAAGAATTCTTTCTCAAAATTGTGGTTGACCAATGCAGGAGCCTCTACGATGGCGTCCTTAATTTGCTGAAATGATATTTTAGCTTCATCATTCCATCTATATACAAAATCTTTCTTTATCATTAGTTGAATGGGATGCACTATTTCCGCAAAGCCTGAAACAAATTTCCTTACAAAATTAATCTTCCCAAAGAAATATTGCATCACCTTTTTATTTGTAGGAGGTTGGACTCTCATGATGGTCTCTATTCTCTCAGGATCAATAATAATCCCTTCCTTAGAAAGGATATGACCCAGCAACTTCCCTTCTGTAACTGTGAAAACACTCTTCTTGGGATTCAACGATATTCCATACCTTCGACATCTTTTGAAAATCTGCTTCAAGTGATAAATATGATCCTTTTTTTGATACGAATACATCGTAACATCGTCCATGTAAACCACTACTGATCTGTTAACCAATCCTTGGAAAGCTATGTCCATAGCTCTCTGAAATGTGGCACTTGCATTAATAATACCAAACGACATCTTACAATATGCGTAAGTGCCCCATTTAGTGTTAAAAGTTGTCTTAAGCTGATCTCCATTCACAACCAACACTTGGTTATATCCCGAAAACCCATCCAATAAGGACAACATTTCATATCCAAAAACACATTGAAGAATGTGTTCCATGGAAGGGACATGATAGTTATCCTTCTATGATGCTCTATTAAAGTTCCTGAAATCGATATGTGATCTAATGTCTCCATTTTTTTTTTCTTACTGGCACAAGATTGGCTACCCATTGGGTGTGCCTAGCCGGAAAAATGATTTTAGTGTCCAGCATTTTGTTCAACTTGGATGGATTTTATGAAGCTTATGTTGTAAGGCTTAATATCCCTTTCCAAAGGAATCACATCCTGCATGATGCCAGTATCAAAGGTTTTTAAGTCACCATAAGTCCATGCAAAGACATCCTTGTAATCCTTAAACAGCTAACAAATGCAGCCTTTTCTTGTGGAGAGCATCCTAAGCCCAAATTAACATTCTTTGGGTGTTTTTTGGTTCCAAGATTGACCAACTCATACTTCATGGATGAGCTGTGTGTTTTGCAGTTAGTTGGCTTCTTAAAATTATCATGCAGGTCAAAAAATTGCTCCATCTTGACAACTGATTTGGGAATTATATTGGACTGATCTTTTTCCTCATCTTTGCTGTCATTCATAATCCTGTCATGCTCTTTTTCATCAATGAATGCATTTTTGAATGTATTTTCGCAATGCAAGAATTCAAGGATTTGATCATCACCTTCAAATACATGCTAATTTGAGATGTTATCAAGTACGGATGGTCTGAAAATCAATTCAACATAATATTTACTCTTGTTTAATCTAAGATTAGGAAAAAGTTTTGAAGCCATACAAGCCATCAGATCGGCATCTTGGTTTTTCCATCGAGGTATGTATGTGATATTAAAAGAATCAAAACTGTCAATTAAGCTCCATACCTCATGCTGGTATCTTACCAGGTGTGGTGAATTGCAATGTATCCTTTTCCTTACCTGGTCAACGATTATCTGCGAGTCACCAAAAACTTTAATATTTTTCACCTTCATATCAATGGCTTTCCTCATGCCCTACAGTAAGCCTTCGTACTTTGTCATGTTGTTGGTGCACGCAAACTCCAACCGGTTGGCCATCAAATGTTGGTTCCCTTGTGGGTCTATGAGGATGCTTCTAGCACCTACACCCTCTAGGTAGTTAGAGCCATCAAGGTAGAGATTCCAAAAGATAGAATCTAATACTATGTTAATTGAACTACTTTCTACAAATTTAGTCTTATTATATACTATATTACCAGGTAGCTTATCAGTTGGACTATGGGGGAAAGCTCTCAATTATGTGTTTGTTGCAGTCTCTTCAACTGTCTCTGCATGGAATTCTCCAAAATAAGTTTCCATGGCATATATGTCGAAATTATAATTCCAAAGGATAGAGTTGATAAACATTACTGGCTCATTAGGGTCATTTAACCCTGTGACTACATACTCCATGTATCTTTCTCGATCAATTCTCAACATATCACTTTTTCCTTTTTGAGGCAACAAGAGATGGGACCAATGAGTTGAGAAATATCCATTCAGATTTGCTAACCAATCCCTACTAAGAAGCATCCCATATGCCTTGGGTATGTCAACTACAACTATGTCAATGACTTGCGTGTACTGTGGTTTGGAAGTCATACGAATCAGTACATCTTTCAATTCCCTAATCACTTTTACATTCATTCTGTATAGTTGCATAATTCAAGTTCCAATTTTCTCGGGCACTACATGGAGTCTTTTAGCAATAGCGTAAGGCATAACAGTGGATGAGGCACCGAAATCTACTAGGCAATTGTGTACATTCATATTGAATATTTCAAATGTGATAAGGAAAGGTGGAGTCATGGACTCAGATTTCTTTCCTATCATCGCTACACTAACATCTTGGGGCGTTCTATTCATTTTTGACAGAGTGGCTTCCATAGCTAGTGGTGTTCGAGATGCACTAACGGGTCTGGGAACCGAAGTTTTGGTTTAGCTATTTGAATCGGTGGGAGGTTTGAAATTCCATTCATTCATAGATTTCGAAAGCAAATCTTTTTGCTGCATTAATTTTAAAAAATCAAAGTATGTGATATTGGCTCAAGATTCCTTAAGATCATCCACAATGTTGTAATCAATGTTATAAATAGGGTAGGGTAGAGTAAACATACCAGTTTTGCCATTGTTAGGTGGGAATTTACCATTTTGAGTCGCTTTCGTTGCACTTAGTGATGTAGTATCCTTCTCCGAAGAGCTAACGACTAGAGTACTTATAGAATTACCACTAGCTCCATTCTTCCCAACGAGAACCTTGGGAGTGGATTCCTTCGAAGGGCGAATGTTTTTCTTTGTCTGGTTCATAGGCTTCATTACATTCGCAATTGGTCCTTTAATTCGTGTGTGGATTTCATTAGTTTGAATTTCTTCTATACTGTCCTCTTCGTCGTCATCGATCCCATTTGCATAGAAATCCCACAGTACATTGATTTGAGATACTTCATCATTGAGATCCTCCACTTCGTAATCTTCCTCATCTTCCTGCCCTTGCTCCAGATCTACTATAGGTTCATCTTTGGTGAGAATTGATCCGATAAGAGCCAGGTCTTCCATATTTAAAATCCCTTCATTAGGTGGAGTGGGCAATGCAAGTTGACCCTGGCCACCTTCTGTTTTCTTACGATAGAAAGGTTTGAAGGACTTTTTGTTGTTATTATTTCCTCCATTTCCATTGGCACTTTCTATAGAATTCCTCTTCATATTGATGACTGTGTTCGTCAATTTCTTAATGATCTGATGCAAACCCTCCACATTGGTGGTATCCTTTTCTTTGGTCTCAGTCACTTTATTACCATTTCCATTATTCTTCTTTGATGGCTGAGGGGCTTTCTTTTCTTCGGCTGCATGATGACACGCTGTGAGACTGATCATTTCATTTTCAACCTTTACTGCTTCATCAATGGCACCTTGCAAGGTTTATGCATTACTCCTTTTGACCCACATTGTAGTGGGTACAGGAAGAGCAGTGATTTAAATTCCATGAGCAGTTCATTAGTAGGTCTAGCGTTAGCTGAGATTCTATTGAACACAGTGTTGAACCGGATGTTAAAATCCTTGACCTTTTCCTTGGTTTCCATTTTTAAACGTGATAATTCTAAAACCAAAGTTGCAGGTGTCTTATCATCACCAAACTTATCCATGAAGGCCTGCTGAAAAGCATCCCATGAAGTGATCGACCCAATTCTCAAGCTAAAGTACCATTTAGATGCCACACCAATTAGAGTAAAAGGAAATAGATGACATGCCACATCCTCATCTTCTACCCCTAACATGCTCACGGCTAGGAAGAAAGAGTGTATATGGTTATCGGCTGTGTCTCCCCACTTGGGGTCGAACTTGGGTAATACTCTTTCTGCATTCTTTAGTAAGGCATGTTGCTACCCAGGTACTACCACAACATCCTGTGAAAGCGAGGGACAGAGTCCTCCCAGAGGGGGTGGGGGTTGATTCCCACCTGGAGGAGGCGGTGGAGGTTGATTCCCACCGGGAGGAACGTTAACCATATTATGATTTCGGAAGTTCTGGTTAAAGGGTTCCTCTAGGTGATTCTCGTTAGTATATTCCAAATTAAGATAGGGATGTCTAGTTCCTTGATTCTTCGAGCATGGATTATCTCTAGGGAGAGGGTCCTCAGAAATTTTCTCCCAAGGAGTGTCGATGCTTTGTAGAGAATTTATCACGATATCTTCAAGAGAAAGGGTGGCAAATGTCTCTTCGTTTATCGAAAAAATTCTTGGTTTTCTTTTAGCTCTCAGAGGTAAAGAAAGAAAGACGGGGAGCTGAGAGAGGCAACGCACATAAGCATGAGTGAGGGCTCTAATTGGTTGTTCCTTAGTGATGGGATACTCCCAGTCTCTCTTCCTTGAGTATCCAAAACATGGGACTCAGAGAGACATTTGTTTCTTTGAAATGAGGCTCTTCCAAATGAGGGTTTGTGACCAGATGGTCTGCTCTAGGTCTCTTTCCTCTACAAGAGTAGTTGACACATGGTTGCAACTCTGCTCCCAACAGTCCATGTTAACTTTGTTTTTAAGTTTCTGCTCCCATTTGATAGTTTGCAGCTCTGGAGGAGAATTCCCATAGACCTTGGAGTACCGCACCACCATTTTCAATGCCCCATTTGCTTCAACTGTTGCCTTTTGGATTCCCCTTATTTTCTTTTCTGGTCCGGAACACACATTGGCAAGAGGTGGGGTGGCCCGATGGCACCAAAAACCTTTATGTACGTGAAGTTCCTTAGGAAATACCAATTTCCTATGGTTGCTAAGTATGCCTTTCCCTCCTTCAAAATCCTAGGCATATCTCTCCCGAAGATAAGAATGTGTGCCTGCGAGAAGAAATGTTGTCTGATTTGGTATATGAAATTCTTGTGGTTTTCATCCCACAGCTTCATGCAATAAACATGTATAGGTGGACACGAGGGGTTCCACTCCCAATTCATCCCGTGAAAATGATTCCTCACATAGAGGACATCGAATAGGCAACTTAAGAAATAAAACCCAGGACCCTAGCCTTCTAGCTTACTTAGGGAAGCCTTGAGTGCTTCAACTAATTTTATGGATAGAATATTGGCCCAATTGAATATGGTCCCTCTCTTGGGGATTCATACCATCAGTGGGACTTGTTTGCTTTTGAAATGGGTAGCATTGGATTCTCTGAACAGCCTAGATATCATGGTTGATAGATGCATGACTGGAGGAACAAAATAGTTGGTGAGGTACCTCGCCACCGGGGCTTTTTCTGTGAAAGATATTTCAGAGGGATACCAGCCCTTCGTGGCATCATGGGTTTTTTTGCCTGAAGAGTAGAACCTTTCCAAGAATGCCACATTGAAAAGCTCCTCCGAAACTTGTAGATTTCGCTAAATGTGGTAGGCGACAAATCTCTGAGGATTACCCTGCATCACTTACTATGTTAAGACTTGGGAGATGCACATGCTGCACCACCCACCGAGTCACTTCTTTGTAAGGCAAAAGGGCTGGCTTGGTGGCGATCAGATGGATTCCAGACCTCTGGATGTTCAATTGCATTTCGTTCTGCTTCTTCAACTTCTGCATTTCCTTTCTCGGTCCTCACCTACAAAAAATTATTAACATTAGCTATAATCATGAAAGATATGAAAGCAACGCCCAAAAACAAACCTTACCTTAATCAAAACTTTCAAAAGGGGAAAGACTCTGTAACTGGGAACTCTGTGAATCATTCAGACTCTAAATCTCAAGAGAGCGTGCTAATCCTTACTTAGACACGACAAAATGATGGATCCAAACTTGTTAGGCGATGTTTCAAGGGAAACTAACGGTTGAATGCGAAACGGCCAGCCATGCGGTGAAATGATTAAAATCTTTCTACACAATGGTAACACACCTCCTTTAGATTTGGTTTCATTTGTTCACATTCTCCACTGTATACTGAGATCCCTCATATATATAATCGGGTAATCTAGGCTAATCATGATAGCAAGCACCTCAGGACATTCTTCAAGCATACAAAGTCAAAGTTTCCATTTTAATCCCAAAACACATTGCAACAATAATTGTTAATACCATTAAAATCATTCATCTTTGAAAACATAATTCCATCCGACAACTCCAGTTATCATTCAACGAAATCAAACTTCTTAGGGGACCCATTCGATTTTTCCCTAGAGAAAAATTTAATAGGGTGGTGGTTGTGGCCACAACACTACCATATAGACTAAATAGTTATAGACAGAAGATGAAAACAATTCCAAGTAGACCAAATGATGAAGATGATACACACAATAAAAGGCAGTCCACTAAATCATGGAAAAGGAAGAAAAAAGGAACAATGAATTAAAGTTGGCTTGGCCTAAGGGGGAGTTGCTTAATGATGCAATGAAGAACTGTCTCTGTTAGATCAACACCATTCCACAGGGAGAAAATATCCTTTAATGACATGGAAACCAAGCAGTCAATTGCATCAGCTCGCAAGGCACAAGAAACAAAGAAGAGAAATAAATGATGATTATAGAAATTTCATACTACCTCCCAATGGATGTATAAAGAAAGATAGTTCCATATAGGACTATTTTTAATAATGGAAAGGAGTTGAATTCACACAAGATAGTGGAAAAAAAGGGAGGTCTTCACGACAACATATAATAAGATTAAGAGCCTAATATGTTTTAGTGAAGCATTCAAGTGGATTAAAAGTTGTGATGTGACTGAAACATTCAAAATGCATGCATGCTACTATGACTTTTGAAATGGATATTATAACAAGGGGAGTTTCTATAAATAAAAGAATAAGACAACATTGGAAATATTAATGCCAACCACCACCTTAAATACACTGACAACCAGCGTGCTTGCCCGATCAACCTCTACACAGTTGTGATCTTGTTTGTAGGCAGAATGATAGAAGTCAGAACAGAAGTTTAGAGCGGACCATTCTGCAACACATCACAGAGGTTAAAGCATTTAATGAAGTTTATTAATTAGATATGGCCAAACATTCATTCTGCGACTGTCGCCCACACTCCACAACACCTACAATTTCAGAAAACCATTTACTATGTAAAATCGCCCATGTTGTGTATTAAATATTTTCTCTGTCATGTAATTAATATCAAATTTGTATGTTGCGATAAATATGTATGAAAATGTCATTTGTAATGTTGGGCAAGTTAGGAAGCGAGAGTGTGTGAGGTACTGAGGAGAAAATTTTGGTGGGCATGTGAAAAATAGTTTTACAGAGTTTTACATAAGTTTACTTCACAACCCAGTGAAGCGTAAATCACAGTAAATCACAGTAAGTCTTTTGTGTTTTACTTGGAGTAGCAGCCTCCAATTTATCATGCCAATATATTTTCCTATGTTTTATATTATAATCAAAAGTATGTTATGTTGCGATATGGTCTTAAGCCTTCATGAGTAGATTTACCGCAACCACTTTTATTTTACTCTATTTTCCAGTGAACCTACTTTGTTTTGCCGTGAACTCTATGTTTTAATTAAAGTCCCTGTGTGGTTGCGATATCCTTGCTGCAACCAAAGATTTATCTTTCCGCAATTGAATTTGACCTTGCCTACTTTGCAGAACCGATTTCTTAGCTCCTCTGCCCTCGTAAAATCATTTTTCTAACATGGTATCGGAGCAGGTTAAATATTGTTAGTGTAAAAACAAGGGTTTTTACTAGCAATTAAATTTTTTTTTGAGGGAAGATTGTTTTTGAGCCTATTTACCAGCAAGTAGAAATTTTCTTTTACACTCAGAAATGGCAACATCAAGCACAAGCTTGACTAATCCTTAGATACCCCAATTTAATGGAAAAAATTATGATTATTGGGCTATAACAATGAAGGGAATGTTTTTGTCTCAAGACATTTGGGATTTGGTGGAGAATGGTTTTCAAGAACCATCAGATGCAATAGCATACAATGCCTTGTCTCAAGAAGAAAGAGATTTGTTAAGGGACAACAAGAAGAAGGATTCAAAAGCCCTGTTCTATACTTTCCAAGCAGTTCATGAAAGTATTTTTAAAAAAGTCATTAGTCAATTTACCTAACCTTTAGGGTATTAAAGATTGTTGAAGCCAGCCTTTTTAATTTCTCAAGGACAAAGGGCAGGGTATGGGAAGGTCACAACTTGTGGTCCCGATGGAGCTGACAATGACACCCAACCACACGGCTGTCCAAAATGAGTTAAGTGGATTTCCATTTTTGAGCAGAGCATCCCACAAAGAATTTTTCCATCAATTAACCGACGGAAAAATTTTCCATCTTCAGTAATGAGATTTTCAAGTTGTGACCTGCCCATACCCTGCCCTTTGTCCTTGAGAAATTAAAAAGGCTGGCTTCAACAATCTTTAATACCCTAAAGGTTAGGTAAATTGACTAATGACTTCAAGGGTTGCAGCAGCAACGAAGTCCAAGCAAGCATGGGAAACCCTCTAGACAGCCTACCAAGGCATGGAAAAAGTCAAGACAACAAAGCTGCAAATGCTGAGGAGAGATTTTGAAACACTTAGTATGAAAGAGTCTGAGATTATAGACTCGTTTTTTACACATGTAAGTGGGATGGTTACTCAAATCAGGTCTCATGGTGAGACACTTGAAGAAAGAAGAATAGTTGAGAAAGTTTTGAGAAGTTTGCTAGTGAGGTTTGATGCCATTATTCTGGCCATAGAAGAGACAAAGGATCTCTCACAGTTCTCAGTGGATGAGCTTAATGCATCACTTATTTCTCATGAACATAGACTGGATAGAGCAGCAAGCTCCTCTTTGGAGCATGCCTTTAAGACACAAGTTTCCTTTGGTCAAGGTCGAGGCAAAGGAAGATCATATGCTAGAGGAAGAGGAAGAAGCCCACACAAAGGTGGAAGAAGTAGCCCTTCAAGCTCAAGTGGAAGGGGCAGCAATCAAAATCCAAGTCAAGGCCCAAGCCAGAATCAAGCACAAGATCAAAGGTATGATAAATCTCAAGTTCAACGTCATTCTATAAGAAGTATGGTCATTATGCAAATAAATGTAGAAAGAAGTAATATGAAATTAGTAACAAAGCAAGTGTAAATTTCAAAAAAGAAAATCAGAACCATGATAACATGTTTTTAGCTTGTAATGTAGCACAAGAAAAAAAAAGTGATATATGGTATCTAGATTCAAGGTGTATAAACCACATGTCGGTGAACATAGAAATGTTTTCCAATCTAGATGAAAGTGTCAAATCTGAAGTGACATTAGGGACTGATAGCAAAGTCTCTGTCATGGGAAAAGGAAGAGTTAATATCCTAACAAAGAAGGGGGAGAAGAAGTACATCTCAGATGTTTACTTTGTCCCTAGTCTAAAGCATAACCTCATAAGCATTGGACAACTCATGCAAAAGGGCTACAATGTCTTTTTCAAGAATGATGTATGCACAATTTTGGATAGGCCTCCAAGCAGAAAAGTGATTGCAAAGGTTCATATGACAAATAATAGAATATTTCACCTAAAATTAAGATCATATTTGAAGGAAGATGGTGCACAAGTACAACTATCAATGAACTCACAAGAGAATGGAAGAAAAGATGCAACTGTCACACAAGTGAACTATCAAGCAAAGGTCAAAGATGAAAACTGGTTACAGCATTTGAGATTTGGACATCTCAAATTTGGAGGTTTGAATTTGTTGCATATGAAAGGCATGGTGAAGGGATTACCACTCATAGAAAAACCAAATAGCCTATGTGAAGGATGCATCTTAGGCAAGCAACATAGGGATACATTTCTAGGGGGAAAGTCAGTAAGGGAAAAGACACCTTTGGAAATTGTCCACTCAGATTTATGTGGACCAATGCAGACACCATCAATTGGTGGCAGCCACTATGTATTGACATTCATAGATGACTACACAAGGAAGACATGTGTCTATCTCATAAAATAGAAAAGTGAAGTGTTTGAGTGCTTTCGTCAATACAAGGCTCTTGTTGAGAAGCAAAGCGGACACTACATCTAAGTCCTTAGGATTGACAGAGGTGGTGAATACATATCAAATAACTTCCTCCAATTTTGCAGGGAGCATGGAATTCACAAGAAATTTACAACAAGATATACACCTCAGCAAAATGGTGTGGCGAAAAGGAAGAATATGACCATTATGGAAATGGCAAGGAGTATGATGAAGGCAAAGCATTTGCCAAATGATTATTGGTCTGAAGCTGTTGCTTGTGCATCATATATCTTGAATAGATGTCCAACCAAAAGCGTCCAGAATGTAGTTCCTAAAGAGGCATGGAGTGGAAGAAAGCATAGTGTCACTCACATGAGAGTTTTTGGTTGTGTGGCATATGCACATGTCCTGGATGAGTTGAGGAAGAAGTTGGACAAAAAGGTGGAGAAATGTATATTTGTTGGATACAATGATGAATCCAAAGCATACAAGTTCTAAAATCCATCAAGCAAGAAGGTCATAATCAACAGAGATGTGCAGTTCATAGAAGAGGAAGCATGGGATGGAAGTTTAGAGAAGACAGTTAATGTGAAAGCATGTATACCACATGAGGACAAAGAGGAATTTACAGCAACAAGCAATTCCTCAACAGTGACTCCCTCTACTCCTATTCCAGTTCAACAAAGTAGGCAACAAACAACACCATCAACAAATAAGAGGACAACGTCATGCAATCAAGCAAGTGCCTCTCCAAGCATGCCGCAAAGTGCAACACCAAGTGACATATCAAGACCATGTTCAACAAGCATAAGAAGACCAAAATTAAGAAATTTGAATGAAATATATGAGCGAGATGAAGTTGATAGCAACGCTGGTCTGAATTCATTATTTTCTCTGTTTTGTCATGTTGATGAACCAATCCATTTTGAATATGCATTCAAAGATGAAAAATGGGTTGCGGCAATGGAGGAAGAAATAGAAGCAATAGAAAGGAATGACACATGGGAGTTAGTGAACCTTCCGCAAGGAAAAGAAGTCATTGGAGTGAAGTGGGTCTATAAGACCAAGAGAAATGTCGACGGTAAGATTGAAAGGCACAAAGCAAGGCTAGTTGTCAAAGGATACAAGCAGAATCATGGAAGAGATTATGAGGAAAAATTCGCACCAGTCCCGAGGATGAGGACAATGCATACAATTGTGGCAATTTCCGCACAACATAAATGGAAAGTGTATCAAATGGATGTAAAGTTAGCGTTCTTGAATGGAGTGTTGAAAGAGGAAGTGTATGTTGTGCAATCGCCTGGTTATGAGGTAGAAGGCCAAGGAGACAAAGTGTATCGGTTGAGTAAATCTCTTTATGGGCTGAAGCAAGCAACGCGTGCATGGTACAACACGATAGATGCCTACTTGCTGGACAATGGTTTTGACAAGTGTGACAGTGAGCCTACTCTCTACATCAAAGAGAATGATGGTAATATTCTCATTGTTGTCTTATATGTAGATGATTTAATTTTTACAGGCAGTGATGATTTTCTCATCGTTGATTTCAAACAAGTCATGAAGAATGAATTTGAAATGACTAACTTGGGGTTGCTAAGATATTTTTTAGGCATAGAAGTAAAGAAAATAGAAAATGGCATTTTTATCTCTCAAGCAAAGTATGTGGCAGACATTTTGGAGAGGTTTAAAATGCAAAACAACAAGCCCGCACCAACTCCAACTGTCATGGGGTTGAAGTTGAGCAAAGAAGATTACAGTAGCAATGTAAATTCGACGTTATACAAAAGTATGATAGGCAACTTGATGTATTTGACTGCCACTAGGCTAGATATAATGTATGCAGTGAGTTTGATGTCAAGGTTCATGGAGACACCCAAGGAGACACATTGGCAAGCAGCGAAAAGAATTATAAGGTATGTCAATGGGACAAAACAATATGGCGTTTTGTACACTGCAACAGATAATTTCAAGTTGGTTGGTTACACTAATAGTGATTGGGCAGGAAGTGTCGATGACAAAAAGAGCAAGTCAGGATATGTTTTTCATTTGGGTTCTGGAGACATTTCATGGGCATCCAAGAAGTAACCAATAATTTCATTGTCAACAGCAGAAGCTGAATATGTCGCCGCAACAGCAACAACGTGTCAGGGAGTTTGGATGAGAAGGATGTTGAGGGATCTTCGTCGCGACCAAGATGGAGCGACAACTATTTTCTGTGATAAAACATCCGAAATTGCATTATCAAAGAATTTCATTTTTCACAAGAGGACCTAGCATATTGATGCTAAATATCATTTTATTAGAGAGTTGATTAACAATGATGAAATTTTGTTGCAACACTGCAGGTCAGAGGAACAATTTGCTGATATTTTCACAAAGCCATTGGCACGTGAAAGTTTTGTTTATCTCAAAAATTGTTTGGGAATTGTCAATGGTGGCAGTTTTTATTAAGGGGGAGTGTTGGAAATATTAATGCCAACCACCGCCTTAAACACACTGACAACCAGCATGCTTGATCAGTCAACCACTACATGGTTGCGATTTTTTTTTGCAGGCAGAATGACAGAAGTCAGAACAAAAGTTCAGAGCAAACCATTCCGCAACACATCATAGAGGTTAAAGAATTTAATGAATTTTATTAATTAGATATGGGAAAACATTCATTCCGCGACTGTTTCCCACACTCCACAACCCCTGCAAGTTTAGAAAATAATTTACTATGTAAAATCGCCCATGTTGCGTATTAAGTATTTTCTTTGTCATGTAATTAAAGTCAAATTTGTATGTTGTGATAAATATGGATGAAAATGTCATTTGTAATTTTGGGCATGTTGGGCAAGTTAGGAAGTGAGAGTGTGTGAGGTAGTGAGGAGAAAATCGTGGAGGAAATTTTGGTGGGTGCGTGAAAACCAGTTTTATGGAGTTTTATAGAAGTTTACTCCACAACCTAGTGAAGCGTAAATCGTAGTAAGTATTTTGTGTTTTACTTGGAGAAAAAGCCTCCAATTTATCATGCCAATGTATTTTCCTATGTTTTATATTATAATCAAAAGTATGCTATGTTGCAATGTGGTCTTAAGCCTTCATGAGTAGATTTACTGCAACCATTTTTATTTTACTCTGTTTTGCCGTGAACCTACTCTGTTTTGCTGTGAACTCTATGTTTTAATTAAAGTCCCTGTGTGGTTGTGATATCCTCACTGCAACCAAATATTTACCTTTCCACAATTGAAGTTGACCTTTCCTACTTGCCGCAACTGATTTCTGAGCTCCTCTGCCCTCGTAAAATTAGTTTTCTAAGAGACACACCAATCTAGTTATAGCAGACATAAAGGAAGCTTATCAAAAAAAAAAAACAAACTATACACTTTTTATCGTATTTGGTTTTCTCTTATAAACTACAAAAATAATTGGTCAATCTATGATCTCCCACTCCAATGTTTTATAGTGCCATTGTTCTAGAACCCTTGTCACACTCATTCAACATATCTAAATAGAACATGAATTTTCTAATATCTCTCTCATAGTTGGTAAAGCACTCCTGGAATATCTTGATGTGGCTTACACAAGAATCCTTTCCAATGAGATTTGACATTGGAGGAAAACTAGTTTGTGCAACAGCTAGATCTTCTGCTTGCACAAACACTCAATTTAATTTGTAGTTTACTACAATGGCTAGTTAATGAAAAATTACAAGCCATAGTAGACCAATTGAAGCAACCACATGAGTGTGACAAATTGGATTCTAAAGTTTAATCCATAGCGCATGAAATGTTAGGCCATGTGTCAGTGGCCACCATAGTGGGAGATAATGACAAAGAAAAATAATTTGAATCAACAGAGGAAGACAGATTGGACCATGGACAAGTTGATAGTGTTCTAGACAAAAGAATCTCATATACAATGATCAAGGGGTATTTCTGCATTGGAGGTATGACTAAAATGTTATCTGCATAATAAAAAATATTGTGGCAACAACATTGTAATAGCAGGTCGTTATGGTGGATATGTGGCATTATGGTTGATATAGTTGATATAATGGTAGTTCAATATTGTTGACTATTGGCAGTGGGCGTTATGTTATATGCATTGGTAGCATTAAAACATTATATATATATCTATATATATATATATATATATATATATATATATATATATATATATATATATATATATATATATATATATATATATATATATATATATATATATATTATTGAATTATATTATTGACATACATTAAGGGTTTCCATTATATGGTAGATATGTTGGCGATGTGGTCGTTATAATGGAAGATTAATATGGTCAATTATTGGCAATGGGTGTTATGTTATATGCATTAGCAGAAATACATCATATTGTTGATTGAATTATATTATTGGCATACATTAATATTCGGATGCGAGAAGTGTAGCGTGTGTTACCTAGAGTGTGCATTAATGATTCAACTAGATCCTTAAGTGATTTATATGCCAACAAGATTCTCTTAGACATGTCAGGACAAAGAATGATAGAGAAATACCGAGTGTATATGTTCAGGTTAGGGAATTCAATTCCATGAGTTGAGACAAAAAAGCTATAGGGGATTGGATGCATTGAAACTTAATAGATGAGGTGAATGCATTGTGTCTACATGAACACAATTTTTTTTTTTTTTTGTTTCGCTCAAAATGGAGCTTATTGTACTGTTTTCTATGGAATAAGAGGATATAGGTTAGTTGTCATGCAAATGTTAGCTAAATGAGGGCAACATAAATCATTGCAAATGGATGAAGTAAAGAGTTTCTTTTTCAACCATATTTCCATCAATTACGACTTTATCAGTTTTGAAGTATAATATATGAGAAGATGTCTAGCTTGGTCACTATTTCGGAGGAGATAACATGCTATTATGGAATAAATAGTGTACTAAAAAAGTGTAGAAGAGGTTTCTCTCTTACTAAAACATTTCTTTTGCTGGTTGATATGGCTTGGCATATGCACACTTTGATAGTGGCACACACACATTATTAATATCAATTCAAAAACCAATATGGTTATCTATGGACACCGTAAATACCAAACCAATTCCTTAAAGCCAGTAGGCATAGGACCCTTTCATTTCTTCCCCTCAAATTTCTATTGTGCTCTTTGAAGAATCCAAAGAGAGGCTCTAATTCAAAAAGTTACAAATTGAGTTAGTAATTGCATTATTTTGTGTCTTGCTTGGTTATATACTTTCCTACTGTAAAATAACTACTCGAATAAATAGTTTCCTTGCCTTTCATTAGAGAAAAAAAGGTAGTTGTCTTCCACTGAATTTCATAGTATATAAAGCACATCATATCCACTTGGCGTTGATTAATAAATATTGATAATATATTAAAGACATGCAACAATCAATAATATTGTTTGAATAATGGTGTTATATATGTGCATTGGTGGTATATTGTTGGGACGATCATGTAACAAAGATGGATTTCAAGTTCATGGAAGACGTAGGTATCATTCCTTTCCTATGAGATGATGCATGTTCTATGTAGTACAATAGTACATTGACATGGTGTGCTTTCATATACAGAATAATTCATGGATGCTGATATAAAAAATGTTTTTTCAAATGGAAAATACTTGAGCATTTATATTATTAAATATATTGTTTTTCTTTTGTTCAACCTGTTTTCAAAGCATCCTAATCTAGAGTGTGTCCACCTTCTCAGGAAGTTGATTTTAGAGGTATAATATTATTTTTACTATGCAACAGAGGAGGTATATCCCATCATTCCATCGTTAATGTCCCCACTATCGAATATTCAATTTTTAGAGATACAGATCAATGACTATGGGGAGAAGGATCTTTTTAGCATGCTTTGAAACATTCACTATATACAAGGTGAGGTAGCACACTCATTATATATATGATTCTTACATTCATTTTATATCTGGGCATCTTTATGGTATAATGGTGGCAATGTTGCTGTATTATATTTTTGGATATTTTATTGTTGAACATTACCATGTTGGATATTATGTTATCTTATTATATTATTGTTACATTGGGAAATATAATGGATGTGTTTACAATGCAAAATTGCATTGTTATATTATTGAGTTGCATGTTGCTTAGATATATCACAACACCTTCATATTATATTATCCTCACATTTAAAAATGTGTCCTCATGTTATTAAAATGTTGGCATTGATTGGTGTACAACAGTCATTCTTTTAATGATGATTGAAATCATTAGAAGCATCAAAATTGTTCGTGGTAGCTTTCAACAAACAAGTGTATAATTCCTTTCTCTCTTAGCATGGATGGTGGATTGTAGATCATTGTAAGCACTTTAATATCATAGAAGGGAAGCGAATATGCACAACTGATTTTTGTCTTGAATAACTGAAGTTATAATTCCCCTTACAAAAAAAAATTTCGATATGTTGAGACAATTTCAATTCATCGTCAATTGATATCAATTGGAATGTGCTTGGTTTTGATGTGTATTAAGGGATTATCATTAAGTGGATTGGGCCTAGAAACCATATCATCGATTGCATGAGAATCAAATGGATTGTTGAGTCGGGATCTTTGCCAAAATCAAAGAGATGCCAAATGAGCTTTCATTATGTGATTCACTTTAGACATTTCTTCTATCAGATAATAATATTGAAGAGTGGTTTGGTGTTGTGTTTGTATCTCCTTTAAATATTCGATGTCTAAAGCTTGAAAAAATCTAGTTGATCTTTGAAAGAGCATGAATTAAATATATGGTTCATCAACATTTTCAAGTCACAAATGTTCATCTATTATGCAATAAGAAGAAATTCTATTAGAATGATGTTGTAGTAAGTATGAATCTAATGTGACATTTTGAATTCTTTTGACATATCTTGGGCCAATTTGTGACTTATTTCATCATTGGTATTGCCAAACATCAGATCATCCATGTATACTAGTGTGATTAAAAGATTATCTTCATCCATATTCATGTAAATATTGCTTCCTGCAACTCCTCTTTTGAATCATTTTTGTTGAAGATAATGATCAGGTATACCATACCAAGCTCTTGGAACTTGTCTTAATCCATACAAGGCCTTTTTTAATTTGCAAACAAATCCTTTATTTTTTGACAAGTAAAACCCTTATAGTTGTTCCATGTAGACTTCTTTTAAATCACCATTTATAAAGGTTGACTTTACATCCATATGATAGAATTTGAATCTTTTTGAACATGCAAAATCTAAAACCATCCTCATGGCCTCTAGTCTGGAAACTAGAACCAAGGTCTCATGAATGTGAGTTCCCTCATTTGAGTGTATCCTTTGCAAACCAGTATTTCTTTGTTTCTATTTACTTGTCCATATTCATTCATTTCTTTCTTTAAAACCCACTTGGTTCATTTGAAATTTTTAGTCTTTGGACTTGGTACAAGATCCCATGTTCCATGTTTTTCAATTTGGTTCATCTCCTCTTCCACCTTTTTTATCTAATATGGATCCTCACTTACTTGAGTAAAGTCCTTTGTTCTATCTGAGACAACAAACCGATGCCCTTCTTATTTGGTGTGTTTGTCATATTTCTTCGAGTTTGTATTCCTTCACCCACATCTCCAATAATTTGGTATTTTGGATGAGCTTTTGTACAAAATTTAAGATTATCCTTGATGGTGTTTGACATGTTCCTCCTTTTTATTTTTTGGCTCCTCCTCATCTTTTCCGTTGTCTAAACCTGTAAAGATAAGGTATTCTTCATTTTTTTGGACAACTTATTTTTTCGAAAGAGCCTCATCTATCTTTACATCAATGATTGCAACTATCTTCTACAAAGGATTGTCGTAGCATTTGTAGGCCTTGGTTCTTAATGAGTATCCAAGGAAAATTCCTCATTAATCCTCATAAATCATTTGCTTCCAAATATTCTGAAGTGTTTCATTGAAGCTAGTCTTTCTTTCCATATTTTGTATGGAGTTTTGTCACTATTTACCCGAAGTTGTGCCATGTTCATTATGTATCATGATGTATGAGTTAGCCTCTAATATCATTGTCCTTGCATTCTCGTACATATATGTTCTTTCTTTCTGCCACTCCATTTTGTTATAGAGTCTAAACAACAAAAAATTTCCTCTTGATTCCATGTTTTTCAAAAAATTAGTTGAATTCACCTAAGGTAAATTCTCCACCTCTATTTGTTCTTAAGAATTTGATCTTCAACTCAATTTGAATTTCAACTGATGCTTAGAAAATTTTAAAACAATCTAGTGCTTCTAACTAATATCTTATGAAAAACACCCACATCATTCTAGTATAATCATCTATAAATAATAAAAAGTACATTTCTCCTTGTAGAGCTAGAGTTATGGTTGGACAACACAAGTCCACATGAATTATTTCTTGATCCGGATTTAAAGAGGAATGCAACAAATTATAGAGATAACCATAAATACATATATGCAGTGGAAATAATTCTTCATTTCATTACTGTAAAATACTGAAATATGCTTACAAACAGAAATGGAAAGAAACCAGCTAGGGCGATGGTAGCTTATCTCTGAGAAGAGATGTGGTAGCTACATGCCTCTGAACTGTGCTACAATGAGGCTCGAAGGCCTATTCATTGTTGAGAAACAATGGAAAACTCTTAACATCCCAAAACCTAACACTAGAAGATGAAACGCCAAATTGTGGGCCCCGTTTGGGTAAATTGGTAAATCAATTTCCCGGGGTCATAACTTTGGCATACGATCTCCATTTGATGTGTACAATAGCTCGTTAGAAAGATATATCCAAGCACTAACACTTTGGGAAGGGAAACATCGGTCCATGGACCCATGTTGCCCCCATATTTACCAAAAAACGTCGTTTAGGGCCTCAAAACAGCTCCGGAAGTTCAGGATTCGAAAAAAATTCTAAAAATAGTAAACTGTGCTACAATTTAGGAAACTGAAACTGAAAGAGATGGTTATGGGGGTCAAAATGGGATAGGTGGGTGGCCACCAACATACACCTAGATCATTCCTCCCCCCTTAGGAAGCAATAGTCCCCATTGCGTTGAGTTCCTCCCTGAGATGAGGAAGCTTCTGCTGAGCTGGGTCTCTGGTGAGCTATTCTGCAATCTCTGATGTGTCCAGAAATGGTGGGAAATGTGGTCGACAATAGTCCACATTGAACACTCGGTGCAAGTGAAGGAATGGAGGAATGATGTGCTTCAAAGCACTGTTTCCCATAGCCTTGGTACTAGTGTAAGGACCATGTCGGAGCACTCTGAGTTTCTAATGGGTTCTGGTAAGGAATTCTCTCTACAGATGTAACTAAAATTTGTCACCCACTTGAAACCTGTGTGGTACCCCTGTGGGTGAGGAGAAGTTGTTTTTGTGTTCTTTCATGACCGTATCCCTTTGCTGCTGCTGCTGCGTGGAGGAACCCTTTGCAGGGGTCATGGATGTAGCAACGATCTTCCCCTTACTTTGGGAGCGAACCAGAAAGAAAATGAATTTCCTAGTCTAGGAGATGAGCTTGTTTCCTTTCTTGGTAGTGATCAAATAGGTGGTGGTAGGTGGGGCTACCTCTGGTATCTTGTATAATGAATTATCCAAAGAAATAATGGCAGCGCGAGGCCTTGACTCATACACAACATGTCGCCTCCACAAGTATGGCTGGCCTAATAGTACATCACAAACATCCAGAGGTGTAACGTCACACAATACCTTGTCTATGAAGGGCTTGATGCTATAGGGAAGGCGACACTGCTAGCGAACTTTGAGATCTTGTCCTTCGTGAAGCCACCCGATACTGTACGAATGCGGGTGTGGTGTAGTTTGTAGGCCCAACCACTTCACGACCTCTGCTAAAATGAGGTTCTTTTCGCTACCACTGTCGACAATGAATTGCAGCGGCGAACCCTTCACCCACATCTGTGAGTGGAAAAGATGCTCCCCCTCCTCTGGGTCTTCGAGCTCATTCTTTTGGATCTTGGCAGTGGCAACAGTGACGCTGGGCTCCACATCAATGATCTACTTCCCTTTCCCATTCCCCTTGTCGGGTTCTGACTTAGGGATGGAACATGCATCTCATTCTGAAGCCTTCAACTCGGCCACCAGCGACTGCTTGCTCCGACACTCACTTGTGTTATGAGTGGGACTCTTGTGGAACTCACACCACTTTCCTATGTCCTTCTTTAGCTTTGTGGTGTTTTTCTTTTCTTGTGGTTTTGACAAGTTGTCTTGGGTCACCCCGCCATGGCTTTGTCCTTTGGGCTTCGAATTTGTAGATCCAAAGTCTTGCTTCTTCTGTTTGAACTTTTTCGCGATTTTGACAGCATATCGGTACGCTGTGCCAAGCGAGGAGATGTTCAGGAACTCCATATCTTCCTGGATGTATCTATGTAGGCAGCCACGATATTTGAGTACCAGATGCAGATCAGAATCTTTGATACCCAATTGTGTGCGAAGGGTATGACAAATGTTTGTGAACTCTAGCACATCTTAGTCCCTTCCCTGTCGCAGAGTGGTCTACTTTATGTATTTGTCCTCGTAGATTTTGACAGGGTAGTACTGCTCCTTGATGGCATCCCGGAATGAATCCCAAGTGGGTGCAGCTGAAAATAGTGGGCTTGTGCTTTCATTCTCTTACTCGCAGTAGGTTTCCCACCAGTACTTGACATGGGGGGCTGCTTTGAGAAGAGCGAAAACAATCTTTTCCCCACTTGAAAATTCATGAACAGAAAAATATCCTTCTAGTAGATTTAACCATTTATCGACGACATCTGCATCTATCTGACCCTCGAATATGGGGATTTCAAAATTAATTTGTACCTTAAGTGGTTTGGTGTTTCCAATGTAGATGTTGGAACCCCATGCGTCGCCCCTGGGTAGCTGCTGAAGGATCTGTGCAAAGCTGTCCATCATCGCGTTCCTTTGTCACTTGAGTGCTTCTTCGAGCAAGATTTTGATAGGATCTCCTACCCCCTTGTCTTTCTTTTCATATGCCATGGGAGGCCATCGGGTTTTGTGAGGCTGGTCTTGATAAGCTTCGACCAGTTCAAGCCCTAACTCCTTATATCTCGACCTCGTTGGGGACATGTAAAGAAAAACAGAGAAAAAGCAGACCGCTCTGATACCACTGACCTGGATTTAAACAGGAATGCAACAAATTATAGAGATAACCATAAATACATATATGCAGTGCCAATAATGCTTCATTTCATTACTATAAAATACTAAAATACGCTTACAAACAGAAATGGAAAGAAACCAGCTAGGGCGATGGTAGCTTATCTCTTAGAAGAGATGTGGCAGCTGCATGCCTCTGAACTGTGTTACAATGAGGCTCAAAGGCCTATTTATTGTTGAGAAACAATGGAAAACCCTTAACATCCCAAAACCTAACCCTAGAAGATGAAATGCCAAATTGTGGGCCCCGTTTGGGTAAATTGGTACATCAATTTCCCGAGGTCGTAACGTTTGGCATACAATCTCCATTTGACGTGTAAAATATCTTGTTAGAAAGATCTATCCGAGCACTACCACTTTGGGAAGGGCAACATCCGTCCATGGACCCATGTTGCCCCCAGATTTCCCAAAAAATGTCATTTAGGGCCTCAAAATGGCTCCAGAAGTTTAGGACCCGAAAAACTGCTAAAAATAGTAAACTGTTCTACAATTTAGGAAACTGAAAAAACTGAAAGAGACAGTTGTGGGGTCCAAATGGGATAGGTGCATGGCCACCAACGTCAACCTGGATCATTCCTCCCCCCTTAGGAAGCAATGGTCCCCATTGCGTTGAGTTCCTCCCTAAGGTGAAGAAGCTTCTGCTGAGCTAGGTCTCTGGTGAGCTGTTCTGCAATCTCTGATGTGTCCAAAAATGGTGGGAAGCATGGTTGACGATGGTCCACATTGAACACTCGGTGCAAGGAAAGGAATGGAGGAATGCTGTGCTTCAAAGCATTTTTTCCTGTAGCCTTTCTACTGGTGTAAGGACCATGTCAGAGTGGTCTAAGTTTCTGATGGGTTCTGGTAAGTCATTCTCTATGCAGATGTAACCAAACTTCGTCACCCACCTGAAACTTGTGTGGTACCCCTGTGGGCAAGGAGAAGTTGTTCCTGTGTTCTATCATGACCGTATCCCTTTGCTGTTGCTACTGCATGGAGGAACCCTTTGCGGGGGTCATGGATGTAGCAATGATCTTCCCCTTTGGGAGTGAACCAGAAAGAAAATGAATTTACTAGTCTGGGAGATGAGCTTTCTACCTTTCTTGGCAATGATCAAGGAGGTGGCAGTAGGTTGAGCTACCTCCGGTATCCTGTATAATGAATTATCCAAAGAAATAATGAAAACGCGAGGCCTTGACTCATACACAACATGTCGCCTCCACAAGTATGGCTGCCCTAATAGTACATCGCAAACATCGAGAGGTGTAACATCACACAATACCTCGTCTGTGAAGGGCTTGATGATGTAGGGAAGGCAACACTGCCCTCGTCCTTTGTGAAGCCACCCGATACTATACAGCTGCAGATGTGATGTAGTCGGTAGGCTCAACCACTTCGCGACCTCTACTGAAGCGAGGTTTTTTTGGCTGCCATTGTCGACAAATAATTGTAGCGACGAACCCTTCACCCACATCTATGTGTGGAAAATATGCTCCCCCTCCACTGGGTCTTCGGGCTCATTCTTCTGGATCTTGGCGGTGGCAACAGTGACACTGGGCTCTGCATCAATGATCTACCTCCCTTTGCCATTCCCCTTGTTGGGTTTTGACTTAGGGTCAGAACATGCATCTGATTCCGAAGCCTTCAACTTGGCCACCAATGACTGCTTGGTCTAACACTCACTTGTGTTATGAGTGGGACTCTTGTGGAACTCACACCACTTTCTTGTGTCCTTCTTTGGCTTCGTGGTGTTGTTCTTTTCTTGTGGCTTTGATAGGTTGTCTTGGGTAACCCCGCCTTGGCTTTGTCCTTTGGGCTTCGGATTTGTAGATCCAAAGTCTCGCTTCTTCTATTTGAACTTTTGCTTGATTTTGACAGCGTATTGGTACGTCGTGCTGAGCGAGGAGATGTACAGGAACTCCATCTCTTCCTGGATATATCTGTGTAGGTAGCTGTGGTATTTTAGTACTAACTGATGATCAGAATCTTTGATACCCAACTGTGTGCAAAGGGTATGAAAAATGTTTGTGAACTCTAGCACATCTTAGTCTGTTCCCTGCCATAGTGTGGTCCACTTTATGTATTTGTCCTCGTAGCTTTTGACAAGGTATTATTGCTCCTTGATGGCATCCTAGAATGAATCCCAAGTGGGTGCGGCTGAAAATAGTGAGACTGTGCTTTCATTCTTCTGCTTGCAGTAGGTTTCCCACTAGTCCTTGACGTGGGGGCCTACTTTGAGAAGAGTGAAAACAATCTTTTCCCAACTAGAAAATTCATGAACAGAAAAATATCCTTCTAGCAGATTTAACCATTTATCAACGAAATATGTGTCTATATGACCCTTGAATATGGGGATTTCAAAATTAACTTTTACCTTAAACGGTGTGTCGTTTCCAGAGTAGCTGTTGGAAGCCGATGCGTCGCCCCTGGGTAGCAGCTGAAGGATCTGTGCAAAGCTCTCCATCATCGCATTCCATTGTTGCTCGAGTGCTTGTTCGAGCAAGATTTTGATAGGATCTCCTGCCCCCTCATCTTTCTTCTCATCCCCATGGGAGGCCGTTGAGATTTTCAAGGCTGGTCTTGCAAAGGTTCGACCAGTTCAAGCCCTAACTCCTTATATCCCAACCTTGTTGGGGACATGCAAAGAAAAATAGATAAAAAGTAGGCCACTTTGATACCATTGATCTGGATTTAAATAGGAACGCAAAAAATTACAGAGATAACCATAAATATATATATGCAGCGGAAATAATGCTTCATTTCATTATTGTAAAATACTGAAATATGCTTAAAAATAGAAATGGAAAGAAACTAGCTACGACGATGGTAGCTTATCTCTGAGAAGAGATGTGGCAGCTATATGCCTCTGAACTATGTTACAATGAGGCCCAAAGGCCTATTTATTGTTGAGAAGAAATGGAAAACCCTTAACATCCCAAAACCTAACCCTAGAAGATGAAACACCAAATTGTGGGCCCCGTTTGGGTAAGTTTGTACATTAATTTCCCAGGTTCGTAAATTTGGCATATGATCTCCATTTGACACGTACAATAGCTCGTTAGAAAGATCTATCCGAGAACTACCACTTGGGGAAGGGAAACATTGGTCCATGGATCCATGTTGCCCCCAAATTTCCCAAAAAATGTCGTTTAGGGCCTCAAAACGGCTTTGGAAGTTCAGGAACCGAAAACTACTAAAAATAGTAAACTATGCTACAATTTAGGATACTGAAAAAACTAAAAGAGGCAGTTGTGGGGGTCCAAATGGGATAGGTGGGCAGCCACAAACATCCACCTAGATCATTCCTCCCCACTTAGGAAGCAATGGTCCCCATTACGTTGAGTTCCTCGCTGAGATGAGGAAGCTTCTGCTGAGCTGGGTCACTAGTGAGATGTTCTGCAATCTCTGATGTGTCCAGAAATGGTGGGAAGCATGGTCGACGATGGTCCACATTGAACACTCGGTGCAAGCAAAGGAATGGATGAATGTTGTGCTTCAAACCCTTGTTGCCCATAGCCTTGGTACTGGTGTAAGGACCATGTCAGAGTGGTCTGATTTTCTGATGGGTTCTGGTAAGGCATTCTCTTTGCAGATGTAAGCAAACTTTATCGCCCACCTGAAACTTGTGTGGTACCCCTGTGAGTGAGGTGAAGTTGTTCCTGTGATGACCATATCCCGTTGCTGCTGCTACTGCGTGGAGGAACCCTTTGCGGGGGTCATGGATGTAGCAACGATCTTCCCCTTACTTTGGGAGTGAACCAGAAAGAAAATGAATTTCCTAGTTTGGGAGATGAGCTTGCTGCCTTTCTTGGCAGTGATAAAAGAGGTGGCGGTACGTGGGGCTACCTTCGGTATCCTGTATAATGAATTATCCAAAGAAATAATGACAATGCAAGGCCTTGACTCATACACAGCATGTCACCTCCACAAGTATGGCTGGCCTAATAGTACATCGCAAACATACAGAGGTGTAACATCACAGAATACCTCATCTGTGAAGGGCTTGATGCTGTAGGGAAGGCGGCACTGCTGGCGAACTTTGAGGTCTTGTCCTTTATGAAGCCACCCAATACTGTACGGCTGTAGGTGTGGTGTAGTTGGTAGGCTCAACCGCTTCACGACCTCTGCTAAAAAGAGGTTCTTTTGGCTGCAACTGTCGACAATGAATTGCAGCAGTGAACCCTTCACCCACATCTGTGAGTGGAAAAGACGCTCCCCCTCCTCTGGGTCTTCGGGCTCATTCTCTTGGATCTTGGTGGTGGCAACAGTGACGCTGGGCTCCGCATCAATGATCTGCTTCCCTTTCCCATTCCCCTTGTTTGGTTTTGACTCAGGGTTGGAACATGCATTTGATTCTGAAGCCTTCAACTCGGCTACCAACGACTGTTTGGTTTGACACTCACTTGTGTTATGAGTGGGAATCTTGTGGAACTCACACCACTTTCCTATGTCCTTCTTTGGCTTCATGGTGTTGTTCTTTTCTTGCGGCTTTGACAGGTTTTCTTGGGTCACCCTACCTTGGCTTTGTCCTTCGGGCTTCGGATTTGCAGATCCAAAGTCTCGCTTCTTCTATTTTAACTTTTGCTCAATTTTGACAGCGTATCGGTATGCCGTGCCAAGTGAGGAGATGTTTAGGAACTCCATCTCTTCCTAGATGTATCTGAGTAGGCAGTCGGGGTATTTGAGTACCAGATGCAGATTAGAATCTTTGATACCCAACCGTGTGCGAAGGGTATGAAAAATGATTGTGAACTCTAGCACATCTTGGTCCCTTCCCTGCCGTAGCATGGTCCACTTTATGTATTTGTCCTCATAGCTTTTGACAAGGTAGTACTGCTCCTCGATGTCATCCCAGAATGAATCCCAAGTAGGTGCGGCTGGAAATAGTGAGCATGTGCTTTCATTCTTCTGCTCGCAGTAGGTTTCCCACCAGTCCTTGACATGGGGGGCTACTTTGAGAAGAGCGAAAACAATCTTTTCCCGACTCGAAAATTCATGAACAAAAAAATATCTTTCTAGTAGATTTAAACATTTATCTATGGCATATGCATCTATCTAACCCTCAAATATGGGGATTTCAAAATTAACTTGTACCTTAAATGGTGTGGCTTTTCGAGAGTAGCTATTGAAGCCATTGCGTCGCCCCTGGGTAGTTGCTGAAGGATTTGCGCAAAGTTGTCCATCATCACGTTCCTTTGTTGCTTGAGTGCTTGTTAGAGCAAGATTTTGATAGGATCTCCTGCCCCCTCGTATTTCTTTTCATCCACCATGGGAGGCCATCGGGATTTGTGAGGGTGGCCTTGCAAAGGTTCGACCAGTTAAGCCCTAACTCATATCCCGACCTCGTTGGGGACATGCAAAGAAAAATAGAGAAAAAGTAGACCGCTCTGATACCACTGATCCGGATTTAAACAAGAACATAACAAATTACAGAGATAACCATAAACACATATATGCAGCAGAAATAATTCTTCATTTCATTACTATAAAATACTGAAATATGCTTACAAACAGAAATGGAAAGAAACCAGCTAGGGTGATGGTAGCTTATCTCTGAGAAGAGATGTGGCAGCTACATGCCTCTGAACTGTGTTACAATGAGGCTTGAAGGCCTATTTATTGTTGAGAAACAATGGAAAACCATTAACATCCCAAAACCTAACCCTAGAAGATGAAACGCCAAATTGTGGGCCCCGTTGGGTAAATTGGTACATCAATTTCCCAGGGTCATAACTTTGGCATACGATCTCCGTTTGACGTGTACAATAGCTCGTCAGAAATATCTATCCGAGCACTACCAATTTGGGAAGGGCCCCCAAATTTCCCAAAAAATGTCGTTTAGGGCCTCAAAATGGCTCTAGAAGTTTAGGACCCAAAAAACTGCTAGAAATAGTAAACTGTGCTACAATTTAGGAAACTGAGAAAACTAATAGAGACAGTTGTGGGGGTCCAAATGGGATAGGTGGGTGGCCACCAACATCCACCTGGATCATTCCTCCCCCTTTAGGAAGCAATGGTACTCATTGTGTTGAGTTCCTCACAGAGATGAGGAAGCTTCTGCTGAGTTGGGTCTCTGGTGAGCTGTTCTGCAATCTCTGATGTGTCCAGAAATGGTGGGAAGCATGGTCGAAGACGGTCCACATTGAACACTCGGTGCAAGCAAAGGAATGGATGAATGTTTTGCTTCAAAGAATTGTTTCCTGTAGCCTTGGTACTAGTGTAAGGACCATGTTAGAGTGGTCTAAGTTTCTGATGGGTTCTGGTAAGGCATTTTCTTTGCAGATGTAACCAAACTTTGTCAACCACCTGAAACTTCTGTGGTACCCCTGTGGGTGAGGAGAAGTTGTTCTTGTGTTCTGTCATGACCGTATCCCTTTGCTGCTACTACTGCATGGAGGAACCCTTTGCGGGGTCATTGATGTAGCAATGATCTTCCCCTTACTTTGGGAGCGAACTAGAAAGAAAATGAATTTCCTAGTCTGGGAAATGAGCTTGTTGCCTTTCTTGGCAGTGATCAAAGAGGTCGTGTTAGGTGGGGCTATCTCCGGTATCCTGTATAATGAATTATCCAAAGAAATAATGATAGCGCGAGGCCTTGACTCATACACAGCATGTCGCCTCCACAAGTATGGGTGGCCTAATAGTACATCACAAACATCCAGAGGTGTAACATCGCACAATACCTTATCTGTGAAGGGCTTGATGCTATAGGGAAGGTGGCACTGCTGGAGAACTTTGAGATCTCATCCTTTGTGAAGCCACCCGATACTGTACGACTGCGAGTGTGGTATAGTCAGTAGGCTCAACCACTTCATGACCTCTACTGAAACGAGGTTCTTCTGGTTGCCATTGTCAACAATGAATTGCAGCGGAGAACCATTCACCCACATCTGTGAGTGGAAAAGATGCTCCCCCTCCTCTGGGTCTTCGGGCTCATTCTTCTGGATCTTGGTAGTGGAAAAAGTGATGCTAGGCTCCGCATCAATGATCTGCTTCCCTTTGCCATTCCCCTTGTTGGGTTCTAACTCAAGGTCGGAACATGCATCTAATTCTGAAGCCTTCAACTCGGCCACCAACGACTGCTTGGTCCGACACTCATTTGTCTTGTGAGTGGGACTCTTGTGGAACTCACACCACTTTCCTATGTCCTTCTTTGGCTTCGTGGTGTTGTTCTTTTCTTGCGGCTTCAACAGGTTGTCTTGGGTCATCTCGCCTTGGCTTTGTCCTTTGGGCTTAGTATTTGTAGATCCAAAGTCTCACTTCTTCTGTTTGAACTTTTGCTCAATTTTGATAGTGTATCAGTTCGCTGTGCTGAGCAAGGAGATGTTCAGGAACTCCATCTCTTCCTGGATGTATCTATGTAGGCTGCCATGGTATTTGAGTACCAGATGCAGATCAAAATATTTGACACCCAACTATGTGTGAAGGCTCTGAAAAATGTTTGTGAACTCTGGCACATCTTGGTCCCTTCCTTGCCGCAGCGTGGTCCACTTTATGTATTTGTCCTCATAGTTTTTGATAGGGTAGTACTGCTCCTTGATGGCATCCCAGAATGAATCCTAAGTGGGTGCAGCTGAAAATAGTGAGCCTATGCTTTCATTCTTCTTCTCGCAGTAGGTTTCCCACCAGTCCTTGACGTGGGGGGCTGCTTTGAGAAGAGCGAAAACAATCTTTTTCCGAACGAAAATTCATGAACATAAAAATATCATTCTAGAAGATTTAACCATTTATCGACAACATCTGCATCTATTTTCCCCTCGAATATGGGGATTTCAAAATTAACTTGTGCCTTAAACGGTGTGGCGTTTCCAGAGTAGCTGTTGGAAGCCGATGTGTCGCCCCTGGGTAGTCGCTGAAGGATCTGCACAAAGCTATCCATCATTGCATTCCTTTGTCACTCGAGAACTTCTTCGAGCAAGATTTTGATAGGATCTCGTGCCCCCTCATCTTTATTTTCATCCACCATGGGAGGCCATCGATATTTTCAAGGCTGGTCTTGCAAAGTTTCGACCAGTTCAAGCCCTAAATCCTTATATCCCAACCTCATTGGGGACATGCAAAGAAAAACAGAGAAAAAGCAGACCGCTCTAATACCACTAATCCGGATTTAGCCAGGAACTCAAAAAATTACAGAGATAACCATAAATACATATATGCAGCGGAAATAATACTTCATTTCATTACTGTAAAATACTGAAATATGTTTACAAACAGAAATGGAAAGAAACCAACTAGGGCGATGGTAGCTTATCTCTGAGAAGAGATGTGGCAGCTACATGCCTCTGCACTGTGTTACAATGAGGCTCAAAGGCCTATTTATTGTTTATAAACAATGGAAAACCCTTAACATCCTAAAACCTAACCCTAGAAGATGAAACGCCAAATTGTGGGCCCTGTTTGGGTAAATTGGTACATCAATTTCACGAGGTCGTAACTTTGGCATACGATCTCCATTTCAAGCTTACAATAGCTCGTTAGAAAGATCTATTCAAGAAATACTACATGGATCGATGTTGCCCCCATATTTCCCAAAAAACATCTTTTAGGGCCTCAAAACTGCTCCAAAAGTTCAGGACATGAAAAACTACTAAAAATAGTAAACTGTGCTACAATTTAGGAAACTGAAAAAACTAAAAGATACAGTTGTGGGGGTCCAAATGGGATAGGTGGGTGGCCACCAACATCCACCTAGATCATTCCTCCCCCCTTAGGAAGCAATGGTCCCCATTGCGTTGAGTTCCTCCCTGAGATGAGGAAGGTTCTGTTGAACTAGGTCTCTTGTGAGCTGTTCTGCAATCTCTGATGTGTCCAAAAATGGTGGGAAGCATGGTTGATGATGGTCCACATTGAACACCCCATGCAATGAAAGGAATGGAGGAATGCTGCGCTTCAAAGCAATATTTCCCATAGCCTTGGTACTGGTGTAAGGACCATGTCGAAGTGGTCTGAGTTTTTGATGGGTTCTAGTAAGGCATTCTATCTGCAGATGTAACCAAACTTTTTTGCCCACTTGAAACTTGTGTGGTACCCCTATGGGTGAGGAGAAGTTGTTCCTGTGTTCTGTCATGACTGTATCCCTTTGTTGTTGCTATTGCATGGAGGTACCCTTTGCAGGGGTCATGGATGTATCAATGATCTTCCCCTTACTTTGGGAGCGAACTAGAAAGAAAATGAATTTCCTAGTCTGGGAGATGAGCTTGTTGCCTTTCTTGGCAGTGATCAAAGAGGTGGCGGTACGTGGGGCTATCTCGGGTATCCTGTATAATGAATTATCCAAAGAAATAATGACAACGTGAGGCCTTGACTCATACACAACATGTCGCCTCCACAAGTATGGCTAGCCTAATAGTACATCGCAAACATCCAAAGGTGTAACATCATAGAATACCTCATCTGTGAAGGGCTTGATGCTGTATGGAAGGTGGCACTGCTGGCAAACTTTGAGATCTCATCCTTCATGAAGCCAACCGATATTATATGGCTGTGGGTGTGGTGTAGTCGGTAGGTTCAACCGCTTCATGACCTCTACTGAAACAAAGTTCTTTTGTGTTAAGTTATGGTATGTTCTATGCTTATAACAATTTACTTCTTTTTCTTATTATATTCCACCGATTAGCAATCACATGTACATAAATTAAAGTGCAGATAGAACATTAAACGATCGACAGAAAACAAGTCAAGACAAGAGACACAAGATGTGGCGGCTAGCCAGGGACAAACCCCACAATGTGTGGGGAAACCCTTTGATCAAATATTCTTTTATCTTCAATAATTCAGCAGAGAGAAATAGTACAATAAATCTGATTCATATCAGCAGTAGCAAACCCTAGATCAGAAGCATCAGCATTAGCGGCTTCATTATCAAACTAGGGCAGACCATATCTCACAAACCGACAGTCAGATTGACTTCATTCCACCACCAAAAGTTTCAGCTTCTAGAGGAGGTTCAGATGAACCTACAGTGCTGTTCAGATGAGGAGATCTTCTAGGCCACGCAAGTCAATCTTTACTTCTGCAGTTGCAGCTTCAGTTTCAGCAGTTTCCGGCTTCAAACTAGGGCAGTCGATATCTTGCAAACCGTTCGTCGGATTGACTTCATTCCACCACCAAAAGTTGCGGCTTTCAAAGGAGGTTCAGATGAACCTACAGCGCAGTTCCAAAGAGGAGATCTTCTAGGCAACGCAATTCAATCTTTACTTCTGCAATTGCAGCTTCAGTTTCAGCAGTTTCCGACTTCAAACTAGGGCAGTCAATATCTTGCAAACTGTTTGTCGGATTGACTTCATTCCAGCACCAAAAGTTGCGGCTTTCAAAGGAGGTTCAGATGAACCTACAACGCAGTTCAGATGAGGAGATATTCTAGGCCACGCAAGTCAATCTTTACTTCTGCAGTTGCAGTTTCAAATTCAACAGCTTCCGGCTTCACATGTGTGAGAGAGAGAGACGCATTTCAGCGTAGTAGAGAAGAGACTCATATCTGCGCAGTAGAGAGAGAGAGAGATGTGATGAGATGAGTGAGTCCAAATGGGGAAATTCCTCTTATATTTATACACAATGTTGGTGGGTAAATAGATGTGACTGTTGGGCTTCTGAGACTACATGAGTTGTAGGTCGGCTTGATAATAATTCCATAATCAAAATAAATTCATATCTCCATGAATACTTATCGGAATCGGATGATCTTTATATCAATCCTAAACCTCTCGAAGAGAGGAATCTAATAAAAATATTATCAGCCATGAATAATATGACCCACATGAAGTTTTGCCCTGGTTGCCAATTTAACATTTTGGCCGCCACTGTTGACAATGAATTGCAACGGCGAACCCTTCACCCACATCTGTGAGTGGAAAAGATGCTCCCCCTCCTCTGGGTCTTTGAGCTCATTCTTCTAGATCTTTGCAGTGGCAACAGTGATGCTGGGTTTCGCATCAATGATCTGCTTCCCTTTGCCATTCCCCTTGTCAGGTTCTGACTCAGGGTTCGGACATGCATTTGATTCTGAAGCCTTCAACTCGGCCACCAGCGACTGCTTGGTCTGACACTCACTTGTGTTATGAGTGGGACTGTTGTGGAACTCACACCACTTTCCTATGTCCTTCTTTGGCTTCGTGGTGTTGTTCTTTTCTTGCGGCTTCGATGAGTTGTCTTGGGTCACCCCGCCTTGGCTTTGTCCTTTGGGCTTCGGATTTGCAGATCCAAAGTCTCGCTTCTTCTGTTTGAACTTTTGCTCAATTTTGATAGCATATCGGTATGCCATGCCGAGCGAGGAGATGTTTAGGAACTCCATCTCTTCCTGGATGTATCTATGTAGGAAATCGCGATATTTGAGTACCAGATGCAGATAAAAATCCTTGATACCCAACTATGTGTGAAGGGTATGAAAAATGTTTGTGAACTCTGGCACATCTTGGTCCCTTCCCTGCCGCAGCATGGTCCACTTTATGTATTTGTCCTCGTAGCTTTTGACAGGGTAGTACTACTCCTTGATGGCATCCCGGAATGAATCCCAAGTGGGTGCGGCTGAAAATAGTGAGCCTGTGCTTTCATTCTTCTGCTCGCAGTAGGTTTCCCACAAGTCCTTGACGTGGGGGGCTGCTTTGAGAAGAGCGAAAAAAATCTTTTCCCAACTCGAAAATTCATGAATAGAAAAATATCCTTCTAGCAAATTTAACCATTTATCGATGACATTTGCATCTATCTGACCCTCAAATATGGGGATTTCAAAATTAACTTGTACCTTAAACAATGTGGCATTTCCATAGTAGCTGTTGGAAGGCAATGTGTCGCTCCTGGGTAGCTGCTGAGGGATTTTCACAAAGTTGTCCATCATCGCGTTCCTTTGTCACTCGAGTGCTTGTTCGAGCAAGATTTTGATAGGATCTCCTGCCCCCTCATCTTTCTTTTCATCCGCCATGGGAGGTCGTTGGGATTTGTGAGGCTGGTCTTGCAAAGGTTCGACTAGTTCAAGCCCTAACTCCTTATATCCCGACCTCGTTGGGGACATGCAAAGAAAAATAGAGAAAAATCAGACCGCTCTGATACCACTGATCCAGATTTAAACAGGAACGCAACAAATTATACAGATAACCATAAATACATATATACAGCGCAAATAATGCTTCATTTCATTACTGTAAAATATTGAAATATGCTTACAAACAAAAATGGAAAGAAACCAGCTAGGGCGATGGTAGCTTATCTCTGAGAAGAGATGTGGCAGCTACATCCCTCTGAACTATGTTACAATGAGGCTCAAAGGACTATTTATTGTTGAGAAACAATGGAAAACCCTTAACATCCCAAAACCTAACCCTAGAAGATGAAACGTCAAATTGTGGGCCCTGTTTGGGTAAATTGGTACATTAATTTCTTGGGGTCATAACTTTGGCATACGATCTCTGTTTGACGCGTACAATAGCTCGCTAGAAAGATCTATCCGAGCACTACCAGTTTGGGAAGGGAAAAATCACTCCATGAACCCATGATGTCCCCAGATTTCTCAAAAACGACGTTTAGGGCCTCAAAATGGCTCCAGAAGTTCAGGACCCAAAAAAACTGCTAAAAATAGTAAGCTATGCTACAATTAAGGAAACTGAAAAAACTGAAAGAGATAGTTGTGGGGGTCCAAATGGGATAGGTGGGTGGCCACCAGCATCCACCTGGATCATTCCTCCCCCCTTAGGAAGCAATGGTGCCCATTGCATTGAGTTCCTCCCTGAGATGAGGAAGCTTCTGCTGAGCTGGGTCTCTGGTGAGCTGTTTTGCAATCTCTGATGTGTCCAGAAATGGTGGGAAGCATGGTAAACAACGGTCCACAATGAACACTCGGTGCAAGTGAAGGAATGGAGGAATGTTGTACTTCAAAGCATTGTTTCCCGTAGCCTTGGTACTAGTGTAAGGACCATGTCGGAGTGGTCTGAGTCTCTGATGAGTTTTGGTAAGGCATTCTCTCTGCAGATGTAACCAAACTTTGTCGCCCACCTAAAACTTGTGTGGTACCCCTATGGGTGAGGAGAAGTTGTTCCTGTGTTCTGTCATGACCGTATCCCTTTGTTGCTGCTGCTATGTGGAGGAACCCTTTACGGGGTCATGGATGTAGCAACGATCTTCCCCTTACTTTGGGAGTGAACCAGAAAGAAAATGAATTTCCTATTCTAGGAGATGAGCTTGATGCCTTTCTTGGCAGTGATCAAAGAGGTGGTGGTAGGTGGGGCTACCTCCGATATCTTGTGTAATGAATTATCCAAAGAAATAATGACGGCGCGAGGCCTTGACTCATACATAGCATGTCGTCTCCACAAGTATGGCTGGCCTAATAGTACATCGCAAACATCGAGAGGTGTAACATCACACAATACCTCGTCTGTGAAGGGCTTGATGCTGTAGGGAAGGCGGCACTACTGGCAAACTTTGAGATCTCTTTCTTCGTGAAGCCACCCGATACTGTACAGCTACGAGTGTGGTGTAGTCGGTAGGCTCAACCGCTTCACAACCTCTGTTGAAACAAGGTTCTTTTGGCTACCACTGTCGACAATGAATTACAGCGGTGAACCCTTCACCCACATTTGTGAGTGGAAAAGACGATCCCCCTCCTCTGGGTCTTCGAGCTCATTCTTCTAGATCTTGGCAGTGGCAACAGTGACGCTGGGCTCCGCATCATTGATCTGCTTCCATTTTCCATTCCCCTTGTTGGGTTCTAACTCAGGGTTAGAACATGCATCTGATTCTGAAGCCTTCAACACAGACACCATTGACTGCTTGGTCTGACACTCACTTGTGTTATGAGTGGTACTCTTGTGGAACTCACACCACTTTCCTGTATCCTTCTTTTGCTTCATGGTGTTGTTCTTTTGTTGTGGCTTCGACGAGTTGTCTTGGGTCACCCCACCTTGGCTTTGTCCATTGGGCTTCGGATTTGTAGATCCAAAGTCTCGCTTCTTCTGTTTGAACTTTTGCTCGATTTTGTTAGCGTGTCGGTACACTGTGCCGAGCGAGGAGATGTTCAGAAACTCCATCTCTTCCTAAATGTATCTATGTAGGTAGCCGTGGTATTTGAGTACCAGATGCAGATCAAAATATTTGATACCCAACTATGTGTGAACGGTATGAAAAATGTTTGTGAACAGTATGAAAAATGTTTGTGAACTCTGGCACATCTTGGTCCCTTCCCTGCTGCAGCGTGGTCCACTTTATGTATTTGTCCTCGTAGCTTTTGACAGGGTAGTACTGCTCCTTGATGACATATCGGAATGAATCCCAAGTGGGTGCGGCTGAAAATAGTGAGCTTGTGCTTTCATTCTTCTGCTTGTTGTAGGTTTCCCACCAGTCCTCGACATGGGGGACTACTTTGAGAAGAGCGAAAACAATCTTTTGCCGACTCGAAAATTCATGAACAGAAAAATATTCTTCTAGCAGATTTAACCATTTATCGACAACATTTGCGTCTATCTGACCCTCGAATATATGGATTTCAAAATTAACTTGTACCTTAAACGGTGTGGCGTTTACAAAGTAGCTATTGGAAGCTGATGCATCGCCCCTGGGTAGCGGCTCAAGGATCTGCGAAAAGTTGTCCATCATCGCTTTCCTTTATCGCTCGAGCGCTTCTTCAAGCAAGATTTTGATAGGATCTCCTGCCCTGTCATCTTTCTTTTCATCCGCCATGGGAGGCCGCCAGGATTTGCGAGGCTGGTCTTGCAAAGGTTCGACCAATTCAAGCCCTAACTCCTTATATCCCGACCTCATTGAGGACATGCAAAGAAAAACAGAGAAAAAGCAGACTGCTGTGATACCACTGATCCAAATTTAAACAGGAACACAAAAAATTATACAGATAACCATAAATACATATATGCAGCAGAAATAATGCTTCCTTTCGTTACTGTAAAATACTGAAATATGCTTACAAACAGAAATGGAAAGAAACCAGCTAGGGCGATGGTAGCTTATCTCTGAGAAGAGAAGTGGCAGCTACATGCCTTTGAACTATGTTACAATAAGGTTCGAAGGCCTATTTATTGTTTAGAAACATTGGAAAACCCTTAACATCCCAAAACCTAACCCTAGAAGATGAAATGCCAAATTGTGAGCCCCGTTTAGGTAAATTGGTACATCAATTTCTCGGGGTCGTAACTTTGGCATACGATCTTCGTTTGACGCGTACAATAGCTCATTAGAAAGAACTATCCAAGCACTACTGCTTTGGGAAGGGCAACATTAGATTGTGGACCCATGTTGCCCCCAGATTTCCAAAAAAAATTCATTTATGGCCTCAAAACGGTTCCAGAATTTCAGGACCCGAAAAATTGCTAAAAATAGTAAATTGTGCTACAATTTAGGAAACTGAAAAAACTAAAAGACATAGTTGTGGGGGTCCAAATGGGAAAGGTGGGTGGCCACCAACAGCCACCTAGATCATTTCCAGAGGCATCGACATTAAACATTCCTTTGATTTGTAGTTGGTCATGGTTTACTTTCCATGTTTACATGGTACACAAATAACATTTTTTGGATTTGAGATTCTATGGATATCTCTTATTGCTTGATTTTGCTAATCTTCACCAAGTTATCAAAGCTTAGATGTTATAAAGATTTGTGCCATATCCAACTTTCATTATATTGACTCATGTAACATTTTTCTTCTATAATTTCACCAAGAATGTATGCATTATCTATTGTTCTTACTCCTTTTCCTACTAGTTTTCATGTAGATGACCTCCATATCTCACAATACTTGGAACGAAAAAAAAGATCATGTCCTTGATCACATATTTGGATGAAACTCCAAAGATTATGCTTGAGCCCTTCAACATATAGTGCATTTAGTGCCTTTCCCTTACCATTGATGAGACTCACTATGCCTTTTCTAGAAATTTTGGCAAATCCATTATCTCCAAAGCTTACATTTCCATAATTTTCTTTGCTTAATGAAATGAAATTTTTCTGGTCACTTGTCATGTGCCTAGAACATACACTATCCACATACCATATATTTTTCTTTTTCTAAGCATAAAAATTTGGATCACATTTCTAAGAGGTAGATTCTCCACACTTTCTCTCTTAGGGCTAGTGAATAATTTTGCGCTTCATGGCCTAAATTATTGCAGTTTTAAAATTCTAGACTAGACTTTGAAAGAGGAGCAAAAGAATTATAAATTTTGATTTGGTCTTACTTCTCTAAATCAACATTTTTATTTTGGTGATTAGCTCCATAAGCCTTGCAATGTTTTGCTTGATGACCAAAATTCTTAAAAAAGAAAAAATGAACAAGAAAAATAGTTTGATACCTATTTGGATAAGATTGTCTTGATGAGACATTCTTTTCAAGGAGGTACTACTTATCATTCCTTTTGTTTCCTAGAGGATTATTGTAATGAGATCCTTTAAGAACATCAACAAAACTTCTAGGTCTTTCTTCATGATGAACATTGGTGTCTTCTTTTGAATTTGAAGATTCACCTATATAGCCAAGTCCATATTTTTCATGTGGTGCCATTTGGGAGCTAAGAATAACATCCAAGTTTTGAGAACTCTTCAAATTATTTTTGTCTTTGTCCCACTCCCTTTTTAAAGATCCTACTTCATCTTCCAATTTTCCTCAAATTTCTTCCTTTTCCTTTCGCATATTGTTCAAGACTTCCTCTATTTTTTTGGCTTATTGCTTCTTTATTTTGAGGGAAATGACTTCCTAAGATAGCTTTCCATTGTTTTTCCAAATTTTATCATTTTTTTTAAGGAACTAATCAAGAGTTCATCCATACTTTCTTCTTCTTCTTCTTGTGGTTTCTTTTGTTTCATCAAGGAGGGGAGCCATTGTGATTCAAAACAAATCCATCTTCTAGTTGTTAGGTTGATCTTGAAGAAATTAGCTCTAATACCAATTGTTGGAAATAATGAGAAGGGGGTGAATCAATATTTCTTTCAATTTTTATATTATTCCAGTTAATATTCTTAATTCAAAACAGAAGAATTAGAACAAAATATGATTTTATTAATGAACATAATAAGGACTCCAATCCTATTTTACAAAAAATAAGGCTCCAATATGTACAAAAAAATATATAACTTCTTCAAGGCTCCAACATTGAATAAGGACTCCAATCCTCAAAAAAAATCCAAGCACCAATTTGGTCAAAATGAGGAGTATAATCCTCCTAGGTTCCAACCTTTCCAAATACTTCAAATAAACTTCAAAATCAACATCTTCAAGATGTCTTCAAAAAGGCTTTCCAAAGTTAGTTACAAATACACTTCAAAATAGGTGTTCAATATCTTCTCCAAGTATAATCCAAGAATGCTTCAATTTGTCTTCAACGAAGGCTTCCAAGGCTGCTACAAATGGTCTCCAAGGAACTCCAAGGAATTTTTCAAAGTTTGGTTCAAATCTTGCTCCAAAAGTTTATTGTAGAATGTCTTCAAGAATGTTTCAAAAAGGTCTTTAAGAATGCTAAAAAAATTGCTCAAATATGCCTCCAAAGTATGCACTAAAATTGCCACCAAAGTATGCCCAAAATCTGAGTCACAAATGGGATGAAACCAAATTTAAATAAGGGATAAGTTTGTTCCTTGTTACATGATAAAAATTCTGCCATAGGGTCCAAGTTCTAATCCTGGTTGCAGGGATGAAATACTATAGGTCGAGTCAGAGGTATGAGGTCTGCAATAGGTTCAAGGTTTACTACAGGGCCGATGTTATGTAACCAGAAGAAAGTAGCATAGAAATATAATAAAAAATAGATCAACAACTAGATAATAAGCCACTTCAAGGGCGAAACCTCCATTTACACCACATAAATGAACAATTCTTGGATGATTCAAATGACAATACCTCCTTGGTATATATATATGAGTCTAAACGGTCAAAATATAATTAGGGCATACACAACAATAATAATGTAAGGTCTCAACAATAATAATAATGGGTTTCTATGGGGCACAACTACAATAATATGGGGGCTATACTAGTATTATAGGGACCTAACATTCCCCTCTCCTTCGAAAAAGTGCTTTCCTCAATGCTTGAGTAGTTTTGGATGCTTCTGTATGAAATACTCATCCTCCCATGTGGAATCCTAAGCACTAAGGAAATTTTTAAGGATGAAAAATTATCTTGAAGTTTAAAAATATTGGCAAATCTCACTAGTCGCTAATATGCAAACTATAAAATGTTTATTGATGTATTTGTAAATTTATTCAAATTTATAATGATTTTATATATACTCTCTATATAATGTTGGAAATTTTTATGCTAAAATTTTATATTGTAAAATTTGGGTGAATCATTTTTATAAAAAATGGAAATTGGTGAATTGTTTTTTGGTAAAAATCATGGAAAATTAGCCCACCTGCGAATATTAGCCCCTAAAATTTTCCATGCTAAGCACATAAGTTCTTCCACTTAATGAGATGCTTTGGAGTTGATTGATTTTGTAGTTGTTGGATTCTTGTTTCAATGATTTCTTCAGGATCCAATATGATTTTTCCATTCCAGAAATATAGTTTGAACTCGAAGCTTGTCACTTATAGCCTTCTTTAAGCAAGAAATGTGGAAAATTGGGTGTGCTCACGAAGATGCAGGTAGCTCCAATTTGTATGTCATATTACCAATCTTTTGCAACACCTTGTAAGGGCCATAGTACTTGGGTGATAATTTATTATCCTTCTTATCTTACTTGAGGTACATTTGTTTGTATGGTTGTAGCCATAAAAATACCCAATCACCCACATCAAAACTTATTTCATTGCGCTGCTGATTTTCTTGTTGTTTCATTTGATTGTGTGCCAGAGTCAGGTTATCCTCTAAGAGTTGGAGAATTTTTTGATGATTCTTGATGTGATCTTCCATTGCTTGAACCTTAGAATTGTCTCTTAAATACGATGTGATGGACGATGGATGATATCCATAAAGTGCCATAAATGGGGCAATTTTTGTTGTAGTATGGAAGGAACTGTTATACCACCATTCTACCAGAGGTAACCACTTGACCCATTATGTATATTTTGTTTGAATTATGGTGCATGTGTTGTCCTTGATGACAACTCACTTGTAAAGGGTAACTAGATGAATCTACAGGACAGATCATAGGTGATAGAATGATGGAATGTAGAGATATCAAAGGTGACAAAATAATGGAACACATAGATATCAAAGGTGACAAAATGATGGAATAGAATAATGGTTAAAGGTTTGATACAGGAAGATTGTGTTAGTGTTTTCCTTGATAGACAACCTATTTGATGAATGGACTACTTGATAAAGATATAAAGAGGATGTGATAAAATGCACGGTAGTTGTGTTTACAGATGTGACAAAATGCAGGGCAGTTCAAAGGAATCAGTTCAAAAATGATGTATGACGGAAACTCACATTGTAATAGGTATATTTAGAGGTAACAGAGAAATGGAACAGAAGAATAGGATGATAGGACAAAGGATTTTAGATCAGAATCAAGAAATTGAAGAAAAATAATGATTTAAGTTGTATTAAGTTGTATACGTTGTTTCGCCTAGTCCAAGTAGCGTATACAAGCGGGTTCATAGAATAAAAGAAGAGTATATGTATCTACGCACTTTCACAAAAGGAAAAGCGCATATGGGATGGAAAATTAAGGTTCAAGAATACCAAGGGTCAATACCATAGTATTAGCCCGCAGTATTTAGCGGAATAAGGTTTACTTGATCCTGTCTAAGAATACCACAAGTTCTAAGTGTTGTTTTGGTCTGAGGTATTGAAAAAGACTCTAAGCATATAAGGAGGTGAAGCTCAAAGTGGGAAGGAGTGAAAGTAATGAATATATTATGAATATTTAGATCAAAATAAAATATCCATGTTATGGGTTTCTGATGATTTGCTTGATTTGGACTAAGTATGCACCTGAGTTTTTGATGATGGATTAGATCTAATGATGGATCGGGATCATAAGACCTGAAATGACTTATCATTATGTGATCTGATAATGGATTGGATAGATCTGAGTGCTAAAAAATGTTTTGTACTTTAAATGCTATTATATGGGTATATCTAAAGTCTCGAATAGCTATGAAGTTATAAGTTATTATTTGCAGATCTATACGCTGGTTAGCCTTGGTGAAGGCATGTATACACGTTGGTTCGACACTTTCAAGTAGCGTATGCAGAAGAAAATCTTTTTGTTTAGAGATGATTGGTCTATCTGATGAGTGTTGTTGTTTTACTACCATTTTCCAATGATATCTTCATTAGATATGAAAGTAAAACTGATTGTATAAGGAAATTGAGTCTCGTTGATTGATTGATTGAGTAAGAAGGGTGATCTTTATTGCTATCTGTTTAGAACTCTATAATATGACAGTAAATATTCAGAATGTCATTGGTTGCTACAATTTTGATTCAAAAATTTCATGATTCAGTATCTTTATAGGTATACGCAAGTTGGGTTACCGAAAGTAGCGTATACATGCAGGTTGGCTTCATTGAAGTAGTGTGTGCTTTCTGACATATGGTTTTTGACATTGTAGTTGGTTCTAGTTTTCGATGCAGTGTTCTAAGTTCATATTTGTGTACTAGGTACAATGATCTGTATATTCCAATTGATTGGTTGAATTTTGATTAAGTGTCGGTTGATTGAGTTTTTAGTGATTGATTGATTCAGTTGTGGTTGATTCAGAGATTGATGATTGGGTTTCAGTGATTGGTTGATGCAGATGTATTTGATGGTTGTATTGCAGTGGTGATTAATTTTGAGCTTCAATGTTACTGATGGGTCCAGTATGGAAATTTCATGAAACTTGGCCTACATATTGTGTTTTTGTGTACCAGGAGTATCCAGTATGAAAATTTATGAAACATGGTCCCTGGAGGATATTAAGGGTTGGAGCATTCAGTGAGGAAGTCGAAGCTTCCTGCCAATGGTGGCTAGTGATTAGATTAGGGGGATAGAGCTCCCTTCTAGTAGCAGCTAGATAACGAGTGAAGGTTGTAGCCTTTTGTAGGCTGACGCCTACGTACTTGTAAACATATCATCCAGTATAAGAGCTAGGGGTTGTATCCACCTTCCAGTAGAAGTTGGAGAATGAGAGAAGGTTGTAGCCTTCTGCAAGTGGGTGCCTGTGTACTAGTACGAGTCTCTGCCAGTACAAGATTGTAAAAAACTTATTATTTATATTAAAAGGAAGACAAAGACAATAGTAGCAAGTGGTTTTTTCCCACATTGGGTTTCCACCTTAAATCTTGGTGTTCATGTGTGTTTCTTATGTGTGATGGTTTATTTATTATAGCACATGGTTAATGTTTATCTAATGGTTAATAAAGTACTAATGCACTAGCTCAAGACAAACATATGATGAATTAATTGAATTGTAAGTTCACTGGATATACACTAATTCTCTTAAGAATAGTCACGTGCACATGCAGGTTCGATTCGGTAAAGTCGTGTATAGAAATGTGAATATGAAATGTAACAATTGGAATCAGAGTAGGTCCTTTGGCAGAAGCTTGATCGTGTGAAGGAGATCCGTCGAGAAAATGGGAAAGAAGCAAAAGAAGAAAACACCTCAGAAGAAGAAGACATCTCAAAGGAATAGTGAGACCAGGACAAACAATTGTCTATTAGGTGGAAGCAAGAATTCAGAATCAGAATCACCTTAGATTGAAGATGAACAAGCAAAAGAAGTATCAGGTACTAATTTTTGGTCTTCTGGAGAGATAAGGTAAATTTTATTTTGTAATTTTGGAGCAATAAGTGTGCATTTTTTAAGTGTGGAGTGACAAGTGAGATTCTTTTATGAAGTAAGGGATTATTTCCCTGTAATGGAGTGATAAGGATTGAGTTTTCTTTCTCTGTAAGTTTGAAGTGATCGGTTTTTCAAAAGAAAGCTCATTGTTGTAGGAGGTTGAGTCAGTTTTTTGAATGCATTTGCTTCCAAAATTTGCAAGCGTCAGATTCTCACTATTTGAGAAAGCTTCAGTGGCAATGTTGTAAAAGATGAAAGATTGATGACCTTATTACTTAATAAAGACATATTATTTGTGGTGATTGTGTGCAAGATCCGCCCGAAATTGAATAAGGGGATCTTAGGTACACCATGTGTATTTGTGATGGGAGTGTTTTTTATGGCTTCATGTTTTTGCTTTTTGATCTGTGTCTAGTTGTGACACATCAATAATCTCATCTAATATCGCATACATAAAGCAAGCACAACACTTGTAACAAAATAGCTTCAAGGAAGGATAATCAAGATCACACATACAACAACTCATCAAAGTTTTCAACATCGGCATTCTACCTCAACAAACAAATTCACTCAATACAATCAAGTTCATGAATCTGCAAACTTCAGCATTTCAAAGCAATGTCTACATCACTACAATCAGGTTAATGAATCTGTAAACTTCAACGTTTCAGAGCACATTCTACATCAACATTATTGAACTTGTAACCAAACTCAAATTACATTGAATTGTAAGGGTGCATTCTCGGTTGAAACCGACACCCAAGTCTTGAATTGAGTCAAACTGCATTCATTGTCGTGGATCATTGAAATCATTGTAAGCTTTTTTGGGTGCATTTTCGACAGTGTTCGACACCCTTCCTTTAAAGCACAATCAAGTGAGTCCATGATTTTTAACTCTAAAGCAAACAAGCAACAAGTTCACATATCCTACAAGCGAGCATGAGTATTCATTCAAGCAATTTGCATCAAAACAGTACAAAGTTCAAACCTTCAAGCGAGCCAGAGTGAAGTTCATTACAGCAACCATCAAAGCAACCAAGCAAGTTCCACTCTAACACCAATCAAGCAAGTCAAGATCGGCATCAAGCGAGCGTAGCTATTCCTTCAAGTGAGCGTGAAGTCATTAAATAAGGCAACTGAGCATTCACACAAACGGGATCGTCATCAAGCAAGCGTGAATTCCAGAGTTTAAGCAAGAAAGTTCTACAACTCTAGCAAGTGTTCCCAGCAAGTGCAATAAGCAACAAATCAAGCGAGCGTGCCATTCAAGTCCCATAGCAAGCGAGCCTGTCATTCAAGTAAAAAAATCAAGTGAAACAGTTCAAAGCCCGACATCTACGACAAGAGAGCTGATTTCAAGTAAGCAAGTTCAGATGGCGCAACATATTAAGTTGTTAAACATTCTTCATAGTTTGATCATCTCCAGTGATGAAGACATGGTGCACATCAGCAAAGAAACTCTTGCTGATCTTTCATGGCATCTACAACAAACACATGAAACCATTGAGTTTCTTCAACTAGAGTCGCAACTACAAAGAGATGAGCTGCAACAAAAGAGTGCTTCTTCCAGGTCATTCAACCATACAAATGAAGATAAAGATGTTGATTCCAAATCACTCATCCAAACAACTTCAAGTGTCGAAGTTGTTCATGATCAAATTCAAATTTCTTCCAAACCCATCATCAAGCCCTGGGAAGAGATTCAAAATAACAAGAATCAACGAGGCTTAGGATATGTCACTGATGACACCAACTTACATATCCCAGATTATTCCAAGCCAATTAAGTTTGTGAGTGCAGGATTTCTTGAACAACACACCTCAACAAGTTCTGAGAAAGTTGCAATCAAACAGAATTGCACACAACCTGAAGTTAATGTCCAACCGAAATGTTCTCATTGCCAAAGAATCGGTCATATGGAAGATCAGTGTTTTGATCTCCATCCTTGTCACCATTGTGGAAAGCAGAATCATTCCTCAGAAAAATGTCGCAACCAACAAAAATCAGCCATATTGAAGATACATTATGAATGGATCGATCCTTGGGAATGGTCATCCACAGTCAAAAGATTGTCTCAGTTTTACAACCGACTACAATCACACATAGTGCAGCCAGCAGTGGACAGATGACGGTACTCTCATGCAGTTGAACGAGGGAGTACAACAGTGAAACTCTCCTACACCTGAAGGGGGGGAGTTCCAATATATTTTGGAGAAGATTGTCTCTCCTTTCATTTATTAAAATAATTGAATATAATGTTACAAATAAATAGATGAGAGATAGTGTTCTCAAGATAGTGCGTGCTATCTTAGACACTTTTGGTTGAGATAATTTCTCCTTTGGTTGAGATAATTTCTCACCAGACACACACCAATATAGGAGTTACCTAAATTAACTCCTATCTTAGAGGAACAACCCAAGAGTTAGGCACAAATTCCTAACTTGGAATATTTAATTTATTTATTTATTTTCGGATTTATTATTGTTTTATGAGAGAGGCTAACAAATTCAAATAAGAAGAATGAGAACTACCTCAAGTAGATGAATAACAAGAAAATGAGATTCTCAAATTAAAACAACAAGTTGAAGAAGGAAGAAAAGCTAAAGAAATCATGAAGAAGCAATATATGGAAAAGGAAGAGCAATATCAGGTTGAGGTAAATATCCTCAAAGGTAAATTAGAAGAAAAGGATAAACTTTTACGATTTCAATATAGTACTAAGATTTTGGATAATATTATTAGTTATCAAAGGTCTCCTGCCGTCAAATCTAGTCTTGGTTTTCATGAAAATGTTAAAGGTCAATCTAGCTCACAAACTGAGGCAAGTAACTCTAAAAGAAAATTTGAAACGCTCAACAAGGAGATAAGAGGTCAACCCCATCAACAACCAAGAAAAGAAAATCTTCAAAGAAAATCATTTACTCCTAACTATGGAAGTGTTAATTGATTCTTTCCTCTGATGAATAATTTTGAATGTTTTATATGTCATAAGTTTGGACATGTTGCAGCCAAATGCAGAAGTAGAATGTCTCAAGCTAATAACCCTCTCACAGGAAGATCATCAAATTCCAAGTACTTTAAGGGATATTGTTTTTCTTGCAATATGTTTGGTCACAAGGCCATTGATTTCTATAGAAGGAATATGAAACATATAAGATGTTATGCTTGCAAAAAATTTGGGCATGTAGCAAAAGAATGCAAGAACAAGTCTATGGATCACCATAGACAATATGGTAAGAAATCAAATAAGCAGAGTTATATCAGAAAATTTGAAAAAGATGAATCCACCAAGAATCAAGAAAAGGAAGATCAGATAAGGTGTGATCTTGCTCTCTTATTATTCGAAGACAAAGATGATAGTAGATGTGCTCATCACATGGTTGGAGACAAGAGAAAATTGGAGTCTCTGATGAAGAACCATCATGGTAATGATATTCTTGGAACTTATGCTTCAGCAAAATTTCTAGGACCAGGTACAGTTAGAACAGACTCAAGAGGAACTGAAAGTATGAAATTTTAGTGTTTTAATTATCATATGCAGACATTATGAAGACAAGTAGCGTATATATGCTAGTTTAAAATTGCAGAATCGTGTATATGTTGGTTTGATGAAGAAGCATTGGGACAGACTCAGAAAAAGGGTTTGATATGGTTCAAACAACTATCGACTATCCTTTTTGGTTTGATGTTTGATGACTATAGTCTGTGGATATTATTCAGAAGTGATTTTGATCCTCATAAGTTGTTGATGACTTTATGTATAACTAGTTGATGATGATGTCTTGATGATTCTTATTGATATTTACAATGATAAGATTTGACAATGAACAGTTGGCACATGTTCAGGGGGAGAATATGTTATACTTCTAATAATGCATTATTCACATTATGTTTAGAATTCTTTGGTACATAATGATGGTGATAATTCTTATGTTATTGAAGTGCTTAAATGATGCATCATGTTATGCTGCGGTCATGGGTTTCCTATGATGAAATATCAGATAATACTTATATTGCTTGGGCCACATATTTGTTATTCAAATCAGATTTATGGATGATTCGGATGATTCTTTTGATAGTACATGTGTCATGTTGCTTACATAGGTGATATTCATAATTTCAAGGAGAAGAACAAAGATTGAGTGCATATCTTCATATTTGATGGTGTTAAGTGTCACTCATTTATGTTATGTTGTTGTCATCATGCCTTCAAAGATGTATAAATTTCATATGGTGTAGTTATGGATGAGGATTCCTATAGTTCTTGGATATTACATGGCATATTGGTTGAGGATTATTGATCTTGATGATATCAAGAAAGTTTGACTATGAGGTCATGATTCGCTTTTCTCATTGATGAGAAGCTAGATACACATTATGTTGGATACATGGATGATTACTTAAGTTGCATATTGGTAAATATTGTTGATTGGCCAATAGAATGGTGTTATTGCAGGTTTCATGAAGACATAACTATTTGAAGACATGGATATTGAGAGAGATGGCTTACTTAGTCATGTAATGATGATGAATTCTTAATTTATGATGATAGGCTTGATACTCACATATGTTGATCATCATGGTTGATGCTTATCAGATGCGGGATGTTGGAAAAATCCCTAGTGAAGATACATGATTGATATATAGAGGGTTCTTGTGGAAAGATCATCTAGTTCTTGCTATGATGATGATGTTATGGTCATAGATGATAACTATGGTAGTTTCAAATACATATGATATGATGCAAATGGTTTTGTAATACTACTTGGAGATATGACATATGCTTAGTTGATTCATGGAAGGCTATGTTAAGGCTCTTTCTACTAAGGAAATAGAGCAAGTTGATCTTGATAAGATCAAGAGGATGAGTTTATATCTATATGCAACATACCTTGTCACAGGTTGATGATATTAAAGGTACATTGCCTTGTCTTACGAATTGATGATGGACATATACAGGTTGTTTTTCTAGATGGAGATGTTATGGTGCTAATCATATATGGTGTTTCATGGTATTCTTTAGATCTTTGGTATTTGTTATAAATGTCATGTATATCATTTGATGTAAAGGTCATGTAAATACCTATGATGTAATAATTGTCATATTCAGTCATGTATGGACTTTTGAGATCATGTCAAATATGTAATCCCACTTGGTTGAGTGGTTGAGTCATTTGGTGTATCCCCACTTGGCTGGGTGATTGATGTGTGTATGAGTCATTGGTGATAGGAAGGTCATACTCACATTGTTGAGTTATAGAGTCATGTTATTCTTTTGAAAAAAAAATCTGCAGACTCTGCATGTGCTCAGGGGGAGCATGGAAAGTATAGTGCATCTCAGCATGTACTAAGGGGGAGTTTGATTAGAAAATTTAGCATGTCCCTAGGGGGAGCATGATCAGTGTTCACATTGAACAATTCAGATATGGAACTCTTCATTTAACATTGTTCACCCCTTTGCCCGTGATGTGAAAGGGGGAGAGTAGCTTCATGTTTTGAAAAGCTTAGTGCTTGTCTTGATGTTATTTACAGGTTGTAGTGATCAAACACCAAAGTGGTTGCCATCAAGTCCAAAGGGGGAGATTGTTGGCATTATGATGCATGTGTTGTCCTTGATGGAAACTCACTTGTATATGGTAACTAGATGAATCTACAAGACAGATCAAAGGTGACAGAATGATGGAACACAGAGATATCAGAGGTGACAGAATGATGGAACACAGAGATATCAAAGGTGATAGAATGATGGAACACAAAGATATCAGAGGTGACAAAATGATGGAACAGAATAATGGTTAAAGGTTTGATACAGGAAGATTGTGTTAGTGTTGTCCTTGATAGACAACCTATTTGATGAATGGACTACTTGATAAAGATATAAATAGGATGTGATAGAATGCATGGCAGTTGTGTTTACAAATGTGACAAAATGTAGGGCAGTTCAAAGGAATCAGTTCAAGAGTGATGTATGATGGAAACTCACATTGTAACAAGTCTATTAAGAGGTAACAAAGTAATGGAACAAAAGAACAGGATGATGGGCAAAGGATATCAGATCAGAATCAAGCAATTGAAGAAAAATAATAATTTAAGTTGTATTAAGTTGTATATGTTGTTTCACCTAGTCCAAGTAGCGTATACAAGCAGGTTGACAGAACAAAATAACCGTATATGTATGCACGCACTTTCAAAGAAGGAAATATGTGTATGGGATGGAAAATTAAGGTTAAAGAATATCAAGGGTCAATACCATGGTATTAGCCCACAATATTGAGCGGAATAGTGAATAATTGATCTCGTATAAGAATACCACAGGGTCTAAGTGTTGTTTTGGTATGAGGTATTGAAAAAAGATCTAAGTATATAAGGAGGTGAAGATCAAAGTGCGAAGGAGTGAAAGCAATGAACATCTTATGAAGATTTAGATCAAAAGTAAATATGCATGTTATGGGTTTCTGATGCTTTGCTTGATCTAGACTAAGTATGCACCTGAGTTTTTGATTATGGATTAGATCTAATGATGGATCAAGATCATAAGACCTAAAATGACTTATCATTATGTGATCTAATAATGGATTGGCTAGGTCTGAGTGCTAACAAAAGTTTCGTCCTTTAAATGTGATGATATGGGTATATATGAAATCTAGAATAGCTGTGAAGTTATAAGTTATTATTTTCATATCTATAGGCTGGTTTTCCTTGGTGAAGGTGCATATACACGTTGGTTCGACACTTTTAAGTAGTGTATGCAGAAGAAAATCTTGTTGTTTAGAGATGAATGATCTATCTGATCAGTGCTGCTACTTTATTGTTGTTTTTCAATGATGTCTTCATTAGATATGAAAGTAAAACTGATTGTATAAGGAAATTGAGTCTGGTTGATTGATTGATTGAGTAGGAAGGGTGATATTTGTTGCTATCTCTTTATGACTCTGTAATATGACAGTAGATCTTCAAAATGTCATTGGTTGTTACAGTTTTGATCCATAAGTTTCATGATTCAGTATCTTTAGACGTATACGTAGGTTGGGTTACTGAAAGTAGCGCATACATGCAGGTTGGCTTCATTGTAGCATATGCATTCTGACATGTGATTTTTAAGGTTGTGGTTGGTTTTGGCTGTTGATGCAGTGTTCTGGTTTCATATCTGTTTACTCGTTATAGTGATCTGTTTGTTCCAGTTGATTGGTTGAATTTTGATTAAGTGTCAGTTGATTGAGTTTTCAGTGATTGATTGATTTAGTTGTGGTTGATTTAGAGATTGATGACTGGGTTTCAATGAACTGTTGTTGCATATGTATTTGATGATTGTATTGTAGTGGTTATTGATTTTGAGCTTAATGTTACTGATGGGTCTAGTATGAAAATTTGATGAAACATGGCCTACATATTGTGTTGTTGTGTGCCAGGAGTATCCAGTCTGAAAATTTATGAAACGTGGTACCTGGAGAGTATTGAGGGTTGAAGCCTTCAGTGAGGAAGTCGAAGCTTTCTGTCGGTAGTGGCTGGTGATTAGATTAGGGGGTTGGATTTCCCTTCCAGTAGCAACAGGAGAATGAGTGAAGGTTGTATCCTTCTTTAGGTCGACACCTGCATATTGGTAAACATGTCAGCCAGTACAAGAGCTAGGCGATTGTAGCTCTCTTCCAGTAGAAGTTGGAGAATGAGAGAAGGTTGTAGCCTTCTAAAAGTGGGTGCCTACATACTGGTATGAGTCTACGCCAGTACAAGATTGTAAAAATCTTATTCTTTATATTAAAAGGAAGGCAGAGACAATAACAATAGGTGGTTTTTTCCCGCATTGGGTTTCCACCTTAAATCTTGGTGTTCATGTGTGTTGCTTATGCATGATAGTTTATTTATTACAACACATGGTTAATGTTTATCTAATGGTAATCCAGATTTAAGCTGGAACACAATAGATTACAGAGATAACCATAAATAAAGAGATGCGATAACCATAAAAATAGAGATGAAGCGGAAATAATACTTCATTTCATTAATGGAGAATACTGAAATATTCTTACAAATAGAAATAACCCAGCTAGGGCGATGGTAGCTTATCTTTGAGAAGAGATGTGTCGGCTACATGCCTCTGAACTGTTTCGAAGTGTCTTTACAATGAGGCTCGAAGGCCTATTTATTATTGAGAAACAATGGAAAACCCTTCACATTCCAAAACCTAACCCTGGAAGATGAAACGCCAAATTGTGGGCCCCGTTTTGGGGTGAGTTGGACAGCAAACTTCCCGGGGTCGTGAATTGGTCGTATTATCTTCGTTTGACGCGCATGATAGCCCATTGGAAAGACCTCTCCGAGGACTACGACGGAAAAGACGATTTTTATCAAAAAAATCGTTGGTGGTGGATTTCCCAAAAAAGGTCGTTTAGGGCCTTAAAACAGCTCCGGAAGTTTAGGACCCGAAAAACTGCTAAAAATAGTAAACTGTGCTATAATTAAGGAAACTGAAAAACTGAAAGAGACAGTTGTGGGGGTCCAAATGGGATAGGTGGGTGGCCACCAACGTCCACCTGGATCAAATGGTTTATAAAGTACTAATGCACTAGCTGAAGACATAAATATGATGAATTAACTAAATTGTAAGTTCACTGGATATTTGTTAATTCTGTTAACAACAGTCGCGTGCACACTCAAGTTCGATTCAGTAAAGTCTCATATAGAAATCTGAATATGAAATGTAAAATCTTATTGATTTATAAATACTGATTCACCCCCCCCCCCTTCTCAATATTTTTCCCAACAATTGGAATCAGAGCAGGTCCTTTGGTAGAAGCTTGCTCGCGTGAAGGAGATCCGTCGAGACAATGGGAAAGAAGCAAAAGAAGGAAGCACCTCTGAAGAAGAAGACATCTCAAAGGAACAATGTCAACAAGAGAAACAATTGGCTATTAGGTGGAAGTAAGCATTCATATTCAGAATCACTTCGGATACGAACAAGAAAAAGAAGTACCAAGTACTAATTTTTGGTCTTCTGGTGATACATTTCTTTGTTCATGCAATATTGAAGATAATGAAAGTGATAGTGAAACAAATAAATTTTCTCTTACGGGTGAAAGTGAAAGAAATCTAATAAAGACATAAGTTAAAATACTCACAGATAAAATTAGAGATCAACAAGATCTATTTGACAAAAGGGAATGTACCTTTAAAGAAGAAGTTACAAGGTTAAAAGCTCAGTTGGAGGAAGGAAACAAAGGAAGCAATACAAGGAAAAAGAAGATCAATATCAAAGGTTGCTGGATGAAGTGACATCATTGAGAAATGAAGTAAATGAAAAGGATACAACAATCAAGAAACTTAAAGATAGATCCAGTTACTGTGAAATTCTTGAATCTGAGGTCATCTCTTTAAAAGAAGATCTTGAAAATTCAAATAAGTAGAATGAAGAACTACCTCAAGAAGATGAAGAACAAGAAAATGATATTCTCAAATTAAAACAACAAGTGGAAGAAGGAAGAAAAGCTGAAGAAATCATGAAGAAGCAGTATTTGGAAAAGGAAGAGCAATATCAGGTTGAGGTAAATATCCTAAAAGGTAAATTAGAAGAAAAGGATAAAATTTTACGATTTCAAGACAATACTAAGATTTTGGATAATATTATTAGTATTCAAAGGTCTCCTGTCATCAAATCTGGTCTTGGATTTCATGAAACTGTTAAAGATGAATCTAGCTCACAAACTAAGGCAAGGAACTCTAATGAAAAATATGAAATGATCAATAAGGGGATATTAGGTCAACCCCATCAACAACTAAGGAAAGAAAATCTTCAAATAAAATAATTTACTCCTAACTATGGAAGTGTTAATCGATTCTTTCCTCTGATGAATCATTCTGAATGTTTTATATGTCATAATTTTGGACATGTTGCAGCAAGATGTAGAAGTAGAATGTCTCAAGTTAATAACCCTCTCACAGAAATTTCATCAGCTTCCAGGTACTTTAAGGGATATTTTTTTCTTGCAATATGTTTGGTCACAAAGCTATTGATTGCTATAGAAGGAATATGAAACATATCAAATTGTATTCTTGTAAAAAATTTGGGGATGTACGAAAAGAATGTAGGAACAAGTCTATGGATCACCGCAAACAATATTGTAAGCAATCAAATAAGTAGAGTTATATCGGAAAATTTGAAAAATATGAATCCACCAAGAATCAAGAGAAGGAAGATAAAATAAGGTGTGATCTTGCTCTCTACTCATTCGAAGACAAACATGATAGTAGATGTGCTCATCACATGACTGGAGACAAGAGAAAATTGGAGTCTCTGATGAAGAACCATCATGATAATGATATTCTTGGAACTGATGCTTCAATAAAAGTTCTAGGACCAGGTATAGCCAAAAGAGACTGAGGAGGAACTGAAAGTATGAAATTTTAGTGTTCTAATTCTAATACGTAGATATTATGAAGACAAGTAGCGTATATACGCTATTTTGAAAAACTGCACAGTCGCATATATGTTGGTTTGATGAAGAAGCAGTGGAACAGACATAGAAAAAGGGTCTGATATGGTTCAAAGAATTATCAATTTCCTTTTTTGGTTTGATGTTTGATGACTACAACCTATGGATGTTATTCAAAAGTGATTTTGATCCTCATAAGTTGTTAATGACTTGATGTATAACTAGTTGATAATGATGCCTTGATGATTCTTATTGATATTTACAATGATAAGATCTGACAGTGAACAATTGACACAGGTTCGCGGGGAGAATATGATATACTTCTAATAATGCATTGTCCGCATTATGTTTAGAAGTATTTGGTACATAATGATGGTGACAATGATTATGTTGTTGAAGTGTTTAAATGATGAATCATGCTATGATGCAGTCATGGGTTGCCTATGATGAACTCTCAGATGATACTTATATTGCTTGGGCCACATAGTTGTTGTTCAGATAAGATTTATGGATGGTTCTTTTGATAGTACATGTGTCATGTTGCTTACACAAATTATCTTCATAAGTTAAAGGAGAAGAACAAATATTGAGTGCATATCTTCATTATTTGACGATGTTAACTGTCACTCATTTCTATTATGTTGTTGTCATCATGCCTTCAAAGATGCATAAATTTCATATGGTGCAGTTATTGATGAGGATTCCTATAGCTCTTCCCACTAATTCATTACAAGATATGGTCAAATTCATTTCTTCTTTTTCAAACCATGGGCGTGGTTCTTGGTGTATATCTTTTTCTTTTGATGTTTCTTGTTCCTTTTCTTCCTCCTTGTCACAATTTATGTAAAATAATTTCTTCTCAACACACTTATGACCTTTAGTTCATTTTTTAACACAACTTTAGAAAATACCCTTTTCTCTTTTTTCCTCCAATTTTTGTGGTGTCAAACTTGTAGGTTATGGGAGGCTAGGAGAGGCAACACTTCCATATTTATAGTTGTGAATGGTAAACCTCCTTGTTGTCATAATTTTTCTTTCAACTTTTCTCACCATCCTGAATGCATTCTTCAATGAATTAGGTTCCAAAAGGAAAACCTCATGTTGAATGTTATCCTTTAAAGTCCCTAGGAAGACATAAATCATATTCTTCTATAGAATATCAATTACCTTGATATCCACTCTTTCGAATCCCTCAATGTGCTTTGCAACTAGACCCTTTTGTTTGGGATTTATCAATTGGCTAAAGAAGGTATTTCTCTTTGTATCCTCATAATGTGCAATCAATTCCTCCATAAAAATGGTCCAAGTGACAAGTGTTTTATGAGAACAAAGCCATTGATATCACACAAATTGATTGGGTTCTACATATAAATATTCAATGTGTACCTTCTATGTGTGTTGCACATCGTGTAGATCAAAGAACTGCTCCATCTATAGTATCCATGTTACCAAATCCTTGCCATCAAACTTCCTTATATTGATCATTTGAATATCGTTGGTATTCAACCCAAATTTATAGTCTCTAAAATCATGATTCAGATTCCTTTTGTTCTCATCATGAGTTTCATCGAATACCTTGTCACCACTTGGAAGCATTTCTTGTAGCAACTTTCTCAAACCTTCAATTTCTGATTTTAAGCCATCCTTTAGACCTTCCATGTTCCTTTTAATTTTCACTTATAAAACTTCCATGTGCCATTTTATTTATTATTTTAAACCATTCATCATTGCTTTCAGTTCATATTTGGTTGCTCTTTGTTGCACTTGGTCTTGTAATTTTGATATATCATGTTGCATATTTTCTTCTTCTTCGTGCATGATATATCATGTTGGCATTATGATACAGGTATTATACAGATGTTGTCCTTGATGGAAACTAACTCAGATGATAGATCATAGTGCAGCAGGTCAAGAGTAAAGAAATAGAGAGGTATACGCAGGTTCACCCTGACAAAGCAGCGTATACATGCGAGTTAACAAACCAAAAGGAGTGTATATTGTACACACGTAGTTTCACAGGAAGAAATGCGCGTACATGTTGGAAAACTAAGTTTTGGTCCATGGTATTTTGATCCATGCTATTGGTCCAAGGTATCTGGTCCGAAGTATTGACCCCAAGTATTTGGTCCAAGGTATTGGTCCGAAGTGGTTTTGGACCATGGTATTGAGAATGGCCTAAAACTATATAAGGAGGAGAAGATCATTAGGCCAAGATGTGCAAGTGTGCAAGGATTGAATATCTGATGAAGTGTGAGATTCAGTTGCAGGTTATGGGTGTGTAATGCTTTGCTTGATCTGAACCAAGGATGCACCTATGTGGATGATGATGAATGATGGATCAAGATCTTAAGGGTTGGAATGTATTGTGGTTTGATCATTGACAGACTATATCTGATTTACCAACACATGTTTATTATATAAATGTTATGATATGGGTATGATTGATGTGTGGAATAACTGCAAAGTTATGAGTTAATATTTTCCGATCTGTACGCGGGCACGTATACACGCTGGTTTGCTTCATCGGAGTCACGTATACATTATGAAATGTGATATCCAAATTTACAATTGGTTCTAGTGGGTGTTGTAGAGTTTTGGGTTTGGCTCTGTGTTCTGGTGACTGTGTTTTGATGACAGTATTCTGAATGTTCAGTGGTGATTGATTTTGAGCTTCAATGTTGTTGATGGGTCCAGTATGAAAATTGGATGAAACATGGCCTTCATATATTGGTGTTGTGTTCCAGGAGTATCCAGTCTGAAAATTTATGGAACTTGGTCCCTGGAGGAAGAGTGAAGGTTGTAGCCTTCTGTAGGCCAGTGCTTACGTACTAGTAAATATACAGGTTAGTACAAGAGCCAGGGGGATGTAACTCCCTTCCATTAGTAGTTGGAGAACGAGAGAAGGTTCTAGCCTTCTACAGGTGGGTGCCTACGTACTGGTATGAGTCTGCGCCAGTACAAGATTGTAAACAAGTTTTCCTTATATTAAAGGAAGACAACAGCAAGTGGTTTTTGTCCCGCATTAGCTTTCCACCTTACATTGTGGTGTTCATGTGTGTTTCTTATGTGTGATGATCTATTCTATTTTACTGCACCTATTTACTATTAATGAAGTTCTAATGCACTAATTAAAGATCAACATATGATGGATTAACTGAATCATAAGTTTACTGGATATACGCTAGTTTCATTAAACACAGTTGCATGTACACCTGGTTCCCTTAACTGAAGTAGCGTATATGAATCAAAGTATGAAATAAAAAGTTATATTGATTTGCTAATACTGATTCACCCCCCCCCCCCCCCCCCCCCCCCAGTATTATTTCCAACAGATTTATGGATGGTTCTTTTGATAGTACATGCACTGTCATGTTGCTTACACAAGTGATCTTCATAAGTTCAAGGAGAAGAACAAATATTGAGTGCATATCTTCATTATTTGATGATGTTAAGTGTCACTCATTTCTATTATGTTGTTGTCATCATGCCTTCAAAGATGCATAAATTTCATATGGTGCGGTTATTGATGAGGATTCCTATAGCTCTTCCCGCCAATTCATTACAAGATATGGTCAAATTCATTTCTTCGTTTTCAAACCATGGGCTTGGTTCTTGGTGTATATCTTTTTCTTTTGATGTTTCTTATTCCTTTTCTTCCTCCTCATCACAATTTATGTAAAATAATTTCTTCTCAACGCACTTTTGACCATTAGTTTATTTTTTAACACAACTTTAGAAAATACCTTTTTCTCTTTTTTCCTCCAGTTGTTGTGGTGTCAAACTTGTAGGTTATGGGAGGCTAGGAGAAGCAACACTTCTATATTTATATTTGTGAGTGGTAAACCTCCTTGTTTTCATAATTTTTCTTTCAACTTTTCTCGCCATCCTGAATGCATTCTCCAATGACTTAGGTTCCAAAAGGAAAACCTCATATTGGATGTTATCCTTTAAAGTCCCTAGGAAGACATAAATCATATTCTCCTACAGAATATCAATTACCTTGATATCCACTCTTTCGAATCCCTCAATGTGATTTGCAACTAGACCCTTTTGTTTGGGATTTATCAATTGGCTAAAGAAGGTATTTCTCTTTGTATCATCATAATGTGCAATCAATTCCTCCATAAAAATGGTCCAAGTGACAAGTGTTTTATGAGAACAAAGCCAATTATATCACACAAATTTATTGGGTTCTAAATATAAAGATTCAATGTGTACCTTTTATGTGTGTTGCACATCGTGTAGATCAAATAACTGATCCATCTATAGTATCGATGTTACCAGATCCCTTCCATCAAACTTCCTTATATTGATCATTTCAATATTGCTGGTATTCAACCCAAATTTATATTCTCTAAAATCATGATTCAGATTCCTTTTGTTCTCATCATGAGTTTCATCGAATACCTTGTCACCACTTGGAAGCATTTCTTGTAGCAACTTTGTCAAACCTTCCATTTTTGCTTTTAAGCCATCCTTCAGACCTTCCATGTACCTTTTAATTTTTACTTAAAAAACTTCCATGTGCCATTTTATTTATTATTTTAAACCATTCATCATTGCTTTCAATTCATATTTGGTTGCTCTTTGTTGCACTTGGTCTCATAATTTTGATATATCATGTTGCATATTTTCTTCTTCTTCATGCATCATAGTAGAGCTTTATGAGGGTTTAATGGGTGTAGAATTTTTTCATTTGGGAGGAATTTTGGAACCAATTAATGATATATATGCTTAACTATGACATTTTAATTACTTCAAACTAATTTTTCTAACAAAAGTCATGCAAAATTAAAAATACACACCTTTTGAGAGCTGATTTTGAGCTTGTTGAAATGTCTGACCTTGAAAATCTTGGATCTCTATGATTTCGGCCTTACAAAATATGAAATTGAGTCTTTATGTATCCGTGTGTGTCTTATTTCCACTACCACAAGTCAGACTAAGATTGGATTCTTCAAGATAAAGTTATGCCAAATCCCCCATGATGACTTGATTATGGATTGGTTCAGTAAAGAAAAGTTGTACGGGATGCCATGTGTCATTGTTTGAACCTTCGGCATTGAAACATGTACCCAAAAAAACTAAAATCCATGCAATTTCAATCATTAATATATATATATATATATATATATATATATATATATATATATATATATATATAATGCTTGAGGAGAAAGTTATGATGATTTTCCCTATGACACCCCTTTGAGATTGAATTTTGAAGTATACATAAACCCTAACTTTCGTGGACCATATCTCCGAAAATATAGCAAACCAAGATTTGAAATTTTAACTAGATGTTAATCAAGATCTCTTATCCACATGGTATAAATTTCGTTTTTTGAAGATTCACAGAAAAACACACACACACACACACACATATATAGCAAAAATTCCAAGATGACCCATTTGAAGAAGTGAAACCCTAGAACCAGGAGCTTTGATTCCAAATATTATGTAACTAGATCAAAATATCAAATAAACATGAGAAAAAATAGATCAATTACTAGATAATAAGCCACTTCGATGGGGGGCCTCCATTTACATCATATAAATGAATAATTCTTAGATGATTCAAATGACAAGACCTCCTTGGTATATATAGGAGTCTAAAGGGTTAAAATATAATTAGTGCCTACATAACAATAATAATGTAAGGGATCAACAATAAAAATAGTGGGTTTCTATGGGGACAACCATAACAATATGGGGGCTACACTATTATTTTACCTAGAGATCTCATAATCGAGGTCTGTTACAAGCCTAATTTCTTGCTTCAGGGCTGAACCACATGCCAAATTTCAGACTTTCAAGAGGCCAAAATATGTGCCTTGCCATAGGTTTGAAATATGTTGAGTTCTTAGGCCAAAATTTGTGACACAAGGAGGCTGAAGTAGTACTCCAAGGATAGTCCCAATTCCACTCCAGAATATGCCATAAAATAGGTTGAATTCCAACAAAAGATAGCTTCAAAAGATTATCATAAAAAACCCACCAAGAAGCCTTAATCAAAACAAAGATAGAAAACCAAATATTGCTCCTTCAAACATCTCCTATGTTCATCAGATATGAACCCTTTTACTTCTCCTTTAGGTGTGCATCCTTCATGTCTTGTCTTGACCGAGATGATCTAAATGAATTGGGGAAGAGCATGAACTTGATTTATATTAATTCAATAACACGTTGATCCAACATGTTTTTTGGGGAGGGAGCCAACTTGTTCTTAAGTAGGTCGACTTCGCAGAGGACAAAAACAATTATTCTTAGCTTGAAAAATTAATTTCTCCTAAATGGAGAGGAGTTGGGAGTCATGAAAATACTCATTGGAAAGGGCTTAAAGTGCTCCTCAAGCCTATCTAATTATTTTCTTCAACTGATCATCCTTTGACATTAATAACAACTTATTTCTCCCACATAAAGGATTTTTACAATGTTATCCTATGAGTATAGTGCACCATGATGGTTCTATTCTACACATCCTAGTTCTTTTATTTTTTGATGGCATATGGTGTGTTGTCATGTAATAATACCACCTCTTTCGTTTCTACCATGGATGACTAAGTGCACTATAAATGGTGATTTACATTCTTGATGTCACATAAAATAGATTAACATATATGTAACTTTATTAAATACTCTAAGTAGGACATGTGGTACTATTGGATGGTGTAACATATCAATACATGCGCATAAGTATTTAAACCAATAACATTTTTTTATTTTTTTTGTACTAGTGGGTGTGCTAGTAAAGTCATTAGTACACTCCTAATGATGTGTTATTATCAATGTGTTCAATGTGATGAAAAAAAAAAGTGGCACTCAAAAAATGGTGCATTGATGCAAAATAGGAGAACTAGTATTTTTACCACATAATGGATAGATAATAGTTTAAAATTTTATTGTACCAACCAATGCATGAATTAGATAAGAAGTAAATCATTACTAGTATGTATTTTCAAATATTGCAGACTGGAGTGTGAATGATGAAATGTTATCACATTTATGATCGTGCAAGTTTTTCACATGGGTGAATCGATTAGATTTAGACTTGTTTTATGCAAACAAAATGAAGTTCAATACTCGAATGTAACAAATGATAATTCAATAAAGATTGTTTATTTTAAATATATATTTTCGTAATGATATTTGTATGTGAATGAGGGACAATTGCAATAGTGGTAGTTCAACCCATATAACATCATGCATAAATGGGAATCATAGATGAGGGAGAGAGATATGTTTCCTAATTTTATTACACCTTAGACTCACATCTTGTTGAGAAATGTTGTTCTGCTCACGTTCTATGAGGAAACAATGTCCCTTATGGGGAAAAATTACCTATTGTTTCAATTGTTCCATCCTTGGGATCATGGATGGTGTTATAGGTCATTTTGTCGCATCCAATCAAATGGCCTCAAAAATAGATCAATCAACATACTTGACACCTTGGAATTATCCCTTTGAAAATCACCCTACACTTTAGTCCACTTGCAATGGTTGCAAGTTGCATAACTGAGCACTTACATTGACCAGTGCAAGGTTCCCTTCTTTGCAGGTGTCATGGTTCTATAATTTTAGGATTTTTTTTATACAAAAATTCTCTTTCTAGAAGCTTCTAAAGTGGTTTTAACTATTTATCATTGATAGAGATCTTGAATTCATACTCTAGAGGTCTTATCTCTTATCCCTAGAGCTTATCCTCCTTCATATGTGGATCTAACTCATAGATTGGTAAAACCAAAACTACCCTATTTACCCTGTAAATTCACTGCCTCCCATAGAGTCTAGGTTGGCTTTTGGAGATTATTAGTGCCCTAATGTTGCTACTTTTATCTTAAGGTAGCACCATCCATTTATGCATTAGGGTTGAGGTTAAAGGTTTTATTTGTGGCAAGGAAGGACAAGACAATTGGGGAGACATCTACAAAGTCAAGCATCTATAAATGGTTGTAACTCTCTCCTTCATTTATTAATACAAAAATCACTCTATTTTCCTATACTTGTGTCATGTTGATGCTTATGTATTTCAATTCCTTTTGAATCATTGATTAGAGACATTAGTTTATGCTATGTGAATATTGTAGTTCTCTTCCTTGTTTCAGTGATTTTTCAGGTTCCATTTATAGCACTTGGAGCTAGAGTTGGAGCTTACAAGAAAGGAGAAGAAGAGGGATTACTACAAATTCTAGGTAGGTATTTCTTCTGTATTCTAGTTTCTCTAAGGAAAACATATATATTTTTTCCCCTATTGTTTCTAGATCGGGCCACTAGATCTAGGGAGTTCACTTTTGTCCACAGAAGATAATTTTCCATATAACAGATGGTAGCCTTTAGAGTTGGTATCAATCTATATTATTGACTCAAATTTGAATTTATATCTCATCATTGAGCTAGTTAGGAGGGGGAGGATTTTCCACATTTTTCTATTCTTCCACTAGTGTTGCGGGAGAGAGTTAACTCACACATGCATTACGTGAAGAGATATTTTAGTATGAATGTTATTGATTGTTGTTACTTCCCACATTATTAGGAGCTAACTAATATTACCTTATTTTGAATTGGAAGAGATTAGGTGCTTGCTCTTTATGATGACAACACTAGCACACCATACCATTAATGGGCATAACATTAGTTTCCCCATGACGTACTATGAATATATTACATTTCATAAGCCTGGAATAATCATGTGGTTTTCTATTATTTTATGACAGCTTCTATTGCTTTCGATTGCTATGGTGTGTTGGAGAAGAGATATATCTTCCCCTTTACTTTAGAAATGTTTTCTTTATTTTTTAAGAGGTTTTTGATGACACAACCAACATTTGGCTACCACACACATAGGATGATAATGTAATAGCCCTAGTGAAAATTCCATGTAATAAAAGTTAATAAAGGCAAAAATAATAACCATGGTTGATGCGACACTTATTCCAAGTTGAATGTTGGGCAAAACATCCTAGTGTGTGTGCTCATCGGTTTATTATGGCAAAGGAAATTGGCAAAGGAAAAGGCAAAGGCTTGTAAAGGAAAAATGGCATTTTTGACACATTTATTTATGAAAATAATGGAAATTAGGAGGAAAGGAAGGTGAAATATCAGAGGTTTCATGTGAGGAGGAAAATGGACGAAAATAATGGAAAATGAAGACAATAGGAGGCATAATTGACCAAAAGGCTTCTAAGGATCAATTTTTAACTTTTTGTATGTTCCATTTTAGAGCTCTCTCCTTATTCTCTCTCTCTCTTTCTCTCTCTCTCACTCTTGGACACACAGAGTTTTCTTGGAGAATTTTGGCATTAGATCATGAAAGGAAAAGAAGGTAAGAGGAAGTATAGATCAAGCAAGAAAGAGAAGGATCAAGCAGTTACAACAATATTCTTTGCAAGTATTGATTTGTATGTGCATTTTTCTTGCTAGATCTGGCATGCATGGTTTTGCATGTGTATTTTCCTTGCTAGATTTGGCATGAATGGTATTGCATGTGGTTCTTTTGTTGTTATGGCATGGGTTTTTCCAAGTGTTATAGTGTTTTCAGCCTAGTTTTACCATTTCTGGATAGCCATGGTGTTTTGGGGTTCTCATGTTTTCATTGATCTCAATTATCAGATGAATTCGAAGCTGAGTGAGGTGGATCTTCGAATGATAGAGAACATGGCCTAGTGGTCCCTGAACCATACTGTGGATCATGATAAATCCACTACCCTAGTAACCCCTAAGACAGATTGTGGGTTGTGGTAATGCCAAGATTGTGTTGCCTCGATGGGCCTAGGAATCCTTGTTGGTGAATGGTAGGATATATGGTAAAGCCAAGAGGTGGATTTGTCTATGTTGGGCCTAGTAATCCCGAGTTGGGATATGAAGTAAATCCTAGAGAATGGGTCTCGGTTTAAGGCCTAGTGATCCGTTGTAGATTGTGGTAAAGCCTAAGAGAATAGGAGATAGGAAAATTCCTCATAGTGTAGGTGGAGAAATCTAGTGGCATCCATGCTTGTTTGACCTAGTGATCTGGTGGAGATCATGGTAAATCCTATTATTACATATTTATTGTGTTGGCCTAGTGATATGGGATGGACTATGGTAAAGCTTGGTTTTTATTGATGTGGGTGAGGTGGTTTAGCCTCGAGATTCTCTGGTTGGTTCTTTTTGTTTGAGTCCCACATTCATGCTTGGAATATGGAACAGGGGTGAATGGCTAATGAGAGATTTGTCTCAGCCATTCTATGGTCGGGTGGAACATGGTAGTCCCATCCTGAGTTTGGATTTTGCATCATCAATATGAGTTTATTTCTTCTTGTATTTCTTTGAGTATTTTACTGGGTTATATGTGGATCATATGGCTATGATTTCCTTGGTATTTTTGTGGCTATTATGTTGGTTATGTATATGTTTTATGGCAATGGCTATGTATGCTCTCATCATGTTTTTACTTGTAAATGAATGAACAATGTATCTATGACCTAATAGATGATAATGCAACAAATGACATGAGGGAATAATGCTTCATAGTGATTCTCGGATAAGTATGAGATCCCTATGCTTAAATCTGTTGTTTACACCTATAGATTATAGATTTGTGATACGTTTGACGAAATTCTTGTCATGGTTAGTAGGGGTCTTGTTAAGGGCTTGTTCAAGTATTTGTATTTGCATCATTGTTTCCCTATTATTTTTCAGTTCTCAAGGTGCCATTCAATTCTGGGTAGCGAACTAGGCTCTAGGCCTGAAAAAGTGGATCAAATACCGGGGAAGTTGGCACAACACTGGAAAAAATAGTCCTTGGATGTTGGAATGCCTTGGCATGAGAGCGTCTAGAGCCTCTTGGATGCTCTCAGGTCCATATCAAGGGAGTTTCTTGGGGTCAAGTGGCCTAAAACCTTAGTGGGTACTATGGGTTGGTTACCATAAGTGTTGGGATGGTTCTTAGGGTCATGTAGTTGATGTGGAAGGTATGTATGTTGTGTTTCCATCGATTCCACTTCCTTAAGGTCACATAGGAGGTTGAATACAATCATAGTAACCTATCCTCACATGTTTACCCCAATTAGTTGGTTACTTGGGTAGATGTGGGAGGAGGTTGGTTACAGATAACTAATATGCATATGCATATGTGGGGGGTGATATTGCCTAAGAGGGGCCAACTAAAGTAATTGTATAGGCTAGTGCCTTTAAATATTTTGGTTATGTTACGTACTAAGAATGATCATGTACTCAGTGTTGTAGAGTATCCATATATAAGGATAGACTAGCTAAGGTGTCAAAATGTCTTATTTACTCTAGCTAAGCCATAAAATGAGAGAGTAATATTTACCATTATCTTTTGATTATTTTAATCACATATATTTTTCCTTATTTAATGTGAATGCTATCAATTATAATATGTTTAAATTGTTATATACTAGTCTACATATATTACCTCATATAGTAGGTGAGGGGCCTCTTTCTCATTTTGATGTAGAGATGGTTAAGGATGTTGGGTCACCTTAAGACTTTATACATGGCATGGGATCATGAAAAAATCAATAACTTTGTTACTAAGTCACATATTAGTTATTTACATTGATGGTTATCATTGAAACAATTTGAGTTAGACTTAGATTGATTGTTCAATATCTTGAGTGATTGGGGAACCTTGTGATCCTTCCCCATTATATGAAAATATTGATGCATCATATGGTCAGTATTCCATAACACTCCAAAAGGTGAGGGCAAAAAAGTAATGAATTGTAAGATGTGCTTGTTTTTCTTATTCATCTACTTCATCTTCAAATGATAAGATGTTTGAGGATGCTCCTCTTCCACCTCCTCCTCCTTCCCCACATGTGCCACCATCTAGTCCTACCAATAAACCCATCAATACATCTACTCACCCATTTTCTACTCCACCTACTACACTAGTTACCAATCCTATAGGAATTATCTTATCAACTCACTAGATTCTAGAGATCTATATTAGATTGTAGTTTCAATTTTAAATACTGGAGGTATTGATGTCTCTATATTTGGTGGTGGATCTATTATTAGCTTTCATATATAGATATATATATATATATATATATATATATATATATATATATATATATATATATATATATATATATATATTGATTGTTGTGTCCCTGAGACATATATGATCGCTTGCAATCAATTAAACTTTCCATGCTTATGCCAAATATTTCAATCTACAAATCTTAACATTAAAATAATATTTTTTGTTTTATGAATTAAAAAAAAATGGATCTATGTCTCATTTGATTGGATGGGAAAAAAGTGAATCATCCCTCAATCTATGAGCCCTATAAGGGGTGTTAGGAGGATTATAGGAGTGTCCTATACTTACTGATGATAGGAGTGTGTGAACTAGAGGTTTTGTGGAGAAACTGGTTACTATTACTCCCTGCCAATCTAACATTTGCCAATCCATGCATGTAAAAAAATTGTATCTATGACAACTGTAGGTGGCATTTATTAGTTCCTTTTTGAATTTTTTTTCACGTAAATCTAGATATCAGAGTATATGGTATTCTATATTTTGCAAAACTAAATTCTTTTGTTGTAGGCAAATTGTTTGCAGCCACCATTCTTGTTCCATGATTGTACATCTTGCAAGGAAAGGGTGGAGGTCATTGTAAATCATGAGTGGCATAAGGAAACCATCTTGGATATCTTGATTATCATTTCCTTACTCATGGCCTTATTTTTCACATTCTTGGCTTATATGAGTATATCATTACACAATCCAAGGGATTTTCATGTTCTAGATGCCTTATAAAGGGATCCTCTGCCTGAATTTTGTACAAATATGAAGTATTATCAAACTTTTATCATATTTAATGTTTTAAAAGTTTTTTCTCAATCATCAAGATATCCTTATTTTCAAAAATTTAATCATAATTTTTTGTGGCATGGAAGCCCATTCTCAACATATCAAAATTCATATTTTCTTCTTAAAAATAGAGGATTCAAACAAAGGTATGATGTTACATCAATTTTCAAGAAAGGCATCCAATTACATAGCGATGATCTTTCCAACTGTAATTTGATGATAATATAGTAAAATTTAAGGTATTATTAAACTTTTGTCATATTCAAATGGTATAGTTTAGGTTTAATAATTGTGTACTCTTCAATGTTATAGTTCAAATTTAAAGGAAAATAGAGTTTTATAGTTCAAATTCCCAGAGTATATACACTTTAGTAAATTGAAGTAGTCAAATAAATTTAATACACTCATAAAACAGAACAATAAAATAAATCTCATACACCCAACAAATAAAAAAAATAATGTGTAGAAACATAAGGAACTCAAAATACAATGGAAACAAATCCATCCAAATCTCTTTGTTTAAACGAGGAAGAAATAATATTTTTTATTTGTACCATAAATTCAATTTACAAAGATTTTGGTTAATACTTTTAGTGAGTGTTTAGAAAATTGACATCTGCAACTAATATGAAAAAAAGTAAGAAATAATATTTATCATGTATACTATAAATTCAATTTAATAATAATAATCATTGCAAAGCAACATAGTCCCTGCCACTACTGCTAATTAATTGATTAAAGAAGCATGGGATCTACATTTTATCATTATTGACATACATGCTTTCGCACTAATCAAATCCACACAACTTACATGTAAGAAGATAGAAGGAAAAGAAGATTATTATGTGGAAAGAAGCTCGACGTGTGGAAGTTTAACTCATTGTGCCAACCTCTTCACATTGACTTTCTTTCCACACAATAATATCTTCAAAGTTAATGCTTTTAAAAATAACTTTTACATATCTCAAGCTTTCATTGTATGCATGCACATAGTCATGTCCACATAATGAATATATTTTTGTATTTGTGCGGAGAGTTTTGTATTTCATCCGCATTGCTTGTTTTGCAGTGCTTTCTTCGCACAAAGAGGACTACACAACTTCTTTCATACGCACTATACCTAGACATATAACTCTATTATGCGAAGAGGTCTGCATTTCATACACTAAATGCTTTCATTGCTATTATTTTAGAAATAAATTGATGTATATGATATTATTGGTGATATTCATATTTCTGAATATTTTTTTGTATTCGTGCAGAGAGGTTCATATTTCATCTACATTTGTGTCTCATCCCATATGTGTTCCACACAACAACAACTGCACAGATTTTTGTAAACACTATATCTAGATACGTAACTCTATTGTGCGAAGAGGTCTGCATTTCGTTCACATTTTTGTCTCATATATTTCGTCCACTAAAGGCTTTTATTGCTAATATTTTAGTAAGAAATTAACGTATACGATATTATTGGTGATATTCATATTTCTAAATATCTTTTTGTATTTGTGCAAAGAGGTATGTACTTGCAAAAAACATTCCTAAATAATAATTAAAAAATACAAAACACAAAGTTTATTTAGCACCCCTATCTAAGTAACCACCTTCGAAAAAATTTGTCCACACGATGACTTTTGCACTCAACAACGCCCTTTGATCATTCATTGACATTTGAAACCCCACACACGATACCTCTGAGCAGCTAGCTTTGCAAAACCACCTTCACATAACTACTTCCATTCTTGCAAAAAAACGTTAACCATAACTTGTAGAGTATTATAGAGAAAATCATGGCGAACCAAAAAATTGCAGTATTGCCAAATGCGAACAGAAAAACAACAAATGTAAATTGGTTTAGAAGCTTTTAGTATTATACACCTTTTGTTTATATGCACAGCTGATATTTTTCAAGCACAACTTCATAGATAACAATTTATGTAAGGAAAAAACACAATTTTCAAAGAGAAAATGCTACATGCCCCACTATTTTTTCTATCATTGCAAATAGTGTTTCTCCTCTCACTATACTAGCTATTTCAAATATTTTCAATCTCGTTTCCCAAGAAATAACCAACTTTGACTATTTTTCATCCGAAAGATGTTGCAAGGATAAAACCCATCCATATTTTTCATCATCCCAATCTCAACCCTGATTAATAGAAAACAAATCTGCACATAAATACAATTCATCTCAATATTCAATTCACTGACACCCTTCCATAAGTCATTGATACTTGAAACTAATATTAATAAACATGGAACCCATATATCATGGGCAGAAAGAATTTTTGCTCTAAATACACTACCTATTAATAGAACAATCCATTGCATGAAAAAAGCTTTCAAGGTTTCATTATATGCACTTCCAGATCCCACAAAATGTATTAACAATCAAACTAATATGAAAATGCATTATAATTAAAAGACCCCTCTGCACTTCCCTCGTTCCACACATGCATTTTTACTTCGCATAACCTTCTCAAACACACAACCATCTCCACACAACTACCTTCATGGTTAATAATGCCCTCAGTCATTGGCATTCGAAACTAATATTAATTAATGATTATATGTTGTGAAATACATCCTTATATAAGAATTAAAAAACAGGTTTGTATATTTATTATCTTAGTAAACTTTGAACAAAAATTTCACATAACATCCGCACATGTACAACAACCTCTACATAACTTCGTTTGCACAACTACTTCCACACTCAATGACACCCTTAATTGACCTTCGAAATTCCACACATGAAACCTTAGAATAGTTAGCTTCGAAACTGGTATTAATTAATAATTATAAGTTGTGAACTTTGAACAAAACTTTAGCATAACATATGTACACACACAACAACTTCTGCACATAATACATCCGAACAACGAGCTTCACACAACCACCTTCGTAAAAATACTTTCGTACTTCCAAAAAATGTTGATAAATATTAATTAAAAAAGGCGAAGCCTTCCACACTTTTGTTTTACCGCACAACACTTTTCTTCATAGGAATTGAAATTAAATTTTGTTAGCACCCCCGTCTATGCAAAATACCTCGAATCTCCAACACATACTCCATCTTCTGCACAATGAATGTTTAGCACAATGACCTAAGTACTCATTATGCAAATGAACTCAACTCTCCCACGCATACTTTGTACTATGCAGAAGCAAACATAATAATATTAATTCAACATTTCAAAATTCATGTTTTTAAAAATAACTTTGACTTATTGCAGCTATGGAGAAAGCTCTGAAGATTTTATTGTATACACTTCATACCCACCTTAGCACAACTTTCTCCTCACAACTATTTTCACAATCAATAACACCTTGTGTTACATAAGATATGCACATGCGCAATCATATCTGCATAAGTTTGCATGAACATCTATCTCTATACTCAGTAGCTTCCTTGTATTATTTCGCACAACAAGCAATTATTAAAAAATAGTTTTGAATTTTTACTACTTTAAAATCCCTTGCACAAAGCCTTCCAGATATCCATGCAGTTATTGCATGCACTTATGATTACGTTGTCTCATATGAAAGAAATAGAAATGAGAGAAATCCTAAATTAGTCTGTAATGAATAATAATTAAAATGCATTTCTATTTACTCTTCTCTAATACTCAAACTTTTTACGAGTTATTTCAATAATTTTTAGATTATGTTTTACATGTGAAGTTGTATATATTGCATATGTTGTGATTAGCATTTGAAGTTGAATACAATTCACTATGTTGATAACTATTGAAGGTTGTTGGGCTACAAAGTGTTACTATTCTATTAAAGTCGTCTTTAATTACGATAATAGATTACATAATGTAGGGGAAGTTTCTTGGAGTGAAAGCTTTACACAACAACATATGATCATAATAATAAATAATAATAATTATACATTGAACTATGAGATCTATTTTTCTGAAGCATTGTGAAAACTTTTCATATTTTCGTTTTGAGTAATTTTCTTATGACATATACAGTTTATTCTCTTAAAGAAAATAAGTTTTTAAATAAGACCTACTCAACATAGAAATACATGTTATTGTGGGAAGCTTTTGGTTGTGAGAAATCAATTTTAAACTTTACATTGAAAGTCATAAACGTTACAGTAGTCAATTGTAAATGAGTTTTTGTTAAATGTTACTGGATATGGAACTAGTTGTGCGGAAGTGTTTGTGCATGTGAGGCAGCTATGCAAGCAACATATGCGACTATGGAGTTAAGCATTTATATAGCTCATGCTATATATAGAAACATGTTTCACTATGAAATTTATTAATTAAATGGAATTATTTAACAATAAATTTTACCAATTGCAAAAGAACAATAAATAATAATAATGTTATAGTTGAAGTTTTGTTTGTAATTATAATCAATGCAAGAGGTGTATACTCCATGCGGAAAAGAGGTAGAATTGCAAAATTGTGTTATGTAGAAGCGGGAGAAAGGAGAAGAAGAAGAAACACAAAAAAATAGCACTTTCATTGTGCAGAATGTGGTTTCACCATTTTCATAGATGGTATAATGACATTAATGGTTCGATATCCTTTTGGAAAAATGGACGAATCAACACATAATTGGGAACATAAATCATATTACCCCTACACTAACATTGATATAGTATTGGATGCTATTGTTGACAACTCGTAAGCTAGCTTTCATTATTAGAAAATATTCACATTTAATTTGTTGTGTACATGGAGTACTTGATTTCCAAAATTTGAGATTGTTTTTTAAATTATTTGTGTCATTTTTCGACAACATCTGCTTTGTTGTTTTTTAAATGTTATTTATTTTATAAAACACATTTCACATGAAGAATAGTAATATGTACCAAAAATGGGAAAAGGAAGAGAATTTAGCACTATCAACAATTACTCCTGTAGCAAAAAATCTTACAAATTGACAATTCTAATCTGATTTTCAAAAAAAAGTTGTAAATTGTTTTCTAAAAAATCGTGTCAAAATTTCTATTATCTTCTAGCCAGAATTGTGGTGAATTTAGATTATGTGAATTATTTCTTCTATTTTCCATAAATTTCTATTTGTGATGATTAGGAACGGGAAGCACATTTTATTGACCAAAAGATTTGTTTAGCGAAGAGCAGAAAAAGTTCATTGTGTGGAAGAAGCTTTCAAGATTTCATTATGTGGTTGTCCCCAACCTATATTGAAATCTTTTATTTCTAATGTTTAAGTATTAGAGCATAAAACAAAGTTTCAAAGCATGTTTTCAAATAAAAATAAAAAAGTCTAGGCATAAAATCGATACAAAAAAATAGTTTTGAATGCAAAATAGTTCCCATAGGTCAATTCGTGTACAAGGAACTATATAACATAGAGGGTTATTTCGCTATAGGCAGAAAATGATGTGTCAAAAGCATAATTAATTAATTATTCTACAAATTAAATCTATGCAAGTCTAAAGAAAATGTGCCAAAATTCTATTATTAAGATATATATGTCTAAGTTGCACCCATTTCCAACACTATTGCTACCACTATTGAAGTTTTTTTTATATGAAATGGCTTTGTGTAAAGATTTTACTATGCACAAGAAACTTGGTCTGCACAATGAAACTTTTAGTTGTAACCTTTGCAGAATGAGAACTCTGTACAAGAAACTAAATAACCCAAAATTAGCAAACGAAATTCAAAAGTATCAAAACTGTAAAATTGAGAGTTATTTCGTTGTGGGAAAAAAAGGGAGTGTCGCAAACATAATTAATTAAGCGTGTGTTGAAAACATAGTTAATTACTATGCGGAATGAAATTCATGGAGGTCTAAACACATTGTATCAGTATTCTATTATTAAAATATATATGTCTAAGATGCCAAACCATTTCCAGATGTTCAATTTCATTTAAAGAAACAACATAACACTATATGTAATAGAAAATATAAAAGAATTTATTTGCAAAGTTATAGAAAACACCATTGTGACATTCGTATAGAATAAGATTCAGTAAGAATTTTTAGTCAAAATAAAATGTCAATGACTGTAATGATATCTCAAATTTGTACGACAACATATTCAAAACATAGACTTAAAATGTAAAATTGTTGAATAGAATCGAAATTGTGCAAAGAAAATTGTAAATTAGATGGATTTTGTAGCCACAAAACAACAATCTATAACATGTATTACAAGCTAACAACTCGTTCCACAAATATATTCACCGTTTTTCAATGTAGTCTATGTCAAGGGAAACTGTAACTTCCATTTTTACGTTTTAATTGAAAATACCTTTTTCAATTCCCCTAGCTTCTTCTTGCAACTCAACAACTCACCTAGCGTTACTATTATTGACCTTGGAAAAAGTAATTATCCATGTGTCAATATGTTCTTCAGTAAAATCAACGATGTTATCAAATTCTATTGTCATTTTCTATTTTTCTCCTTTGATTCACTTTTTAACCTATCGTTTCAAATTAGCTCATAATCGTGCAACATACGCAGACCAGATAATCCTTTTATATTATCCATTACCCTGAAATAGGAATTACCTCTCGTTTTGCATAGGTCACTACAGAAAGAATTAATATTCAAAAGTAGAGAGTATTTCTATCCTCCACTTAAAAGTATTTGATTCATTCCAATGAATTTCTTGTCTTTTGTAAGATTATTGTTAACCAAGTTCATAAATATCGTTAGTTTCTCTTGCAATCTTGTTAAATCGAAAAATGCTTGCCTTGCATCATCAATCATTTTTAATCAATGACATATTTTTTCAAGGATATATGCCTTTAATGCATTAATCATATTCGCAACCTTGTTAAATGGTTGATGTAGTGCAACTGTAGTAGAACTTGATAATGGAGTCATCAATAGAGAAATTGGATTTGTAATGTGTAGTAGTTCTTTTAATTTTTTTTTCAGTAGATGATTTTCTGCAAGCATGTTGATAACATTTTGATTAATTGCATCATCGGTAGATTGTTGCAATTCCATGAACCCTATTGTATCAACACTAGATAGATCAATATCCACTTGTTTTTTTTCGTGTCAACGCTAGATAACAAATTATGTAAGGTAAAAAACACAATTTGCAAAGAGAAAATTCTACATTCCCCACTATTTTTCTATCATTGCAAATAATGCTTCTCTTCTCACCATACTAGCTATTTTAAATATTTGCAATCTCGTTTCCCTATAAATCACCACCTGCAAATAATTTGTGTCTGAAACACAGTACAAAGATAAAACTACCATCCATTTTTTTCATCGTCCTGATCTCTGCCATGATTAATAGAAAACAAACATGCACATAAATACAAGTCATCTCAACATTCAATTCACCGATGCCCTTTTGTAATCCATTGACATTTGAAACTGATATTAATAAACGTGGGACCCAAATATCATGGGAAAAAGGCATTTGTTCTCAACAGACGCTACCTCTGAATAGCACAGTCCATTACGTGCAAAAATATTTCAAGCCTTCATTATATGCACTTCCGCATATGACAAAATCTATTAATAATAAAACTAATATGGAAATGCATTTGTACATGCATTTGTACTCTGCATAACCTCCGCACAAACACAACCATCTCCACACAACTTCGTCTACACAACTAGTTTTTGTGGTCAATAATGCCCTTAGTCATTGACATTTGAAACTGATATTAATTAATGATTATATATTGTGAAATATGTCCCTATATAAGAATTTAAAAAGAGATTTGTATATTTATTATCTTAGTAAACTTTTCACAAAACTTTAACATAACATTCGCACATGCACAACAACCTGCGCACAACATCATCCGTACAGCTACTTTCACACTCAATGATACCCTTAATTAACCTTTGAAAATCCACACATGAAACCTTAGAACATCTAGCTTCAAAAATGATATTAATTAATGATTATACATTGTGAAATGTGTCCCTAAATAACAATTAAAAAAAATATTTGTATATTTATTATCTTAGTAAACTTTGAACAAAACTTTAGCATAACATTTGCACACACACAACAACCTATTCACATAATACTATAGAACATCTAGCTTCACCCAACCATCTTCGTAAAACTACTGTCGTACTTTCAAAAAACATTACTAAATAATAATTAAAAAAGACAAATTCTTCCACACATTCGTTTCACCACACAACAATTTTCTTCACATGAATTGAAATTATAGTTTTTTAGCATCCCTGTCTATGCAAAAGACCTTGAATCTCCAACACATACTCCATCCTCCATATGGTGAACATTTAGCACAATGACCCAAGTACTCACTATGCAAGGAACCTCAGCTCTACCACACACACTTTGTACTACACAGAAGCAAACATAATAATATCAATTCAACATTTCAGAATTAGTGTTTTTAAAAAGAACTTTTACTTATTGTATCTATACAAAAATATCTCAAGCTTATATTATATACACTTCAGGCCCACCTCAACATAACTTTCTCCTCACAACTATTATCACAGTCAATAACGTCCTCTGTTACATAAGATCTGCACATGCACACTCACCTCCACATATGTTCACTTTTACATCTATTTATGTACTCAGTAGCATCGTTGGATTATTCCACACATCTAGCAATAATTAAAAAAGAGACTTGAATTTTTACTATTTTAACAACCCTTGCATAAATCCCTCCATGTATTTATGCAGGCACTAGACAAGCATATTATTACATGCACTTTTGATAACGTTGACTCAGATGAAAGAAATAGAAACGAGATAAATCCTAAATAAGTTTGTAATGAATAGTAATGAAAATTCAATTATGTTTGCTATGTTCTAATATTCAAACCTTTTACTAGTTATTTCAATCATTTTTAGATTATGTTTTACCTGTGAAGTTGTATCTATTGGATCTGTTGTGATTAGCATTTGAATCTAAATATAATTCACAATGTTGGTAACTATTGAGGGTTGTTAGGATATAAAGTGTTACTATTTTATTGCAGTCGTCTTTAATTAGGATAAGAGTTTCCATAATGCGAGGAAAGTCGTCTGGAGTGAAAGCTCTACACAACAACATATGATCATAATAATAAATATTAATAATTATACATTGAACTATGAGATCTGTTTTTCCGTAGAATTGTGAAAAGGTTTCATATTTTCGTTTTGAGTAATTTGCTTATAGACATATACAGTTTGTTTTCTTAAAGAAAATAAGCTTTTAAATAAGACCTACTGAACATAGAAACATGTTTATTCTGGGAAGCTTTCAGTTGTGTGAAATCCATATTAACTTTTATGTTGCAAGTCATAAAAGTTACAATAGTCAATTCCAAATGAGTATTTGTTAAATGTTATTAGATATGGAACTAGTTGTGTGGAAGTGGTTGTGCATATGTGGAGGCTTTGCACGGAATAAATGCATCTGTGGAATTAAATATTTACATAACTTATGATATATATAGAAACATATTTCACTGTGAGCTTTATTAATTAAATGACATTATTTAATAATAAATTTTACCAATTGCAAAAAAACAATAAATAATAATAATGTTATAGCTGAATTTTGGTTGGTAGTTGTAATCAATGCGAGAGGTGAATTCTGCATATGTAAAAGAGGCGAAATTGCAAAATTGTGTTATGTAGAAGCAAAAGAAAGGAGAAGAATAAACACAAAAAACAAAATGTTTTCATTGTGAAGAGTGTGGTTTCACCATTTTCGTAGACAGTATAATGACAATAACGATTCAGTATCCTTTTGGAAAAATGGGTGTATCATCACGTAATTGGGAACATAAATGCTATTACCTCTACACTAACATCTATATAGTATTGGATGTGATTTTTTACAGCTCGTAATCTAGCTTTCATTATTAGAAAATATTCACATTTAATTTGTTTTGTACATGGAGTAACTGATTTCCATAATTTTAGATTTGTTTTTTAAACTATTTGTGTTATTTCTTGGAAACATCTACTTTGTTGTTTTTCAATTTCTATTTATTTCGAAAAACACATTTCACATGCAAAATAGTAACATGTACCGAAAATAGAGAAAGGCAGAGAATTCAACACTATCATCAATTACTCTATTAGCAAAAAATCCTACAGTTTGCCAACTATAATCCGATTTTCAAAAACATTTGTGCCTGATTTTCTAAAAAATCGTGTTAGAAATTTTAATATCTTCTAGCCAGAATTGTGGTGGGTTTATATTTGTGAATGATTTCTGCTATTTTCCATAAATTTTTATTTGTGATGAGTAGGAACGGGAAGGACATTTCATTCACAAAAAGCTTTGTTTAGCGAAGTGTGTAAAAAATTCATTGTGTGGAAGAAGCTTTCAAGCTTTCATTATGTGGTTGTATGCAACGTGCTAATGTTTAACTATTAGAACATAAAACAAATTTTCAAAGCATGTGTTTGAATACAAATAAAAAATCTTAGGCATAAAATTGATACAGCAATATAATTATGAATGAAAAATAGTTCCTATAGGTAAATTTGTGTACAAGGAACTATATAACTCAAAGAGTTATTTCACTATAGGCAGAAAAGAATGCGTCAAAAACATAATTAACTAATTATTCTACTAAATTAAATCAATGTAGGTCTGAAGACAATATGCAAAAATTCTATTATTAAGAGATATATGTCTAAGATGCATCAATTTCCAACACTATTGTTACCACTATTAAAGTTTTTATTTTTACGATATGGCTTTGAGTAGCGCTTTCACTATGTGCAAGAAACTTGGTCTGTAGAATGAGAACCCCATACAAGAAACTGAAGAACCCAGAATTAGAAAATGAAGTTCAATAATACAAGAACTGTAATATCGAGAGCTATTTGTTGTGGGCAAAAAGGGGTTGTCACAAACATAATTAATTACCGGTATGTCAGAAACATAGTTAATTACTACGCAAAATGAAATTCGTGGAGGTCTAAACACATTGTTTTAGTATTCTATTATTAAAATATATATGTCTAAGATTCCAAACCATTTCCATATATTCAATTTTGTTTAAAGCAACAACACAACATTTTATGTAATAGAAAAGCTAAAAGCATTTTTTTGCAAAGTTATAGAAAACACCATCATAACATTAATACATAATAAGCTTCAGTAAGAATTTGAGTCAAAATAAAATGTCAATGACAGTAATGATATCTCATATTTGTACGACATCATATTCAAAACATAGACCTAAAATGCAAAATTGTTGAATAGAATCAAAATTTTGTAAAGAAAATTGTAAAGTAGATGAATTTGTAGTAGCATGAATTAGTGTTCTTCTTTCTTGAATGGCATCTATAGCCACAAAACAACAATATGTAACACTTATTATGAGCTGACAACTCATTCCAATAACATGTTCACCATTTTTTCAATGTAGTCCCTATTAAGGGAAATTGTAACTTCCATTTTTACATTTTGAGTGAAAATCTCTTTTCAGTTTTCCTAACTTCTTCTTGCACCTCGACAACCCACCTAGCATTATACTTATTGACCATGAAAAAAATAATTATCGATGTGTCAATATGTTCTTCAGTAAAATCAGTAATGTTATCAAAGTTCATTGTCATTTTCTATTTTTGCTCCTCTAATTCAGTTTTTAACCTATTCTTTCAAATTAACTCTAAATCGTCCAACGTACAAGGAATGGATAAGTCTTTTATATTATCCATTACCCTAATATAGGCATTATCTCTCGTTTTTTTATAGGTCACTATAGGCAAAATTGATATTCTCAAGTGCAATGACCCTTTCCGCCCATCTAACTTCCAATTGCTTCACTCATTCAGTATATGTTAGCTGTTTATTTTGTTTTTTGAAAGCAGAGAGTGTTTCTAGCCTCCCCTTAAAGGTAATTAATTCATTAGAAATGAATTTCTTGTATTCTATAAGATTATTGTTAACCAAGTTTATAAATATCATCAGTTTCTCTTGCAAGTGCGTTAAATCGAAAAATTATTCCATGCATCATCAATAGTTTCTAATCTTTGGCATATTTTGTTGAGGATATATGCCTTTAATGCATTAAGCATATTCGCAACCTTGTTAAACAATTTCATAAGTGTAGCAGCGGAACTTGACAATGGAGTCATCAATAGAGGAATTGGATTTCTAATGTGTAGTAGTTCTTTTAATTTTTTTTCACTGGTTGATTTTCTGGATGAACGTTGATAACATTTTGAGTAATTGCATCATTAGTAGATTGTTGCAATACCATAAGCCCTATCAAGTCAATTCTAGATAGATCAATATCCACTTGTTTTTTTTATCAGTAATCTTTTTATTTTCAACATTAACCTTTTCAATTCACAATTTTTTGTTGGTCCTGACATATTTTTCATTTTGCAATGTCACAGGATGTTCATCGTAAATAATGTCCTCTTCTGCAATTTGCTCCATTATTTTCTAATTCTCTGCTAAACTAGTAGCAACCCAGTTAGGTGGTTTACCACTATTCTTTGCACGTCTATATCATGTTCAAAGCTTTCTCTATTCACATTAGTTTGGAATTCAACATTTGAATTGTATGTGTTTGGTCTGGAAAGAATTTGCGAAAATTATCTTGTTCATTTCAATGATTTTCTAATTCACCAATAACCAATTTTCTAGAACCAGGATTCTTCCTCTTTCCTAGAATCATGAATGACTTTGCACTAGCAACAGGTGTAGAAGGTGAATATTATTGTGCAACACTTAGTGAATTTTGTTTTTTTCTTGCTTCAACTATTCTTTGGGTGTCCATTATTGATATTGAATACTTGATTTTTTGCAAATTCAATAAAATTATCTATTGTGTAAACATATTTTGAACTATGTGTAGTATTTGATTACACATTATGACATGCAAAAATTGCATTGGTTCTTTGTTCAGATCCAATTTAGGTTATTAGAACAAAGCAAATGCAAATTCAAGAGGTGAAAGAAAAAGAAATAGTAAATTGATACAATGCAATGACTATTGCATGTGCTAAAACTTTTTTTAAAGTCACTACCTTCATGGACTATGAAATGAGAAAATATAAATCCCTAAACAATTCTGCAGAAAAAGAAATACGTTGTAAAGAAAATTGCAAAAGAACCTGAGCATTTGAGAAAATGAACTATTGAATAATGTTGAATTTGCAGAGATGTGAGACTAGGAAAGTATTCGCTAGTGCAAATTTCCATGTTTCTCTTCTTTCACATTGGAAGATTCAAATATTGCTTGGTTGATTGTATAATTGCAAATAGCTTGCTTCATTTATCTACTACTTATATTTGTTTCCAATGTCCCGTAGTTTCGCAATTTGCTGTTGCAACCCCAATTACTAGTTGTTGCTATTATTCGCATGGAAACTACCACATGTGACACTACTAATAAATAGCAATTGAAAATAACAAAGCCAACATTTACGAGAAGTAATGTAAATAAATACCGATAATGAAAAACCATCTTATCCACTTACTACGTAATTTGTTATTGATTTAATATCATTGAAATACATGGCATACACATAGAAATTTTGTGATACAATATAATGTTGTTTTCTATTTTTTGTGCATTTTCAACATTAAATTTCCAAAAATCTATCAACAATTTCTTGGATTCACAATTATGAGTTGAAATTTGTACACAACGTGAAAATTGTACATGTTTTCAAATCAACTAAATGTATATATGCAGTAATAAAAAAAATAATCATAGTTAGCTTTGAAATTTTCAACAATAATTGTAAACAACCTCAAGTAAATATTATGTGCAAATGACTTTAGTTATTTCTATCACGAATTGATTTAGTTACTGAACTAGTCTCCACCACTAAATTGTTGATGGCTTGATTTATTTTGATAATGTAATACGAAAAACTATAAAGGAAACTTGATTTACAAACACTCTGATACACGATTTCCAAGATTACAGTACAAAGGTAATACCATAACACATTACAGCGGATTGTGTATACATTTTCTCATGATTTCTGAAAAAGATTGTTGTTTACTAAATCCATCTATCATGATTGATAGTGCAATGCGAGAATTCCTCACCACCATTTTTCTTTAAACGTTATTAAATTCAAATATGATTTATAGATATATTATCACATTTAACACTTTCAATAAATAGCAAATGAAAATTTCAAAGTGAACATTAGTGTTAGCTAGTAAAATAAATCTTGAAATTCAAAAATTATTTGCTTTCTTACTTTGTCAATGCGTATTGTGTTAATGTTCTCGATATATGCACGAAATAAAATAAATTTGAGTTCATTGTGATGATTTAAAATATATTATTATTATTATTATTAATTGTTTTATTAACATCAAAGCATACCACTAAAGAAAGGTGTATATATATATATATATATATATAGAGAGAGAGAGAGAGAGAGAGAGAGAGAGAGAGAGATTTATTTGTTGTCAGATATGCACAACCATTTCCAAATAGCTACTTTGGTATTCAATAAATTTATTTGGTGGACACAAAAAAAAAAATTATGCATGTGCATTTGTCCTCCACACACGCTTTATTTGAACAAAACCTAGGTCATCTGGTAATCTCGAGAGAATAAAGAAACCTTACAACAGTAATTAGATTCAATGTTATTATTAAATAATTGTTATTACAATAAATATGTGTGGAATGATGGTGTGTGAAACAAGGAACATAAACCTCTACACTGACACACATCCATATTTTAAGGTCACTTCACGCAAGAGATCATGGAGTATTGGCATGTTATTATTAATCTTTAATTTTATGCTCTTATTCTATTAAGTGAAAATATTTTTTTTATGTGCTAAGTAATTTTCCATCTACATTTTTTGTTTGAACACCTATAGAACTGATCTTTGGATGTAGAGAGCAAGTATGGAAAGATGAAGGCTATATACAATATCAAATCTCATTTATCAATTCTAGTATTGTGTACTGTAGCATTTTTTGGCAAAATTAATATCTATGTTTATGACATATTGTATCTCATTATCATGACAATAATAGCGGGTAACATACAAAATATTGAAAGGAATTGGTATTCACATTGAGCATAGAAAAAGTCATCAAAGCCAAGTACTACTATTAATATGCATTTATTAAATTCACAATCAATGATATTATCACAACTAGTTACAAAGATATTGATAATGTTGTATCTATTGACATTATAAATACCCTTTTCGATATCCATTTTGTGAATTCAGGTATATATTGCATTTAAAATACCTGTATTTAGCATTTGATTAAGTCAACCTGGATTACAAAAAAATATATGAGATTTGGCTGCAAGAGCTATTGGTGTTGGTGCTGATGTGCCCCTTGCTATTGTATTTGTTGTTGGTATCCGAGAATATGTGTCAACTAAATAGTTTGAAACTCATTTCTATTATGTTGTGCTCAAATGAGGATGCAATATGGATATGGATATGGATGGTCATTTTTTTTTCTTTCTGAATTGTCAGTTGCGAACCACTATTTGGTGCTATCTTTCTCGAAAACAAATTGTGCAAAAGTGATTGTGCATATACAAAATCAATGGTTATTTTATTATTTGTTGACTGTGCAAAGTGCAAAGGTTAGTACAATGAAAGCTCGAGATATTTTTGCAGATTATGAATTTTCTATGCAATTCTGCACATATGCATTTGTGTTTTGTTGTATATATATATATATATATATATATATATATATATATATATATATATATATATATATATATATATATATATATATATATATATCTTGGTATGTTGTTTATTATTATTATTTATCAACGTATTTCGCAACCACAGAAATAAATATGTGAAGAAAGTTGTGCAAAAATGGTTGTGCGGAACTCATTGTCCAAAGTAAGCATGTGCGGAGAAGAACAAATGCATATGCATAAACATAAATAGCTTTGCATATGCTACAATTTCAAATGTCAATAAACATGTCTCAGTTACAATGTTAATTATAGCTACAATGTTTAGTTTCAAAATTTCTAATGAAACATGTCTCAGTTATAATGTTAATTATAGTTACAATGTTCAGTTTCAGAATTGCTAATGTGTAAATCATTTGGAATTAAAATATTTTGCAAGTTGATTTTTATATTCATGCTTTTCGATAGGAAAACTTCTTTCTGCAAAGCTCACATTGTAACTTTTACAAAATTCAATTAGTATTATTTATCCATTATCTTAAATGATTTACCACAGAGCTTCAACATGGACAGGCTATTGATGTATGAATTTTTTCATAGGCTAGTAGTTACAGCTCTTATTCTCATCGTTCTTATATTAGAGGACATGTAATTCTACAATCACAAGTTCCTTTCTACTTTGTGGAAAGGAACTTTCTAAAATGTTTTTTTTTATTTGTCTAAAGAAATAAGTTCGGTAAATGTTGAATAATATGAGTACAATTGCCAAATGAGAAATTATCTTATCTAGAATTAGTAAATAGTAAAACAATTTTATGCAATGAATGTCTTGAGCACATTTTACTTCTCTTAATAAATGCCAAAAAAGAACTTCTATTTATTGATAGGAGAGCTTTGGTTAATTAAAATAGAACGTGATTTAGCATATTAATAAAACAAGTTTTCCTAGAGTAGCTAAATGCCATTTCATATCATTAAAATTGATAGTAGTTGGAACATAATTTCACATATGATCTGCTCAATTATGACAAGAGTAACATAGTTATGAGTTATTTGTAAAAATGATGACAGAATGAGAGAGGAGGAGGGTCAAAGAGTTGAAATACGAGACTTCACCACACAAAATACGGAATAATTTCAAACATTGTCTGAAGAACTAAGTTCACATAGTGTTGAATAATATGAGAATAATGGCCAAATGTGCAATTACCTATTCTAGAATTAGTACATAGTGAAATAATTTTACGCAATGGATGTCCTAAGCACACATTACTTCTTTGAATAAATGTCAAATAAAACTTGTATTTATTGATAGGAGAGCTCTCGTTAATCAAAATAGAACGTGATCTAGCATATAAATAAAAGAAAACTACCCTGGAGTAGCTAAATATCATTTCATACCATTAAAATAAATAGTATTTGAACGTCATTTCACATATGATGTGCTCAAGTATGACAATATTAACATAGATACAATTTATTTTCGAAAAATAATGGCAGGACAAGAGGGGACGAGGGCTAGAGAGTTGAAAGCAGAGATTTTGAAGGTACAAGTGGTGCAACATATAAATTTATTATGCATATTAGACATTGGAAATGTACTTTCGAAAAGATAAGTTTGATTTGGTTATTGTAAAAAAAAATCGTTGGTAAGATTTCTATGTTCTCTTGTATGCAAGTAACTACTCCATGAAGACAATTTGATATGTTGAAATTGAATTTACGAAATTCAATATTGGATCATGGATATTTTAAATGAATTTCCTAGATACAGAGAATCATAACATTCATTAAATCTTCATCAAGAACAATGTCATTCATATGAGCACGGAGACTTCGTGTATTGAAACTTGCAATTGTTAAAGTATTTTCATTTTCTATCATCTTCTCGACGTACTACAATTTCCATGATGCTTGAGCTCTTAAGTGTTTTGTTTCTTCTAATACTTTCTTATTTACACAATATTTTTTATGTGTTAGTATTTGAGGAAGATACAACGATTCCATCATTCTAACATGCAACAATGTTGTATAAACTAGTTCATGTGTTGATATTCCACTTGGATCAAATGCAAGTCCATTTAACATTAAACCCTGTGATCAGTGAATTGTTCTAGCACAAGCTAGTTGTATCGAAAATTGTTTGTACACTATAATTGTAAATATCTTTCTATTACATGTCAGTGGATTTGAAACACGCAATATTGGAGTCAAGTCAAATGAAATGTTTTTGTCATACAATTCACGATACTTATTTATTTGAAGTTTATCGATATATGAATTTATGAAATCTATCCATAACACATCAACATTATTATTATTTTTCATATATTTTTTTCATATCACATCAGTGCCATTAACGAGACCATCTTTTGTATTACAGGCCCCTACATATATTTCAACAAGAACATTGCATTTGATAAGTATTGTCGACAGTAATCTCAATGTTTTCTCATATGCAACAAATCCTATTTTCTTATCATGAGATTCATTAATTGCATTAAGAACTATTAGCTCTTAATTTAAATGTAACAACATTTTTTCATTATGCTTTGGTACATATCTATTTTTGTAAAATATATATGGAAACAATGGATCCATTGAGGCAGGTTTGTAGCACTTATTGTATATATATTTTATGTCTTCATCATATTGTAGATTCACTTGCATTTTGTTAAGGATTTCAATGAACTTTATATCTTTTTACGCATTTTCATGCGCAACTCATAGCATTTGACTTTCTCTTTCCAAAAATCATATATTAGTTTTTTGCCCACTAAAATTGGTTTCTCAAAAACCATAGAATCTTTGATCAGTTTCACTTGGAATAAGTCACATAAAAATATAACATCAATATTTCCAAAATAATCCAATGGAGTATAATTAATTTTGCACAAGAAATTGTAGACATGGTATAATAATGTTGAACCTATCAAAGATGCTTCATCAATTAGCATAATATGAACTTGTTCACAATGTTTGTCAATGTGTCTAATTTTTCACCTTTAAGTGAAGATATTCTGATTTTTTAAATGGCAAATGGAATGCATAATGCAATGTTATATCTCCCACATTGAACGTTTCCTTCCCTATATATGTTGTGATGATTCCTTTTAACTAACATGGGTCATATTTGAACATGTTATTGCATAAGTGAATCAGATATTGGAATATTTCTATAACAGTAAATATTTTTCCAACCCCCCTATCGGGTCTGTTACAAGTACATAAAATGGGTCATTTGGATTTTTTTTCTTCTTGTCAACTATTTCTTTCACTATTCTTGCCTGTTATGGATTAAGCATTCTCATGATTTTATATAATTTTGTTTCTTTTAATACTTGTCGCTACTTTACAAGTTCATAAGGTCTCTCAACAATTGATTTTGCAATTTTAGCCTTTTGTAAATATTATATATGATTTGATGTCGTATTATTGATAACATTTTCAGTTTTCCATTTCGTCACAAGCAGATAAATTTGTTTCAAACAATTCGCTCTCTTTGTTTATAAGCTCAACAACTATGCTATCAATATCAGTCCACATTGTCATTGTTTCATTGAGGAATTTTTTCTTATTGCATTTTATGGTCTTCTCAAATAAGAAATATGCATTCTTCCAACTCAAACATATTTCCCTAAATATGTTTTCATCTCTACAATATGGGACATACAACATCAATTTTTCTCTAATATTTATCAGCATCAATATGTTTATTATACTTTACATGCCTTATAACATATGGTTTGTCAGCATTTCCTCGTTTTTTGCCTTATAGTGTATAACATGATGCAAATTTCACTAAACATACATGTTCGATGTTTTTTGGTCATTGCATATAGTGTTCGATAATTCATAAACATGCTATGTTTTATGAATCATCTGGTTCACATTCCAAGTATCTTGGTTTCTTTAGTAATAACGTTTGAACATCTATTGTTGAAGTATTAATAATGTACATTTTCTTGAACTAGTATTCAATGGCATTGACAACACTATATATATATAGCTTATTTTGCAGACATTTGTTGTAAGTTCAGTAAAGCTTTTCCAAGTCTTGAAATTGTTTTAATGACCTCACCATCATTTTTTTGGCACTTGCTTTGCACATGTTTAAACATCGATATCATTGTTTTATCTAACTTTGTCATGTATGAATTAAATTAAGTTGTATCATATTAATCAAGTACAAATTAAGCATCAGTATTTGCACCCCATATTTATGAAATACATTGGTCAAAGCTATTAGTACAAATGTTTGTTGGTTCTCTTTTCAACAAAATTTTTCTTTGTCTCAAAGTACACTGAGTTGCATAAATATAATCAGATTCGCTTATACTAGAAAACTATCAAATGTATATGTCTCATCATATTCCATATGCTCTAGTGCATCAAATATCATTCTTGCATTCACTTTTGTCTTTGCAATGTTGAATTCCATAGGCTCAAGTATGTGTGTTCATGGCATTGGTGGTATCGAAAAATTTAACCTGTAATGCATATGTTTTTTTTTCTACAAGTGCTTGTCTAACAATGATGTTGGAAAGTTTTTATATTTGTAGGTTGTTTGGTTGAATCAAAATACAAGTACTTGTCAACAAATTTTTTTATTTTAGTATATGTATTTGTTCCATAGATGGGAGAATTCTTAAATCATATTAATCCATGTTCATGTTGGTTTCCTCCATTTTGGAATTTTGTTACAAATAAATTGTCGACGATATCACCAAAGTACTTGGAATTGTGTGAAATTAACTAACGCAGAGCATTCATTTTGATTTTGTAATATCGTACACCAGTGGCTGGTTCATTCCTTAGCAAGGTACCAATATCACCTTCATCTACTTCATTTTCAGTAGACGGTTTTATTTCTAGGTGTATTTGCTGTAAAGAATTAACTAAATGCTCCCATATGTGTTCAACACAGATAAACGAAACAAATAAAGTGGGTGGACCTATCTATCGGATCATTTCATATAAGTTCTTGCGAAAATGCAAAAATTAGTTTGGAGATGTATGTATTCGCATAAGATCCATATAGGCAATGTTTGATGCAAAAATGTGTTTCAAATTAGCCTTTGTTTTAACATCTTTAGCTATTAGTTTTTTATTTTTAAATATACTTTTCTTATATGAATCCAAATACAAATGAATACTTCATTGAGGATAACTCACACTATTTTGTAAAACAAATTCATTATATGATATGCAAAATCATGATCTTAATGCAAAACTTCCCACTTAGTAATATCCTGAAATGTAAAGTTTCTTGTAACACTTTCTAATCATTTTTTTATGTAAAACAATGTGGGAAATTTCATCTCTTACAAATACTTATCTTTGAATATGCCCAAAGGCTTATAGCCTTCACCCAAAGCAATGCTTATTATTGTGAAGATCATAAATACTATACGAATTGCTAAATCCATGTAACATTGTCTTTGTCAATGGTCCTTCATCACAATAATCATTATCATCACTACTTTTTGTATTTGCATCTATCTTACATGCATATGCACCTTTATTTTAATCAAAGACTTGTTTCCAGTTTTCGTTTAATTTCACATTCTCTAGTCTATAGAGTGGAGTTTTACACAATCGTCTCAATGCCCTCATGAATTTATGAACACGTATTTTCCCGACAACAAATATGTTTTAAACGTTAAATGTATTATAATTACGACGAGCACAGTACTAGATTCATGTATGTCACAAGGGACTGCAATTTGAATTCGAGATATGTTAGCAGGTACATTGATTAGTCCACCAGTCAATGTCAATTTTGGTTTTCTCAAATGTTTTCCAAGTTATCAAATTTGAAAAATCAGTAATCATAATGTTATCAATCATTCCTCTAATTCCTAAATTTATTTCACTATAGAAAATTTTCTATTATGGCTAATTTTCTCTCGAAGTGAAAATTTCATAACTTTGTTCATGTCTAGTGACTTTCTACATTTTTTGCATATGCATTTAATTTTCGACACATCGCTAATTTGTTTTTCTATGACATTTTTTTTAAACCAAGTTTGATTGCAAATTTCATAGTCATGAACAAGAACATATTTAATTTTCTTAAAATATTGTTATTCGGCTAATGTATCCATTATGTAATTGAATATTTGTGAGAATATATTTTGTTTATTAGCAAATACACTATCTTGTATTGAATTTCGTTGTTTTGATCCTCCAGTAATCCATCTTGTTACAATGAAATTTTTGTTTCTCATGTACTTTTTGAGTTCACGCAACAAAGAATGTGGTATTTTGCTTCCATTGAGAGATTTTGTATTAAGTTACATAATATTTTCATCAATGTTCATGTTTTTAGAGCTAGAATCGAATGGCTTGCATGTTTTTCGTAAGAACATGTATTTTGAAAACTTATTTCTTATCTATTTTTTTATTATATCCATTGATATTCATGAATTCTTAATTGCATTGATAGATTTTGTATCAATTTCTATGTGATTTTCATTCACGCTGATGTTTTTGAAGTCAGACGTATTAATGTCTTTTTGTTTTTTATTAAATTTTTCTATAAATTGTTTTTCGTTGATTGTTTCAATAGTACATGGATTGTTGTTTTGTTCCAATATTTCTTTGAGAGGTTCATAATGAAAATGACTTGTGACCATACCAAATTGCATAATATGGAATAACGGCCCATCTTCCCAGAATGCATGAAATTCAGACAATATCTAGACTGTTAACAGACCATATGCATATAGTTATGTTGAAAATATATCGTGTCCAGTCATAAAAAAATATACCACCGTCTATATTTGTTTTTCATATGCGATTAAGATTTGTATAATGTATTCTTGCCAATTTTCTATTTCAAGAAATGGCTTAATTCCATTTTTGTCCATGTATTTTTGTATACAATTTAATGCAAATGAATCATTATTGTGTTGCAAAAAGTGTATGCAATTATTTGTCATAAACAAGAACATCATACTCATTCTCCATCAACTAGCATATTGTTTAAAAAAAAGCTCACTGTAAATACTCTTGAATCCATAAAATGTCTTAACCATATAATTATCCATGCTTTTATCTATCTGCATCCATCCATGTTATGTTTCTTTGTATGTTGTTATATTTATTATAGGTTCATGGTCAAGTCCTACCGAATGTTTTTTCTTGCAGATGAGTGGTTTGAAATGTCTGGAAATTGTCATGGAACAATATGTCATAACCTTATTTGCACAAATCTGAATTAAAATGCAAATAGTTTTTCATTGTTGTCTTTGACCAAAGTCTTATGGGAATTTTCAGCCAATTTGATAACCAATGTATACAAAATATGTCTCCCCAAAGTATTCTTTCCTCTGTAGCGATTGTATGTGAAATTAATTTTGTCATCCTTTCCAAGTAAACATATGGGTTCTCTACACCATCTATATGTTTTAATGCATCTATATTCAATTCGTGTTGGTAAGATAATATGTTTTCGGTATTTCCTTCATGTAAATAATTCCTAAAATGTTCTATTGTTTCTTCACAATTTTGTTGTTGTGTATCTAAAATGAAACAGAGTTTGCATACTATCGAATAGGAAATCTCCCACCTCATATGCAAAAAATTTCCAATGAAATAGATTATGATGCCTTAGTATTGCATCTGGACCATTGCTTTCTATAGAAAACAAATGCTTCTCCATCAATGCTTTAACAATCACACTTCAAACATGTTTTTTCATGATTTCTTTAGCAATTACGTTTCAAAAATAATGAAAGAGTATTTAAATTTCACTATGAATTATTGCTCAACGACAAGCAGAACATAAACAATGTACATGAAATCAAGTAAAATGATATAGATATAATTGATTTTCCTAAAACTTTTATATACAAACGAGATATAGAATCAAAAAACAAATGATACATAACGTACCTAATGTAGATATTTTAAAGTCAGTATCTATTTTCAGAAACAAATATTGTGTACAATTATTATGCTCACAAGAAAAATGCACAATTCTCATATCAAAAGTATCAATTCTAATAACAAGAGCAAAATCATTCGTAAAAATCATGCATCCCCAAAAAAAGAATGCATGATCAACACTTGGCCAATGCAACTACCAACACGTTACGTGTTAAAATAATGCTACAACAGTTGTATAAAATTTAGAACATTTGATTTAGGATTCATAGGCTAAAGAGCAAGTTATTTGTTCTTGTTGTTGTTGTTATTATTATTATTATTATGAAAAATATATCACAAAAGCCTCATAAAACTTAGACCATTTGATTTATGATTTACGCCAAACAATGAGTATACAAAATAACAAACACAATATTTCAATGGAAAAATTTTGTACTTTTGCATTGTTAGGATATTCCGACACATAGGAAATAGTTAAGCATAACTTGGTCTAGTGTAGAGTTAGGTAAAGTGTGTTTCTTTACTATGTACTTTTGTAACTTACAATCCGATGGTCACGATATGTAGTGATCTGACGGTTCATTCTCTCCTTGGTATTACCGACACTTGATCCGTGGCTTAACACCCGATTGGTCCATGATCTCTATTTAAAGAGCATGTAGGGTCATTTGTAGGGTAACCGTTCATGAGAGAAGCTTACGTAAATTTTCATTATTTTATTAATAAATTGCCTGAAATGGCCACGTTGGCTCAGGCCATGGACCGTTTTCCTCTTTGAGGGTTTTAACCACGTCAACAATACTGGTGTATTGATCTGTGATTTGTTTGTGAGCTGTGCCCTTTGGTGTTTTGTCTGAGGAACTTACCTTGTAAATTCCTACATGCATTCACTTCTCCTCTCGCATAGTTCCCTCGCACACAAACATAGATTGGAGATGTTGTTTGGGATCAATTGAAAATTGAAAATGTATTTTGCAATATATCATAAATGTGGAAAACATCCAACATTCCCCCCTTCTCAGATTAATCCACAAGTTAATGAAGCTCATGTTGCTTCTGATATCGAGGATATGTAGAAATTTACATAGATCTTAGTTTTCTTTCATTTTTTTCCTGGGGGAGTTAATAAAGCAAATAAGTTTAGAATAACTTCACATCAATCCTTCTATGAATTTCTAAACACTAGAAAAAGGAATTGTATTTCTATAAATCAATACACATATACCATTAACTCTTCACAATGAAATGTCCCACACATACTCTGTTCATAGCAATAACACAGTCAGATTGCTCACGAAACCCCCCATTCTATTGCACATAACTCGTTTTCCAATTTTTTTTATTGTCAATAGAAAACACATATACTTCCAATTTAAAACAAATGCATATGTGTCACATTTCACAGCAAATCCATTTTGTGCAAAAATATCACATATTAAGATTAATAGTTTAAAAATAATTTCCATAGGCACCACCACACACAATGAAAATTAACAGTTTTAATCATTGTTTTCTCTCGAAAATACCCCAACCTCTACAAATATACATAGTTCTAAAGTCAAAGCTCTTCATAATTTCTCCCCCGCACATACTGCGTACTCCACATAGTAAAATATCTGCACAATGAAACATTATAATATTCCCCGCTCTCTTGCACATACCTATCCTTCGTACAGTCAAAGCTCCGCACAATCAAACATAACAATAATAAAATATTAACATTAATATTTTAACATTAATTTCCACATGCACTCCTTGTTATGGTGAAAATACCTTGTCCTAATAAAATATTTGCATAATGAAATATCTTGCATAAATCACGTCATAAAAAAATATTCAATTCTAACACCAATTCCCAAAGCAATAACACACTGTCAGAGCATTCTCGTGAAAATACCCCGTCCTAATAAAAGATTCATACAAACTTCATCATGCACAAAGATTCAATTCTAACGCAAATTCCCAGAGCAATAACACATTCTTAAAGCACTCATGAAACCACCCCCCACTCTCCAGCACCTAACCCATTTTCCATATTTTTTATCGTTAATATAAAAAAACATATGCCTCTAATATAACCCAATTATCCACTCTACACAAAAAAAAACCTCACAGATTAATATCAGTAGTTTAACAATACCCTATGCACCACCTTGCAGAATGGAAATCATCAATATTAATAATTTTGCAAAGATTTATAGCTATAAAATCAAAATGTCTATGCCACTTCTCTCTTGCACATACCTCATACTCTGCATAGTAAAATCTCTGAACAACGATATACCCCATCTTTCGTAAACATTCATAAGTTATATGATCTAGAAATTTGTAAAAGTATCTCCGCTCAACGACCTATGTAGCGTCCTCCCCTCCCTCTCACGGATAAACATCAATAGTTAAACACTACCCTATGCACCATCCAACACAATGAAAATTAACAATATTAATCATTTTACATAGTCAAAGCTCTACACAATGAAATGTCACGTGCATACTTTATTCATGGAAATAACACAGTCAGAGCACTCACAAAACCCTTCGTTCTCCCGCACATAACTTGTTTTCTAGTTCTTTTTATTGCCAATAGAAAACACATATGCTTCCAATATAACACAAATACATTGTCCTACACAATTTCTCCCCCGCACATAATTCGTACTCCGCACAAAAAAATCTCCGCACAATGAAACATAATAATATTCCCTTCTCTCCTGCACATACCTTGTCCTTCGTAAACATATGACCAAGAAATGTGTAAAAGTATTAGATTTGTTCGGGAAATCTACAAACATACCTCATCTTCCGTAAAACCAAAGTTTTTCACAATGAAACATAATAATAATAACATATTGACATTAATATTTTAACATTAATTTCCACATGCACATGTTCTCCTGAAAATACCTTGTCCTAATAAAAGCTTTGCACAATGAAATCTCCCGCACAAACCTTTTCATGCGCAAAGATTCAATTCCAACATCAATGCTCAGTGCAATATCAGATTGTCCCTACAAAGAAAAAGCAATAGTATTAACAATGCAATACACATCCATAGTATTGTTAATTATCTCGTGCGAAAGACAATTATCCTTCTCATTCCGCACAACCACGTTAGTATATTTCACACTATATATGAATTAATAAATAATGGTAGACCATAAAATCTTTAGTATATTATAGCAATTAATTAATGATAATATAATTAATTAATCTTGTTTCAGACATTGTGCAGAGATCAGCCTTTGTGTGTAGGTTTCATTAACTCTAAGGTTGGTAATTTCATTTAATCTTTTGTGTGGAGCTTTTCTCATGTGGAACTTTCCACACAGTGAAAGGTCCACACAAGTTATCGATGTCGTTTGTTTTTGTTTTATTGGGTGCAGGGAGTTTATTGTGCGGAAGTGTAGACAAAACACTTTCTCTGCACAAAAACTCCATGGTGGGCATACATACATACATCATTATTATTTTCAATATTATTAAGGTCACTTTTATTATTGCTTCTTCCAAGGAGAAAAATGGCAAAGCAGCAACATCCCTTGTTCTCCCACGCATACCCCATTTTCCAGATTTTTTTATCGTTAATAGAAAACACATATGCCTCCAATATAACCCAATTATCCACTCAATGCAAAAAAATCCCATAGATTAACATCAATAGTTTAACAATGCCCTATGCACCACCCCGCACAATGGAAATCAACAATATTAATCATTATGCAAAGATTCATAGCTATAAAATCAAAAGCTCTATGCAACTGCTTTACCGCACATATATGATTTGCAAATTTATAAAAGTATCTTTGCTCAATGTAACATCAATAATTAAAAAATGCCCTATTGTTATAGACAATTTTGGGCACTTCAACCCCAAGCATAAAATGTCCATAAACCAAGGGCTCCTAAGTCCCTAAAAGTGTTGTTCTAACCCCTAAAGGAACAAGGTCAACTGATTACAACTTCTCCAAGAAGTTCTCCATGAAAAACTGCTCAGAACTGGTCAAATCAGGATCATTTCACCTGCTCCATAGGCAAAGTGCGTTGCATCTCACCTAAGTACACTCTGTGGGTGTGTTGCATTTCAAAAAGCCCTTCTATGGGGTGCGATGGGCGAGAAGTGACAAATGGCAGTGTCAATCCGCGAGGTGGAGAGGCATGGAATCTTCCAGAAACTTCTCCTGTGACACTTGCCTCTCTGAATTCGACCGAGGATGAGTAAGAGATCATCAATCTCCAAGTGGAAGCAAGAACTATCAGTGGAAAGAAACTAATCAAATCACAAGCTGACTCATCTCCCTTACAGATATCTATATATGGATCCCTCATCCCAGAGATCCAGAGGCTGGAATTTTGCGTCTTGTAAGGAATTGTTGTTTGTTTCTTGAGGCAAAATCATAGTGTTGGGTGATCTAAGCTTTGTATGAGGTGAAGAAGGGCTTACTTGCTGAGAGGATGATGCTGGGTCAGAACCACTGGTTGTAAATCTCTTGGCTCTTTCTTGATTATCAATAAAAGCTATTCAATTTTTCCTCCATACTCTTGTGTCGTTTATGTTTTATGCATTTGTATGGTCAATTTACATCTGATCCTAGATTGTTTATGATAATAGATCCATGTTCTTGTATAGTGTTATGCTACTTTGATTCTACAGGTACTCTATGAAGCTGGGTGTACAAGGAAGCAAGTAGCAAAAGACTATCAGAAGAGAGAGGAATCGAACTAGGAGCCAAGCGCAAGACAGAGGTTGGTCTCCTCTATTCTTCTCTCATCTATCTTTCATAAAGGAAAAACGAAAGTAGCTTTACTTTGTTTGTTTCTAAGGTAGCTACCACACCTTAGTGGGATAAGCAGTTCTACATAGACACTTTTCCCTGTAACAAAATGACGACTCCACTGGGGAGAAACTAGGTTGTTTGTTTATCTACGTTTTTGTTTACTTTATAAACTTACAGACGGAGCCTGAAGTCGAGCTAGGTAGCTTTCGAACTGCATTTTCTATGCAAATTCAAAGTAGATAAATGTCGCTTCAGTCAATCTCCAGGTTTTGTTTATGAATTAAACAACTGATTTACAAACTCTCTAATTGCCCTTGTGGTGGCTCTAGTAACCTCCTTAGATCTACCCCTATTGTTGATTTACTTATTACCACTTGCTCGGCCAAAATCCCTGAACTAAACTACAAACTGTGACCCGGAACCCAAGCAAAGTCTCGTCTCTGGCCCAGCGCAGTCTCTATTCTGTGAATCTGAAATTCAATGCACTTCCCGAGTGTAGTAGGTGCCCTACATTTCAAATTCACTGTGTTACAAGTGCGCTGATCAGACTAGACATTGTTCCTGAATGTTGGTTTCTGTTCATTCTTTTCAGTTCTATTCATGAGTTTTGCTGCCTATGGTCAGTACACCTCTGTTTGAAACCCCTTTCCTTGCTGTTATTCCGCCTCCATTGTGCAAAGAACTGTAAATGTTTTTGTGTATTTGTTGAGTCATTTTCAGTTCTCCTTTGCAGAAAGTAACGTAATTGTACTGTCGCTTCTTGATTTGAAAGTGTCGCAAGTGTCGTTTTCAGTCATAGGAGAGAGTCTGATTGCTCTTGGTAGTCGATTACTCTGTTACTGTTGTATTTGATATGAATTTGTAGTTTTTCTAGTGTCGAAAGCAAGTCTTCATTTCCAAATCGCAAAGTGTTGTGATTGTCTTCATTTTGATTTTGAAAAGAAACTTGTTAGTAATTGTCGCTTGAAAAGTAATTCAGGTTTGCGCATTAGCTTTCTTTTTATCATTCACATATTAAGAAGGCTGAAAACAAATACATGCATGTGCATTTGCATTTAGATTGTTTGATTGGTTTGATTTAGGATAGTGCATATAGTGTGTGCTCTTTGCTCTTTATTGAAAGAATTTTGTCTTTCTTTCCTTAGTAGCTAGGATTTTCATTGCACAAAGAAGATAAAAGACTGTTTATCATCTTAGATTTCATTTTAGGAATTGTACATCTACATCACGTGGTGAACCTGAAAGGAAAATTTCTTAAGCAAGATCAACTATAAAATAAATTTAATGAATCTAACAACGCTTTGGAACCTAACGCACACCATCTAGAAGTCTAGGCTAGAGACGTATTCCGGCGTCGTCAAACCTGGTAACTGTTGTTCTCACTGTTGATTGGGTGATTCCTCCACTTTGAGACGATAAGTGCCAGTACGGACTTGTGCTCCCACGTACCGTCGAGTATATTTTGGGAGACCACAATAGGCTTAATCCTTTATCCATAGGAAGCCGTGTCTGCCGCCCTATCGATCGCAATGCACTGAACACAGCATTAGGGAAGATTGACTGTCATACCGTAAGAAGTATTCTATAGTTTTGTGATTGGTTTGGTAATCCCTCTACCTGGATTTCCAGAGCAGTCCCTTTCGTTCCTTTTCAGACTCCTTAACAGAAAAGGTCCATCTGAGCACTTGTCACTTCAGGCTCATTAAAAATCTAAGGCGACTAGAGTCATCTTTTGTTTTTTCTCGACTCTTTAAAATTGAAAAAACAAGTTGTGTCAAAGTGTCTAAAATTTATTTTAAACGGAATAATCATCACCTTTCCTACGTTGGTCTTAAGTTGAGAGAATGGAGTCCACCAACCAAGGAATTCCCCTTGGAGGAAATCCTAGTCCCTTCTCCTCTTGGGGAGATGTTGGTGCACCCCATATGGCCACATTGTCACTTCCAGGATTGACAATCGGCTTGCCCGTATGGCTCTTCTCAACCTCTGTTGTTCAGAACACCATAATTCCTGAACAATCGATTCAGCAACTAGACGATTCCAGAGTTACCCACCAACCTTCTACTTCCTCCAATTATTCCTCTCCTCCTTCCTCTTCGCTTGATGGGGCTGATAAAGCCAAAAATCAAGTACCTGAGAAGAAGAAGGAAAAGAAGAAGAAAGAGAAGAAGAAGAAGGAGCCAAAAGCGAAAGGGGGCAACCAAGCATCGTCTAGCGAAATCCACACACTGCACCGACCAGGCCTAAATCGCCATGTGTCATTTGCAAAGGAGACCACTATCATAGAAATTTTCCCTGCATCCCTCAGATCTTAAGGGACTGGTCTCCTCGTTTGCACAATCCGGTGTCATCAACCTCTGATGATCATGTTGAAAACACACCATCGACTAGTGAAAGTGAAGCCCCAAGACAAAAAGGAAAATATAGATTTCCTTGTAAACTGTGTGAAGGTGATCATGACATCCACCGTTGTCCCTTCTTAGATGAGGCTAAAAGAGTTTTGGACGATCGTCCGGTTTCATCGTTACGACTTCCTCCTGGATATAAAAAACTCTTGCCGAGTCCGTCACTAGTTGAAAATTCGGCTGACCCGCCCAGGTGGTCGGCTGAAGCGTCTATCATTGAAGACAAACCATCTGAACCCATACCAGATGAAAGTCAAAAGGTCGAGGCGGCAGTTGACCCGGTCTTGCCTTCAGAGGTTCCAGCTTCAGATGATACAGTCACCGAAGAGAACAAGGATGACACCGTCTAAATTCTTTTCGTCAGCACAGACTCTGATGAACATGGGGGCAATTTACCCATTCCTTTACCACAGGAAGGAAGTTCGTCAGAGTCGTACCCGACCGTCTATTCGGTCCCACCTCCAAGCAACCTAGTTGTTTCCTTTGACTGGAATCAACTAGGCAGACCCCATTTACCGGCTAGTGTACCATTCCGAATCATTGCTCAAATATATAGAATGGTTATGGCCGGTACCATCATAGATGAAGGGGCTTCTGTGAGTATCCTTTCCTCGACTACTTGGAAAGCGCTTGGTTCGCCATCACTTTTTCCTGAGATGAGAAATCTAACAGGCTTTGACAAAGGAACCAGTCGACCATTAGGGATCCTTCCCAATGTGCCCATAACATTGAGAGGGAAAACCGTTCATATGAATGTAATGGTAGTCCAAGGACCCCTGGATTATAATCTACTCCTTGGACGAGACTATATTTATTGCATGGGAGCCATTGTCTCATCACTCTTTAGAGTAATGTGTTTTCCGCACGAAGGAAGAGTGGTCAAGCTCGTAGACCAGCTTTCATTTCCCGGATCACACATAGCAAATAGTCATATACCATCCCTAAATGGTCTCTTCACACAAGGAATGTCTCATCAATCTCCAGTCTATCCACCTGATGAGCGCGAGTGATTCGGGGGGACATGAATGAAACCCAGGGGGCATGCACCCTGGTCTGCTTCGGCAGGAAAACTTCGGGTATAGGGTAGGTTTCCACGAGAGATATATGACTAGTCTGGACTCCCGTCCGTGATTGGAAAAGGGGGTTAGACTGGAATAAGATTCCCTCTTCAAAGTTATGTGATTGGATTGTCTCACCTTTGTCTATTTTGGTAGACATCGCCGAAGAAGTGTTTTGTTTGCGCTATTAATAGAACAATCTTTGGTAACCTGAAAGAGGTATACCTTTCCTGATAAAAAAATGTTTTGTCGATAGAATAAAAGGTGACCTTGAAGCTTTATTTTATACCTGGGGGCATGCAAACCTTTTGGCATGCAAGCGAAGAGCGGCTATTTGTTTTTTTAAATTTGTAGGTCCTCTAACCCTTTAAACTCGTAGGATTGGTCGTTTCCTAACTTGCATAAAGAAAGGATGTGGGGAAAAACTCTAAAAATTGTCGTTTTCATATATGATACATTCTTATTATACGACTGGATTAATCGAGTAGTTTTAACGCGGACTTCATGCTCGTTAAAAAATAAACATAAGAAATGAGCAAATGTTTCCCCCAGCGTTTAAGCTCAATAAAAAATGGACCAATTCCCGGTAAATAATCATCGTGAATGTAGTACTTCAGCCTTTAAAGCCTTGGTCGTGTTCCCATCATCACCTCCACTTTGTATTGGCCGATCATTCACCTCCATTTGATTGTTTACCCCTTTTGAGGAACAGCTGCGAAGAGTGATCCTGCTAGCCATCCTTGTAACACTGCCGTGATTGGGAAATTCCAAACCATACCTGGAATCAGCTGCTACCCAATTTTATCACTCCTTCCTTAAAGACGAGTCTCCTTTAAGCTCTTTTCAACTGACTCGTAAAATATGAAACGATTGCCGAGCCATTGGCCTCTCCAGCTCGTTAAAAGGGACCATAAGTGTTATCCCTCCTTTAGATTTTAATCTTTTTGGACCTGAGGGATTATTACACAAAAATATCGAGAACTTGCTTTGTTCGGCTCGTTAAAAGTATCGAAAATTCATCCCTTCTATATTGTTTTATACTTTTTCGGACTTAAGGGATTAGATGACGAAAAAGGAATTTTGGAGTTTCCTTTACATCCCTTTTCAGACTCTCTAAAATTGAAAAGGACCGAGTTATCTTTGTCGTTAAACTCGTTGAAACCTAATAGCGACAAACTTGTCCATAGCAGACAAGAACGAGTTTCACTATCGCTAGGCTCGTTAAAACATAGCGATGGGTTTGCCCGAAGGGAAAATTATAGAACAAGCATATGTTATCCTCCTCAAGCTTGACAAAAATAAAGAGGTACTAGTCAACAATGACTGGGGAAAAATTGGGAAGAAAACTTGAAGAAACTTTGTTGGTAGCAAGTCGCTCTTGAACATGACACTTTCACTCCGCATCCAAGTCGGGTTGGGTTGTTTCATTCACCGGTCACATCACCATGGTCCCATCACACCATCCACATTTGGGGTTAATGCTACCAATCCATCATGTCAGTGTCGCCGATATGTTCAAGAGAAGTCATTCAGAGAATTCACCTGTGTCTCACCCGCTGCAATACATTTACGCTCCATTCTTTCATGACTGCCACCCTGAACCTTATATCACTAGATCGTTTTCACCTCCATTAAAATCATTTGCTCTGTTCCGTGTCATTGATGTGGGATTCATTAAGGCCCTCCTATGACAGATCGCTTCTTGTCGACATCAGCTCATTATCTAAGAAGTTGATCTAGGGACACCCCTTTCAGTACTTTGAAGCTTGCATGCCTCAATGGCAAGTTTCTCACTTCCGGCAACAGGTTTACATCAATGGCCTTTGACCGAAAGATTTTGCGTGGTGTTCGAATCCAAGTCCTTTATTCACACCACGTGAATTGTACTGCAGTACCTTGAGGGTCATTATCATTATCGGTGATTCCTCTCGCGCCTGTTAATAGCTTACATCATTGGCTGCTAATCAGGCGATGTCTTTCCATGTTCGACTCCAGAACATCTCTCACATGGATAGACTTGTACTTCGAGTGAAGATCGAACGAGATTGAAGACCTGAATCTAGTTTCATCCATCCGGGCTGCGATATATATTCATGGAAATAAAGACATCAAATCTACATCGTTGCTGCACAGATAATCATCCAATCAAAGGGATGATGACTCTACCAGAATCATCAATCTACACTCAGACGATTGTCTGTCCTATGTACATGAAAATGAAGTTATAAAGTTGAGCATGGGAATTCCCGCCTCATCTAGATCATGAAAATATTATGAAGATAATGTATTGTGTTGTATCTTATTACAGGTCTCCTCCCAGCTTGAAAGAACTTCGGATCCTCATGATAAAGCATTTCACCCGACATCAAAAAAGATTAACGACCTCATGCTTTAGGGGGCAACTGTTATAGACATTTTTGGGCACTGCAACCCCAAGCATAAAATGTCCATAAACCAAGGGCTCCTAAGTCCCTAAAAATGTTGTTCTAACCCCTAAAGGAACAAGGTCAACTGATTACAGCTTCTCCCAGAAGTTCTCCATGAAAAACTGCTCAGAACTGGTCAAAACAGGATCATTTCACCTGCTCCATAGGCAAAGTGCATTGCATCTCACCTAAGTACACTCTGTGGGTGCGTTGCATTTCAAAAAGCCCTTCTATGAGGTGCGATGGGCGAGAAGTGACAAATGGCAGTGTCAATCCGCGAGGTGGAGAGGCATGGAATCTTCCAGAAACTTCTCCTATGACACTTGCCTCTTTGAATTCGACCAAGGATGAGTAAGAGATCATCAATATCCAAGTGGAAGCAAGAACTATCAGTGGAAAGACACTAATCAAATCATAAGCTGACTCATCTCCCTTACAGATATCTATATATGGATCCCTCATCCCAGAGATCCAGAGGCTGGAATTTTGCATCTTGTAAGGAATTGCTGTTGGTTTCTTGAGGCAACATCATAGTGTTGGGTGATCTAAGCTTTGTATGAGGTGAAGAAGGGCTTACTTGCTGAGAGGATGATGCTTGGTTAGAACCACTGGTTGTAACTCTCTTGGCTCTTTCTTGATTATCAATAAAAGCTATTCAAGTTTTCCTCCATACTCTTGTGTCGTTTATGTTTTATGAATTTGTATGGTCAATTTACATCTGATCGTAGATTTTTTATGATAACAGATCCATGTTCTTGTATAATGTTATGATACTTTGATTCTACAGGTACTCTGTGAAGCTGGGTGTACAAGGAAGCAAGTAGCAAAAGACTATCAGAAGAGAGAGGAATCGAACTAGGAGCCAAGCGCAAGACAGAGGTTGGTCTCCTCTATTCTTCTCTCATCTATCTTTCATAAAGGAAAAACGAAAGTAGCTTTACTTTGTTTGTTTCTAAGGTAGCTACCACACCTTAGTGGGATAAGCAGTTCTGCATAGACACTTTTCCCTGTAACACCTATGCACAACCCCGCACAATGGAAATTACCGATATTTGTCATTCCACAAAGATTCATATCTCGTAAATCAAATTATCTACACAATTTCTCTCTTGTACATACTTTGTACTCCACACAGTAAAATCTCCAAACAACGAAACATAATAATATTGCTCGTTTCCTCACACATACCCCTTCCTGTATAAACATTCATACAATACAAATCTAGAAATTTGTAGAAGTATATTTGCACAACAACTTCCGTCCCCCCCATCCCTCGCCAACGCAAATGACCTACAACCACGTCAGTTATGTCATCATGGGAAGTGCAGTACCATAACAGTGTTAGTGTTAGTCTTAATGTCAAAGCATCAATGCCAGAGTACTCACTGACAGAATGGCCACTAAGGAAATTAGATTTTTAAAACTTTTAAATTAATTGTCAGGAATTGACAAATATCAAAAATAAAACGGTTTCCACCAGGGGAATCATGTCCCATCAAAACTTGCAAGGCCAATAAAAAATTAGAAATAATATTTCCATAAAACTATTAAATTATTTTTGAATTCCTACCAAAATAGAATAACTTAGCATTTTCCCGAAACTTTGGTTAAAATTGCAAAAGAACAGAAAAATAATACAAAGTCAATGAAATTTGACCAAGAGGCGAATGATATAGTCCCTAATGAGGCAGGGACTAATAAGGAGTTTGGTCAATGCTTCAAGTGAGTGTTTAGAAAATTGACATGTGTAACTAACATAATAACTAATTAATGATAAAAAGATTATATTTTGTTGATTTTTTTAATATATATAGAACATTTAATATAAGTGTGAATAAAATAATATTAAATATATAATTTTATGATTAAAAAATATTTGTAATATAAAAAATATTTATAATATAAAAATATTTATAAAATATTTTATTAATTAAAATATTATATATATTTTTTGAATTAATAAAATAATAGTATTTAAGTTAATTTGAAAAAAATAAAATTGATTATAAGAATTAAAATGAATTTAGAATGCATATCATTTAAGTCTTTTCCTACACATTATACACTTAAATTTATTTATAAACTTCAACATAATAACTCAAACTTACTCAAAAACTTTAACATAATAACTAGATATAAGTATATCATTTCAAAATTGTATACCAAATATGTTTAGTTTATTTGTGTAATGTAGTTTTAAATTTTGATAAAAATTTAAATAAAAACATTTCTGGAAGAAATCACATAGGCCTATACAAATGAAATTTACAAATTTTTGTTTATCATTTTTTTTCTTTTTATTTTTTTTGTCACAGCGTGACAACATCTTGCTATAACAACATTTTCTTTATACCAAGTTTTAAAGCATTTTATTATTATTTCCAATGTAGGAAATGCCATCATTTAAATTTTAAATAAAATAATATAGAATAAGTACATATATCATGTATAGAAAAACTAAAATAATCAAGAGAAATTATGATATATAATAAGTATAAAACCATAGAGTATTGAATGCTAATGTCAAAGTCTACTTCTTTTATTCTAAAATATTTATTGAAATATGTATTTTCAAATCTAAAACAATGTTTTATCTATATCTTTCACCCTCAAACTTGTTCTTATTTAACATGCAAATTTCAACATAGTAACTTGCTTCAAGTGATATTTTTTCACCAGCATTATATTTTTCTACCTTATATAATCAGCCCATACCAAGCATGCCTAAGAACTAGACAAAGTGTAACTGCCCACAACCATGTTGAATTATTGGAAACCATCTTTTTAAATACGACAAGAAATGACTTGCAATTACAATTAGTTTCATTAAACATGTGTTCATAGTTGAAAAGAACAATTAATCAAGCCTTAGCAATAATTATGGAAAAATCCCTTATTACCAACTTACTATTCCAAAAATACAAAATTAATAATTAATTTTTATTTTCTATTTATTCATGACACAGACCACAGGGATATTTGTTGCATGTATCTCTTGTTCTGATGTATATTTGAATTGGATAATTTTATTTGACATGTATATTGATTATGATTACTATCAATCATATATAATATGCTTATAATATCATGTTAATGTTGATGTAAATTTAACTTATTGATCTGAATTGGATCATTATATTATTTGTAATCCATCTCAATTCTTTCGAATTGGAAAAAGTGGAGGAATCAACTCTCAGGACTATTTTGTTGGAAATACTAAGAGGGGGGTGAATTATTATTTCACTTATTTTCACACAATTGGTTAGACTCTTTTAGATATTTAGAGCATTAAACACAACATGAAACAATATACAAGAAATTTCACTCAACAAGCTTCATTATGTATGGTTTACGTACAAAATTACCAAATTAACTAAAAAAAAGTACAAGACTCCCCAAGGGTTTTAACAGAAAGGGTTGGAAGGAACCTAATACTCCCTAAATAAGTTTGGGCTCTCATACCAGGGACAATGACCCAACTATAATATGCTCATTGTCTACTACTATCACAAGCTACTACCTTTGTTGTCACACTTCACTGCCACTTCTGCTTCCATTGCTCCAATTGTTCATTGCCACTATTTCTATTGTCACTTCAGTTGCCACTACTTCAAATGTCCACTTACACTAGTGGTACTATCACTTTTTCTGTCACCGTTGTTGCACTACCATTTTCAATTCAACTTTCATTGTTTTTTAACTACCATTGTCACTCCTGTTGCCACCACTGCTATTGTCCAATGTCAATCATGTTGCCATTGTTGTTTCACTGTCACTTTCATTTATGTTTCAATATCACTGTCTACTTTCACCATTTCTACTTCATCAATGTCTATTGCTGCCATTGCCATACTTGTTGTCAACATTGCTGAAGAAAAGCATGAGTAGCACTACCATACATCATGTTTTCATAAGCCATATATTACTATCATAAAGTCACTTACATCCAACACATTTTCATAGGTTATTGTCATAGAATCACTACCACGTATATGAGCACAAATGTCACTACCTTGACATCATTTTCTTGACACAAGGATGTTGCCACACACTACAGTCATAGAGAGACTTCCATATATCTCAATTATAAGGATAGAATACCATTGTCATACATTAGTCCTTGCATAAATCCCTATAAAAAAAATGGTCCTCGTTTATAGCCCTAAATATTTGTCACAAAACTTTGCTCATCGAATATTCAAACCCTAGCAGTACATCAACCCTCAGAATTACTAGTTGTGCAACAAATGTTATTTCATATCAATAAATCATAATATCTCTTTGCCTCATATTTGTATAAGGTTCAAGATTGCTTGAGGATGTATTTCTATCATTATGTTGTGGGGATTTCTATTGTTATTTTCAAGTGATGATGACACCACTGGAATAGACTTGAACTCATTCCACACTGGCCAGTAAATCTGTTGACATGCTTCAACTATTTGGTCACCAATTAGGGCTTGTCAAAGATCCATCCTTGTCATTCTACTTGTGAGATACAAGATTGTTCAAAACCATTTAACCTTTGTTACATACCCCTTTGATACTTCAAGAATATCGATCATATATTATAGTGAATATATTACTATCAAACCTTAGATAGTAAAGTTCTTTTGAGTAGGGAAAGGTCAATCAGGTTACTATCTCTAACGAACAAAATACGTCATCATGGGACTTATATACCATATTATCTATTTTGTCTCATGGAATGAGGCAAGTATGATCCAAAACAAGTTCCTTAACTTTTGTCTACACTTAGAATGTTCTTAGAGTATACAGTCACTAGTTAGGGATGTGATATGGTCGTGGTACATTAGTTTTAGCCAAGTTGGAGAAAATTTAGGTACATTACCATTAAGAGATGTCAAGTACCAGCCAAAACCTCATTTTTAAAGCTCCCCTACAAGGTATGCAAAAGTAGACAGATCCACGAGCATTAGGTGTGTCTTATGATCTTCGATCAGCAAATGCATTATGAACAATTATGTTTACCATAGATCTGAGCTAAGGAAAAAAGGTTCGACAATGAGTATGATTGTGTGGAGACTTAAAGGATTATAATGTTGAATTATTTCCTAAATGATAAATTAATCCATGCTCTGATAACAAAAATTGATCACACATTTTGTTCCCATCGATAGGCCCTAGATTGAAACCTATATAGTGTTGAAGATGTTAATTTTCTTCTTCAAAAATTTGCCCTGATGTACCTCAAAAACTCATTTATTTCAATATAAAAGAGTATGGTAAGTTAGAGTGCCATCTACTGCTATATCGTTATACCATAGGATCAAATATGATTTCATAGAAGCTCATTGAATACGCCTTCAAGAAGTATGGTAAGGCATAGGTCAACCAGTGTGGCATCAACTTGCTTTTAGACTCATGGAAATGCCTGCAAGAAGACTCAAACGAAACCCAAAAATTTATTAACCCATAAACCCTTCCAACCATCCTTCACATCATACTTTTAACGCTCCTCTAGGACAAATAAAATACCAAAGATAATATTGAATGTTTTTCTCTACATTAGGAGATCAAGAGCACTAAAAAGTTCAACAAAACCCAACACAAAAATGTTTCCCTTCAAATTCCACCTGCAAACACTAAATGAGCTTCTTCATATGTGTCCCCCCCATAGTTTTCCTCCTTAGATAATCTACCGAGGTATTTGAAAACTATCGAAGACCATTACAGTCCATACACTTTAAAAACTATGCGAACTGTGACAAGTCCTTCCAGAGTAATGTAAGGGTGTATCCAAGAAAAGATAAATCTGGTCGGAGTATATTAATCCTTGAATGGTGTTGGCTACAGAGAAAATGAGAAGAAACAAATTCCACTGAATGATCCTATAATCCCAATGAAACCCTTTCAAGAAAGAAACCCTTATCCCAATTAAAACTTCAAATTTCGATCTCTAAAATTTAGATCTCCTTGAATACTAAGCTAAATTTTAGAAACCAATTTCAGAGTATGTGTGTTCAAAATTGCTTGCCTTTGTGAAGAGGATGAGTGCCTTTAAATAATTTTTTATGGTACCAAATGAAAAGGTCAAATATATGATTTTTGGAGGGGAGGAATGCAATTTTAATTTCAATTTTTGAGCCTAAACACTCCCTCCAATTTTTTGACCATAGATCCAAGAACCTTCTTTAAAATGAATCTGACTTGCACCTTTGACATAACTTGAATTTGAACTATTAATAAAATTAATTTTTCATAAATTTACCCCTTTTATTAAAACGTTTGTCTTTTCCATAATTCAAATAATAATGTGATACCACATCAACGCTTGTTTGGGGTTTTTTACTACAATGCGGGTGCATTATCTTTGACTGGGAATAACTATCAAATCGTGAGGGCCCAAGAAACCATATCAACAAAATTGGCATGATGAGGAGAATCTAGTGATGATGGTATCCAAGAAAAATTCATTGATCTACTTCTGTAAAAATTCCAAAAAGTGTGGGGTATGATCATCATCTAGGGAATCCAAACCCTAGAGTTAGGGTTTCATCAATGCATCATCTCATCTGCACATACCAACATACTGAGGAAATAAATGATGATATCTTCCACCCACTTTCACATCAATGACAACGTACTCAACAATATTTTCCTTTTTCATTGATGTCAACACACTAATCATCACATGTTGTGTAGCATAAGCTTCATGCTCCTTCTCTTCGATCCTTTCCTAGATTCTATCCCCCTTTGACATCAATGGAAAAGGGTGATTGAAACAACCTTTTCATTGACTCTACCTTCATTTGACATGGCTCCCCCTGACATTGTTCTCTTACTATATCATATCTCTAATTACACAGTCTCCCCCTGACAATGTTCTTTCATGTTGCATCATCTCTTCCATTACACAGACTCCCCCTGAAAATACACTCTTTTCTTGCATCATGTCTTCCAATTGTGTGAGAATTCATTGTGAAACCTATTTTCTTTGCCAAACCCTAGTGGTCTTATCTTCTTGCCTAGTGAATGTCCTTCCTTCCTGGTTTTGTGGGGTCCACTACACGCTGCTTCTATAATCTCATATAAAATGACCAAAGTTATGACATAAGTAGCTCTCTACATCTAGTCTTAACAATGGAGCAAAGGTGTTGTAACTTTTGTTTTCGTAGGCATATGGGACTTTGTCTTGTCTTCCAAGAATTTTTTCTCTGGGTATTTGATAGAACCCCTATCATAACTCTTGCTATATACCCTACAATCTCTAGCTTTATGTCCATAGTTAGAGCATGCATAGAAATAACCATAAAATGTTCTTGCATACATGGGTGTATAGGGTGATGATGTTATAAAGGTGTCTCAGTAACTTGAGAATATTCAAGGCTTTGTTGATATCCACGTTTGAATTCTCTTCTATTAATTGGTGTCTTCAATACATCATCTTGACTTATTGAGGCATTGGTATTCTAGCTTCCAGTGTTGGTTGACTTGTGAAAAAACTTTGACTTTATGCTTCTCTTCATATTTGGCATGAGGCTTATTTTCTTCTTTGACATGTGACTTCTCTTCATCTTTGGAGTGAGGCTTCTCTTCATGAGGATTCTTCACCTATGGCTTCTCTCTATCTTTGGAGTGAGCCTTCTCTTCACGAGGCTTCTTTTCTTTATGTGACTTCTCTTCATGTTTGGTATGATGCTTCTCTTCATCTTCAAATTTTTCATCCTTGCAGCATGAGTACTCACCAATATATCCAAGACATGTATTGATGAGTGGTGATCTTTGACAATTGAGAATGTCATCCAAGACCCATGAGCTCCTCAATATTTGATTTATATTCTCCACTTATGCTCTCAAGGTGGTGATGATTTCTTGTTCATGATTTATGCAATCCTCTTCCTTTTTCTTCGTCTGACTTCTTGAGGCTTCCTAAATCCTTTTGGCTTCTTCAAGTTCCCTCTTCAAAGAGGAAATTTTCTTGCCAAGTTTTTTAGCCTACTTGTTCCATTTATTTTGTCTTTCATTTTCATTAAATTGGATTCTCAAGGTGCTTTCCCTATTGTTTTCCTCTTATAGCATATTTTTTAGATGATCCACTTCCTTCCTTTCTTCATCAAGTTTATGATCCTTTTCTAGTGTTCGTTGTTTATAAATTTTATTTTGAAGAACATTAATTTTAAATACCGCTAATCTATAGTTATCATATATCTTCAATTTCTCGATCTTCAGTTTTTCATGTTATGAATGAAGACTATTATACGAAACTTTGAGTATCTCCCTATCTCATTCCAATTGATTATTTTTTTCCTTTGAGCGAATTAACGTCTTCTTATGGATCAAAAACCATCTTATATTCAAATGTAGACTCAAACAATCAACTCTGAATGCTAAAGATCTTCCCTCAAGTGGTTAAGCTTCCAAAGAAGTACTTTCTCTAATACCAATTGTTGGAAATGCTAAGAGGGGGTGAGTCAATATTTCACTTCTTTTCATACATTTGGTTAGATTATTTTAGTGCATTAAACACAACATGAAACAATACACAAGATATTTCACTCAACAAGCTTTGTTATGTATGGTTAACATACAAATTTACCAGTTGAAATAGAAGGAAGTATAAGACTCCCCAAGGGTATTACTAGAAAGGGTTGGAAGGAAGTTAACCCCCCCAAATAAGTTTGGGATCCCGTACCAGGGACAATGACCAAACTACAATCTACTCCTCATCTATTACTGTCACAAGATACTTCCTTTGTTGTAGCACTTAACTCCCACTTCTACTGCCACTACTCCAACTATCCATTTCCATTGCTACTATTGTCACTTCTAGTTCCAATGCTCCAACTTTTCACTGCCACTAATGCTACTGTCACTTTTGGTTCCCCTGCTCCAATTGTCAACTACCATTTCTGCTACTGTCACTTATGTTTCCATTGTTGTTGCACTATCACTATCACTTCAGTTGTCACTGATGTTGCACTACCATTTTCACTCATGTTTACACTACTGCTATTGTCCAATGTCAATCATGTTGCCATTGTTGTTGCATTATCAATGTATATTGTTGACACTTCTACTTCATCAATGTGTATTGTTTCCATTGTTGTTGCACTTCATCAATGTCTACTGCTGCTATTACCATACTTATTGTCAACACTTTGCTCAAGAAAATCACGAGTAGCATTGCCATACATCACATTGTCATAAGCCATATATTACTATCATAGAGTCACTGTCGTCCATCAAAGTTTCGTAGGATACTATCATAGAATCACTACCTCATATATGAGCACAAATGTCATTGTCTTGACATAAACATGTCACCACACACCACAATCATAGAGAGACCACCATTTATCTCAGTTATAAGGATAAAAGACCATTGTCATACATTACTCCATGCATATATCCCTATAATTTTTTTTGGTCCCGGTTTATAGCCCTAAAGATCTTTCACAAAACTTTTCTCATAAAATAGTCAAAACCTAGCAGTGCATCAAGCCTTAGAATTACTAGTTGTGTAACAAATATTATTTCATATCAATAAATCATAATGTTTGTCTACCTCATATTTGTATAGCTTCCAGGATTACTTGAGGATGTATTTTTCATTGTGTTTTTTGGATGTATGTTGTTGTTTTCATGTGATGATGACACCACTGGAATAGACTTGAACTCATTCTATAGTGATTAGTAAATCTATTGAAATGCTTTAGCTCTTTGGTTACCAGTTAGGGCTTGTCAAATACCCATCAATTTCACTAGACTTGTGATTTAAAGAGATACAAGACTATTGAAAACCCTTTAAACTTCATTACATACCCCTTTGATGCTTCATGAATATCAAACAGATATCATAGTGACTATATTACTATCAAACCTTAGATAGTAAAGTTGTTTTCAGTAAGACAAGGTCAATTAGGTTACCGTCACAAACAACCAAAATACTTCATCAAGGGAATTATATACCAAATGCTTCAGTTTTGGATCATGGAATGAGGCAAGTATGATCCAAAATAGGTTCCTTAACTTTTGTCTACACTTAAGATTGTTCTTAGAGAATAAATTCACTAGTTAAGGCAACGATCTAGTCTTGGTACATTACTTTTATCCTGGTGGAAGAACATTTAGGGACATTACCATTCAGATATGTCAAGTACAAACCAAAACCTTGCATTTAAAGTTCCCTTAAAAGGTATGTGAAACTAGACAAAGCCACAAGAATTAGGTGTGCCTTGTTACCTTTTATCAACAAATGTAGTGTAAACAATTAGGTTTACCATAAATCTGAACCAAAGAAACAAGGTTCAATGGTGAGTATGACTATGTGAAGACTTCAAGAATTATACTGGTTAATTGCCCAGAATATCGATTACTCCATTCTCCTATAGCTTAGGTTGATCGCAAACTTTGGTCCCAATGATAGCCCTTAGATTCAGACCTAGATAGTGTTGAAGATGTTAATTTTCTGCTTCAGAAATGTTCCCTAACGTACTTCCAAAAGTCAATTATTTTATTGCACAAGAGTATGTTAATCCATAGTTCCATCAATTTCCATATAGTTATACCATATGACTAAATATGATTTCATAGTAGCTCAGAGAATACTCCTTCAAGAAGTATGGTAAGCCATAGCCCAACTAGGGTGCCATCAACTTGGTTTTAGAAAGGAAGAATACTCATCGAAATACATATAAGAAGACTCAAATGAAACCCAAAAAATTCTTAACGTGGAAATCCTTCCAACCAGTCTTCACATCATACTCCTCTGGGTTGAGTAAAATCCCATAGATAATAGTGAATTCGTTTCTCTTCATTAGGAGATCAAGAAAACTGCAAATCTTAATGAAACCTAGCACATAAATGTTTTCCTTTGAAGTCCACCTATAAACAATAAATGAGTTGCTTCATATGTGTACTCCCCATAGGTTTTCCTCCTTGTATAATTCAAAAGGGTATGTGAGAATTAGCAAGGAACATTGCAGTCCATACACCTTTAGAACTATGCAAAGTGTGACAAGTCCTTCCAGTGTAAGGTAAGAGCGTATCCAAACAAATATAAAGTTGGTTGTAGTAGATTAATCCTTGAATGGTGTTTGCCATAGAAAAAATGAGAAGAAACAAATTCCACCTGCAATGAATCCCATAACCCCAACAAAACCATTTCAAGAATGAAACCCTTATCCCAATCAAAGATTCAAATTTCGATCTCTAGAATTTAGGTCTCCTTCAATACCAAGCCAAAATTTAGAAACCAATTTCAGAGGATGTGTGTTCAAAATTTCTTGTCTTTGTGAAGAGGATGAATGGTTTTATATAATTTTTGAAGGTGATATATGAAAATGCCGACATATATGACTTTTGGAATCGAGGATTGAAATTTCAATTTCAATTTCCGAGTGAAAATATTCCCTCCAATTTCTAGACCATCGAGCCAATAACATTTTTTAAAATGAGTATGACTTGCACCTTTTACATAATTTTAATTTGAACTATTAATAAAATTCATTTGTCATAAATTTACCCATTTTATTAAAACATTCCTATTTTATGTAATTCAACCAATAATTTGATGCCACATCATCACTTATTTGGGGCTTTTTACCACAATGAAGGTGCATTATCTTTGACTAGGCATAAATTGTGAACCATGAGATCTCATGAAGTGTTATACATATCAACAAAATTGACATGACGAGGGGAATCCAGTAATATTGGTATCCAAGGAAAATTTATTTATATGCTTCTTTAAAAACTCCAAAAAGTGTGGGGTATGATCATCATCCAAGTAATCCAAACCCTAGAGATAGGTTTTCATCAATTCACCATCTCATCTACATATACCAACATACAGAGGACATCAATTACAATATCTTGCACCTTCTTTGACATCAATGACAACATACTCAACAATCTACCCCTTTGTCATTGATTTCAACACACTAATCATCACATGGTATGTTGCATAAGCTTCATTCTCTTTCTCTTTGATCCTTTCCAATATTCTCTCCCCCTTTGACATCAATGGAAAAGGGTGGCTGACACATCCTTTTCATTGAATATACCTTCATTTGAAATGGCTTTCCCTGACAATATACTATCTTGCTACATCATATCTCTCATTACATAATCTCTCCCTGAAAATGTGTCTTCCTACTATATCATCTCTTCCTCTACATAGTCTCCCCTTGACAATATGCTCTCGTACTGCATCATGTCTTGCAATTGTGTGAGAATTCATTGTGAAACCTATTTTATTTGCCATAAATTGGTGGTCTTGTCTTCTTTCCTAGTGAATGTCCTTCCTTCTCAGTTCTGCGAGGTCCACTTCAAGTTGCTTCTACAATATCATGCAAAATGGCCAAATTTATGACATAGTTAGCACTCTACATCTGGTCTAAAAAATTGAGCAAAGGTGTTGTAACTTTTGTTATCATAGGCATATGGGACTTTGTATTTTCTTCTAGGAAATTTACCTCTAGGGCTTTGATAAAACCCCCTATCATTACTCCTACTATATTCTTTTCAATCTCAAAACTTTATGTTTATAGTTATAACATGCATATAAATAACAATAAATTGTGCCTGCATAGCTGGGTGTATAGGGTGATGATCTTATATGGCATCTCTACCTTGAGAATATTCAAGAATTTTTAGCTGTCCACTTTGGAATGCTCTTTCATGAATTGGTGAATTCAATGCATCATCTTGATTTGGTCTTCCAACTTTTGGTGTTGGTTGACTTGTGCAAAACTCTCACTCTGGGATTCTCTTCATCTTTGGCATGAGGTTTCATTTCTTCTTTGACATGTGACTTCTCTTCATCTTTGGAGTTAGGCTTCTCTTCATGAGGCTTCTTCACTTCTGGCTTCTCTTTTTCTTTGGAGTGAGGCTTCTCCTCATTAGGCTTCTTTTCTTCATGTGACTTCTCTTCATCTTTGGTATGATGCTTCTCTTCATATTCATAATTTTCATCCTTGCAACATGAGAACTAATAAACATATCCAAGACTTGTCTTGATAAGGGTTGATCTTTGAAATTTAGAATGTCATCGAAGACCTGCGAGCTCCTAAATTTTTTATTCATCTTATCCAGATATTCTCTCAAGGTGATTATTTCTTGTTCATGTTTTATGAAATCCTCTTCCTTCTACTTCGTATGACTTATTAAGGATTACTCAATCCTTTTGGATTTTTCAAGTTCCCTCTTCAAAGAGGTAATTTTATTTCCAAGTTCTTTATCTTTCTTATTCCAATTATTTAGCCTTTCCTTTTCCTCGAGTTGGCTCATCAAGGTGCTTTCCCTATTATTTGCTTCTTGCAACATACTTTTTATATGATCCACTTCCTTCCTTGCTTCATAAAGTTCACTATCCTTTTCTAACGTTTGTTGGTTATCAATTTGATTGTGAAGAACATTGATTTTAACTATGGCTAATATATAGTTATTGCATATCTTCGATTTCTCGGTTTTTTAGTTTTTCATGTTTTAAATGAAGACTACTATACAAACCTTTGAGCATATCCCTATCCAATTCCAATTGATAAATATCTCCTTTGAGGGAATTAACATATTTTCGAGATCAACATCCATCTTATCTTCAACTACAAGCTCCACTAATCAACTCTGAATGCTATGGATATTCCCTCAAGTGGTTAACCTTCCAAAGAAGTTCCTGCTCTAAAAGCAATTATTGGAAACACTGAGAGGGGGTGAATCAATATTTCACTTATTTTCACATAATTGGTTATATTATTTTAGATATTCAAAACAAAAAAACACAACATGAAATAATACATAAGATATTTCACTCAACAAACTTCGTTATTTATGGTTTACATAAAAATTTACCAGATAAACTGGAAGAAAGTACTAGATTCCCCAAGGGTTTTACTAGCAAATGTTGGAAGGAATCTAATGCTCCCTAAATAATTTTAGGCTCCCGTACTAGGGACAATGACCCACTACAATCTTCTTCTAATCTATTATCATCATAAGCTGCTACCTCTGTTGATACACTTCACTACAACTTCTACTACCACTGCTCCAAATGTCCACTATCACTACTACTATTGTCACTTTTGTTGCCCCTCTCCAACTATCCACTGCAATTGTTGTTATTGTCACTTATGTTGCCACCAATGTTGCACTACCACTATCACTTCAACTCTCATTATTTTTTCACTACCATTGTCACTCTTGCTACCACTACTGCTATTGTCCAATGTCAATCATGTTTCCATTGCAGTTGCATTATCACTATCAATTGCTTCCACTTCTACTTCACCAATGTCTATTTTTGTCACTATTTTTGCACTCCATCAATGTCTATTGTTGCCACTACCATACTTTTTATCAACACTCTTCTCAAGAAAAGAATGAGTGGCACTGCCATACATCACACTATCATAAGCCATATATTACTATCATAGAGTGACTTCCATCCATCACATTGTCATAAGTTATTGTCACAGAATCACTACCACGTATATGAGCACAAATGTCATTGTTTTGACATAATGATGTTTCCTTACACCACGGTCATAAATAGACTGCCATATATCTTAGTTATAAGGATAGAAGGCCAATGTCATAGATTAATCCTTACAGAAAATCCCTATAAAAAAAAAAGTTGGTCCTAGTTTACAACCCTAAATATTTGTAACAAAATTGTGAACATCAAATAGTAAAAACCTTGTAGTACCTCAAGCCTCAGAATTACTAGATGTGCAACAAATATTATTTCATATAAATAAATCATAATGTCTCTTTGCCTCAGATTTGTATAGTGTTCAGGACTACTTGAGGATGTATTTTTGTCATTATGTTCTTGGGATGTATGTTGTTGTTTTCAAGTGATGATGAAACCACTAGAATAGACTTGAACTCATTCCACAATGATTAGTAAATATATTTGACATTCTTCATCTCTTTGGTCACCATCTAGGGCTTGTCAAGGATCCATCAATCACTCTACTTGTAATTTAAAGAGATACAGGGTTGTTCGAAACCCTTTAACCTTTGTTACATACCTCTTTGACACTTCATGAATATTGACTAGATATCATAGTGTATATATTACTATCAAACCTTATATAGTAAAGTTATTTTGAGTAAGACGAGGTCAATCAGGTTATTGTTTTAACAACCAAAATACTTCATCAAGGGACTTATATACCATATGCTTTAGTTTGGATCATTGAATGAGGCAAGTATGATCCAAAACAAATTCCTTAACTTTTATCTACAGTTAAGATTGTTCTTAGAGAATAAAGTCACTAGTTAGGGTAGTGATCTGGTCTCGATACATTAGTTTTATCCCAATGGAAGAATGTTTAGGGACATTACCATTCATATATTTTAAGTACCAACCAAAACCACATGTTTAAAGCTCCATTGCAAGGTATGCAAAACTAGATATAGCTGTAGGAATTAGGTGACTCTTATAATATTTTGTCAGCAAATGCACTGTAACGAATTATGTTTACCATATATTTGAGCCAATAAAACAAGGTTCAATAGTGAGTACGACTGTGTAAATACTTCAATGATTATATTGTTGAATTTCTGCCCATAAGATCGATTAATCCATGCTCCTTTAACTCAGATTGATCACACATTTTGGCCCCATCGATAGGCCTTAAATTAGTACACAGAAAGTGTTGAAGATGTTTAATTTATGATTCAAAAAATTTCCCTAACATACTTCCAGAACTCAGTTATTTCACTGCACAGGAGTATGGTAATCCAGAGTGCCACCAACTTCTAGATCGTTATACCGATAGGACTAAATATGATTTCAAGAATTATGGTAACCCATAGCAAAACTAGCGTGTCATCAAATTGGTTTTAGAAAGGTCGAAGAATCATGGAAATACCTACAAAAAGACTCAAATGAAACCCAAAAATGTATTAATCTAGAAAACCTTCCAACCATCCTTCATGTCAGACTTTCAATTCTCCTAAAGGTTGAATAGCATCCCAAAGATAATAGTGAATGTTTTTCTCTTCATTAGGAGATCAAGAGCACTCAAAAGTTCAACAAAACCCACAACATAAATGTTGTCCTTTGAATTATGCCTACAAACATTTAATGAGTTGTTGTCTATGTGTCCTCCCCACATGTTTTCCTCCTTAGAGAATTTACTAGGGTATTTGAGAACTAGCGAATACCATTACAGTCCATACACCTTTATAACTATGCAGATTGTGACAAGTCCTTCTGGCATAATGTATGAGTGTATCCAAACAAAGATAAAGTTGGATGCAGTAGGTTGATCCTTGAATGGTGTTACTGAGAAAAAAAATACCACCTATAACGAATCCCATAATCCCAACGAAACCCTTTCAAGAACGAAACCCTTATCCAATCAAAACTTCAAATTTTGATCTCTAGACTTCGGATCTCCTTGAATACCAAGCCAAATTTTAGAAACCAATTTCAGAGGATGTGTGTTCAAAATTATTTCTATTTGTGAAGAGGATGAGTGGATTTATATAATTTTTTAAGGTTCCAAATGAAAAGGCTGACATATATGAGGGGAGGATTGAAATTTAAATTCCAATTTTTGGGCCAAAATAACCGCCCTCTCCCCCCCGCCACCCCCCCCCCCCCACCCCACCCCAATTTTTGGGCCAAAATAACTGCCCCTGCCCCCACCCCCCCTCCCCCCTTCCTCCCAATTTTTGGTCCAAAATTTCTTGAAACCCTTATCCCAATCAAAACTTCAAATTTTGATCTCTAGACTTCAAATCTCCTTGAATACCAAGCCAAATTTTAGAAACCAATTTCAGACGATGTGTGTTCAAAATTATTTCTATTTGTGAAGAGGACGAGTGGATTTATATTATTTTTGAAGGTTCCAAATGAAAAGGCCAGCATATATGAGGGGAGGATTGAAATTTAAATTCCAATTTTTGGGCCAAAATAACCACCCTCTCCCCGCCCCCCCCCCACCGGCCACCACCAATTTTTTGGACCACGGAACCAAGAACCTTCTTTAAAATGAGTTTGACTTGAACCTTTGACGTAATTTGAATTTGAACTATTAATAAAATTCTTTTGTCATAAATTCAACCCATTTTATTAAAAAATTCATCTTTTCCATAATTCAACCAACAATGTGATGCCACACCATCATTTGTTTGGGGCTTTTGACCACAACGAGGGTGCATGATCTTTGATTGGGCATAACTCTCAAACCATGAGGGCCCACGAAGCGCTCCAAATATCAACAAAATTGTCATGACAAGGTATTATAGCAGCTGCAACACCCTCCAAAATTTTGGCCTGCATCCAATTTCAGAGCCTCCTCTGAGAGTTTTACTTGATGACTGCACGCACTCAGGTTCACTCTGTGAGCTCGTGTGAGTCTTCGCACCCACCTTGCTTGATCATTCCATCAACAACTTTTGCATGTTGAGGTCAATGTCATGCTCAAGGTCTTCTCTTCGTGTGTACATGTTGTGTTTTGCTATGTAAACATCTGTCGCACTCACACATAGAGTCATATTCATTGTCAAGCAAGCGTTGCCACAGTCATCAAATGATCAATCAAAAGAGTCGTGCTTTTCACTCACACCGTTGTTCCGACATGTTGAGCATATGTGTCTGGATGGTTTGAGTCATCCCATCATCAAGTCATGTAAGTGTGTGTTTGTAAGATCACATATGCACATTTTCACTCATTCACACACTTAGTCATTTTGTTGAAGTTCTGACAACTAGATTCCCCTCTAACAGCCAAACCTTCACCCCACCATCGACTTGATCGAATGTCACCTAGAATAGCGCAAAAGCACCAAGCAAGCCATTTCAAGTTGCACTTCTCACAAGCAGATCAATCAGCCTTCATGTTGGTCAACCAGAGAGCTTGACCCGGCAGTCACCCCGGGACTGACTCCCCTCAAAAATTGCACAGAGGCTGTAGACCTTGCCCGCTCTATTGACTAAGAAAAATGTGTAGACAGGCTGGACAGACACCCAGTGCCCATCCCTGTCTCCCTCAGAAAATTGTGCAGTTTTTATGGCCATCCCTCCAGTCAATTGACCAATTGCTCACCTGAAAAACTGCGCAGTTTTCATGAGAAAGCCCTCTATTGCCTAGCCGTTTGCATAGCTCAGAAACTGCGTAGAGGTGATCAGCAGGCCAGCCTCCCAGCATCATCGCAGTTTTCCCCACCAGCAACCGACTGCCAGTTCCCTCCAGGAATTGAGCAATTTTTTCTGCAAAGGTCCACCAGCAAACTGTCAATTCCCTCCAGGAACTACGTAGCTTTTGTTGCCAGTGTCCCAATAGTGACTGCCATTTTCCTCTAGAAATTGAGCAGTTTTTGGTGCCAGTGACCTAGCAGCCAGATGCTAGTTCCCTCCAGGAATTACACTGCTTTGGCTTCCAGGATCCCACTGCCCGCTCCTTCCATCAATTGCACATATTCTATCTACCATGCCTTCCTGTAGCCTGGACTTCTCCTCTCAAAAACTACACATTTTTCCCCTCCAACTGAGCCAAACCCCATGGACAGTTATTGTTGATCCGGATTTCACGTCTCCATCACTCAATGACTCATGCGCAGTTTTCACTAGCAGTTCCAGAGCCTCCATCCTAGCTCTTTCCTCACAACCTTGTCTCCTCTCGCAGTCACCTACATCTAAAATTATCATGCATCATGGTAAACTAGGGGGTTTATGGATTTGATGTCGTCTCGTCATGAGTGATTGCAGATACAGGTACATGGAAAAACATGGCGCGAAGATGGATGGGATGAAAAGAAGGGAGTACATATAGAAGGACATGTTTGCCAATGAGCAAACAAATGATGCATGCGAAGAGATGTGCTCATGAATGGACGACCATGAAAATATGTGTTCATGGACGGACGAACAGACGAACATACAATTTTCACGAATGGGCAAACCTGTTAAGCATACCAACATGCAAGCAAGGAGTAATGTGCGAATGATCAAGCTAACCAACGACCATCCAAGACTCCGCGAACCTTGCCATGCGGAGGTGAACCTGTGACACACCATGAGGACATCAATCAACCAACAACACTGCAACTTGACATGCACACTAGCAGCAACACCAATGTACCAACACTGTCATGTTGATTCTTTTCATGAGTCATGTCATCCACATCTCTACTGTGGGCCATACTATCAATAAATGTAATGTAACGTGGAAGTCTAAGAGACCCACTTGTTGTATGAAGAGTCATGTAAAGTCAAAAAGTCAAGGAAGTCAAATAGTCATGAGCGTAGTCAAACAACCACAAGGGTTAGTTTCACCCTTGGCTATAAATACCCCCTCATTTATACATGCAAAGGAATTTTCACCTCAACTCCTCCCACATAGCCTTGAGAGTCTGTAATCTTTTCTTTGAGGAGTAAGTAGTGGCTCCAAAGCCCTACCCACAAGGTTAGTGATGTATGGTGTAACGATGTGTCTTGGAACTTTTTCTTCATTCAAAAGCCTACTAATAGGCTAGCACATTTTCACACATGTATTGTAATTGTTGTAAGACTGATCTTGAACACTTGTAATGCATGTTTCTTTAACCTGTGTTTAACACTTGAATTCATTCACTTGTTGTAATACATATATATTAATGAAAATGTGTTGTATGTGTTGTTAACATTGTCATGCCTATGTTGGTTACCGCCCAGGACATAAGACAGACATTTCACATAAACTTGTTATAAAATCGTTGCACTCACACAGACTCATCTGCTGAATTTTGTACGTGTTATCTTCCCTTGTGTGTTGTGACTTTTGCATCCATGTGGATTGTTCTTCTGGAAGATGTGCACGTCATGTTGTCTTCTATGTTCCTAACAGAGTTGAGGCTTCCTCCCAACCAACTTGGGATTCACTCCAACCCTCTCCCTCTACAGTGAAATAACCATTGACACAAATAACAATAGCAATCACCAAGCACGTGAACCTCACTACTTGAAGACAAAGAAGACCACTCTCCTGTGCTGACAAGCAAGAGTTGAGGCAAATATTTAAGATAATGGAAACCGAGCCATCATACCGGATGGGACTCCCACACCAAATGGTGTGAATTCTATGTGGGACTTCATATCGGAGGGATCCCCTAAATGTTGGTGGGTCCAGCACCGTCAACACAAGGAGAATCCATTGATGATGGTTTGCTAGGAAAATTCACTACTATGCTTCTTCAACAACTCTAAAACGTGCAAGATATCATCATCATCTAGGGAATCCAACCCTTAGAGCTAGGGTTTCATCAATGCAGCATATCATCTACATATACCAACATACTGAGGACTTACAAGATGATATCCTTCACCCACTTTCACATAAACAACAACATACTCAACACAATTTTACTAGCAGGACCTAGTTTGGAAAATTGGGATCTAAAACCTTTCAAGATCATTTTGACACATCAAATGATGTTTTTTGGGGGTGAAACTTTGTCGATTTAGCAGATCACCTTTCCCCTCATTATACACACAAAGAAATTTCCAACGTCACAAGAATCACATCAATTATATTCTGTATGTGAAATATATGCCACTCAAAAGTTGACCTTCCTATTTTCACCACCATAATTCAAGAGGAGGCCAAGTCAACCCCCATTTTTCATGGAAAAGGGGCTATCCAAGTGATTATGATGTAGAAGACTCTAGAATATTTTTATATTGTAACTCTGGTTAAGCGTTGAAGTAGCCAAACCTAACCACTAGTATGCTATCAGGTTGTGTTATAACCAGGCCACTAGGAGTAAAAGGGGTTCCATTCTTTCGAGTGAATTTGTTCCATAGCTTAGCAAAAATAGTCGAGAGGGATAAAAGATGGACCACACAAAGAGTACTTTTGCACAGTACTAACCATAGGCCATACTCCTTTGTACTTTCTATTCAGATAAAGAGAGCAGAGTGGCCTCACCTTCTAGCTCGGTTTTTCTCCCGAAAGGGTTTCCCAGGTCATATCTTGTGTCAAATGTGTGTATGAGATTATATTTCATTGTTATTTATTTTTTGCATTATTTTTAATATTCATGCATAAGATATTAACAATGATATACAGATCTATAAATCTAAAGAGAAATCAAATTGTGATATTGTAAATCTTGGATTTTTAAGTATAATTTTAACATATCTGTTGTGACGAACTATCTAGTGGAATATCCACTGTAGTTTACATATCATATTGCTATCAGAGCAGGTTTCTTTAGGTATATTTTTTGTTGGGTGTGTGTTATATTTTTTCCATTAATAGCCCGATGCATGAAGTCGGGGGGTTAGAGGGCAGGCGGGGAGCCTCCCCTTCATTGTGTGGGGCGCATCGAGGGGTTCACAAGGGGGCGGCATGTCTGGAGGTTGGAGGAGAGAGGTAGCCCCCTTCTATAGGGTCTGAGACAAAGCCTTAGGAAAAAAAAATTGACCCTATGTTAGGTGCGAGGACCTACCTATGGTCTTGTGCATGGGTTTTACACATGATTTTTGGCATGATGGTTTTCTCCCCATGATATCTTGTAGATTCGGTCAAGGGAACTACGGTTATGTTCTAATCCAGGGTTAATGGATTGGGGTTTATGGATGCGTCAACATGTATATATATGTATTGTAACATTGTGATCCAAAATGGATCCTAAAAACCTTTAATTCTTCATATACTTAAACACTATCGCAAAGGATAAACCTTCAAGAATGGCGAAAAACACTATTGGACGGGAAAAACATGAAGAAATGGAAAAAACAGAGTCTACCGGAGGCTTAAGCAACATCACACAGGAGCCGTTGGATCTGGCTGATCAACGATCCAGATCTAATTGGCATATCACAATCGGAGGTGACCATTGAAGTACATCGGAGGCATCCTATGGAAATCGCAATAGCTATTAGCGCGATTTAACAAGGACCATTGATCAAGCGTGCACATCAACGGCCCAAATTACATCGCAATATCGCATCGCTAAAACACAAGGGAAGACTTACCGGGGCCCCGAAGACCATGCGATATGTGATTGCGATATATCACATCGCAATGTCGCATTGCAGAAATACAAAGGATCGGACCCAATGGATTTTATGAATGCGAATATATATATTTTGAGTTCTGGTAAAAAGGGTTTTTCTATGTATTTTCGCATTTTCATTAAATAAACGAAATACAAAGGAAATGCGCTCGGAGCAATAAAACGGACCCGAAAGGATCATACATGCAGTTTTATCTTATTTGAGTTCCGTAATGAACGGGATTTTGGGCAGGCCTGAGGCAATAAGTGGTATTGGACGGGCTCTGCCCAATCCCATCCACTGGCTGACATGTGGCTTGAGAAAATTTCCATTTTAGGCGGGTAATCTCCATACGCATAAGCCGCCTGAAATGAATATCAACCATTGGATCAAAGATCACACAGATCAACGGTGGGCATGAAATAGCAACCCAAAGGTAGACCTGATAGGATTATAAGGTGAAATTAATATTATTTGAAGTCCAATAAGAGGCGTTTAGGTGGATTTTTCAGTGTTTCTGTGTATTTCTCTGAGTAAATAGACAAATGACTGTTTTGGGATTTTAACGCGCCAATGATCCCTTCCGTTACAAAACAGGTGGCCAACATCCCTGAAGATGTTTAACAATGAGTGTTTAACACTCAGAGAGAATTTGAGTAGACAAAGGCCAGGAGCCAGAGAGCTCGAAAGGGAAAACGAACAGAAAAGCATCAATTGGCTTAAAAGCCATTGAATGATATAGATAGGAGCAAGCAGTGCTGAGACAGAGAGAAAACAGAGACAAAGAGTGAAAGACTTGAGGGATTCAAGAAAAACCCTGTTGTTTCTTCATGTTGTGTTGAGACTCAATTTGAGCTCACATTTGTAAAAAATCTTCTCTTGAAGACATAATAGAGAAGTCACCACTGAAAGCTGGACCCAGATATGTAGCCCAAGATTTGTGGGTGAACTCCTTGATTATTTGTTGTGTTATGTGTGTGTGTCTATTATGTTTCTCTAACTGCTCATTGTCTATATTATTTGCAATCTTTTTGATCCATTGCACTAAGTAATATAGGCTAATCATGCACATGAGTCTGTAATACCTTAATATTAATATAAGATCTCATTATCAGATCAAGTGGTATCAGATCTTTTGGTTTTTGGTTTTGTTAAGGTTAAACAAGCTTGTGCTGGATTTAAATGCTAACTAGGTCAAAGCTCAAAATAGGAGAAGGAAAACTTGTTGAGGCTAATACAAAGATTGGAAGAGTCTATCCTCTGAGGAGAACGGAAGAAGAAATTCCATTTGAATCAGAATCTCAGTTCATGGATAGTTTTATGGCCATGCGAGCCATGGTGGAAGAGATGTATTGAGAATTTAAGAAGGGTCGAGGTGAAAGCACTTCAACACCCAAACAAGGCAAAGGAGCAAAGGAACCTCTTGTAGTTTCCCATCCAGAAGGCAAAGGGAAAGGGGAAGAGCCTCCTCCATCATCTCCTCCACCATCACCTCCATCGTCTAGCCCTGAAAAGAAAAAGAAGAAAACTTCTTTGATTAAATTAGATGTAAAGTTTGATTTTCCAATTTATTATGGAGAACTTAATGCAAAAAAGCTAGATAACTGGATTAGACAGATTGATGTATATTGCAGGGTGCAAAACATTGATTCAGAAAGGAGAAAGATTCAGCTGGCTAGCCTTCGCCTTGGAGGAACTGTGCTAGTGTGGTGGGAAGGCAAGACACAAGATGATTTGAAGATACATGGTAAACTTCTTTCTACTTGGAATGAATTTGTTTCTGCCATCAAAAAACAATTCTATCCTCTAGCTTATATGTAGCAAGCGATGATGAGTTGGCAAACTCTTCACCAATTAAAGGGCCAAAGTGTACAAAGCTATACCTAGGAATTTAGAAGAAGAGCCTTAACTCTGGGCATATCTCTAGATTCACCTGAAACATTGTTGAAGTATATAGGTGGTCTGCATAGCTATTTGAAGCACACCATTCTCATGTTTAATCCCACTAGCCTAGATGATGTATCAGTTCAGGCTACACATCTAGAAGCTAGAGGCAAGAATGTGAACCCAAAGATTGGGGGATCATCAAAACTCTCTGCAAGAAAGAACAAGGAAAAGAAGAAGCTGAAATGGAAGGAGAGGAAGACAAACATTGTACAAAAGGACAAACCTTCATGCACTCACCGCAAGAAGGATGGAAATGATGATGAACACTAACGGTCTTTGCATCCAGAGTTGAAACCTAAGAAGTTCAGTGTAAGAAGAAGAAGACTACTACTACTATTCAGAAAGACTTGGGGTCAGACTCAGGTGATGAAACAACAGCCACAGCCACAGGTATAAAAGGTAAAAATTCTGAAGCATCTACAAGAAATTCTACACAATCTATTGATAATGAAGATAATGAGAGGAAAAGACATGAGCTTTTTCATATTAGAGTTATTTCCAAGCACCAAAAGATTGATACTTTATTTGATAGTGGATCACAAGTAAACTTGATTTCTGAAACAATTGTAAAGAAGTTGGGCTTACTAACAACACCTCACAAGAAGCCATGGCCATTAGGTTGGGTATGTGATAAAGCAAAGCTACAAGTGACTAGACAATGTAAACGTAGGTTTGCTATTGGGTCAACATTTGTAGATGAGGTTGAGTTAGAAATAGTTCCCTTGGATATATGTGGTATTGTTTTAGGAAGTCCTTACTTGTATGATAGAAAAGCCATTTTCTATAGAGCCAAAAACAAGTATCAACTCACTAAAGATGGAATAGAATATATTGTAAGAGCTCATAAACTCAAAAGTAATTGTTCTCTCATAAACTCAGGGCAGATGAAAAGAATTGTAAATTCATGCAAGCAATTTTTACTAATGGTTGTAAAGGAAAAGAACCCTGATAAAACCAATGTATTTGAAGGCTGTGATGCTAAACAAAAAGCTGATTTAGTTAAAGTTGTTTCAGAATATGATATCCTATTTCAAGAACCTAAAGGCCTATCACCCAAAAGGGAAATAGTACATGATATTCATTTGTAGCAAGATGCTCCATTACTTAACATTGGAATGTATAGGTTATCTGCTTTAGAGAATGCAGAGATCAAGAAGCAGGTACAAGAGCTGCTTGATAAAGGGTTCATAAGACCAAAAACATCACCATGTGGATCTCCAATCATACTAGTGAGAAAGAAAGATGGTTCGTGGAGGATGTGCATTGATTATAGAGCACTGAATAAAATAACGATCAAGAATCGTTATCCTCTTCCTCGCATTGATGATCTATTAGATCAGTTGAAAGAAGAAGTTTACTTTTCCAAGTTAGACTTCTGTAGTGGCTATCATCAGGTCAGAGTTGCAGAACAAGATGCATGGAAGACTACTTTCCAAACAAAGCAAGGGCTGTATGAATGGCTGGTTATGCCTTTTGGCTTAACTAATGCTCCTACCACTTTAATGAGAGTTATGAATGATGTACTCAAACCTTTTATTGATGATTTTGTAATTGTATATTTAGATGACATTCTTGTTTTCAGTGAAACATGGGAAGAACATTTGAAGCATGTAAAGCAGACTTTAAATGTTTTGAAAAGAGAAAATATCTATGTGAAGTTATCAAAATGTGAATTTGGCAAAACATCTTTAAATTATTTGGGTCATATTGTAGGGGGTGGTGAATTAAAGATAGATCCCTATAAGGTTGAAGTCATTGTGAACTGGCCTAAGCCCAAAACTGCTACAAAAGTTAGGAGTTTCCTAGGAGTAGCACAATATTGGAGAAAGTTTATTGCTAACTTTTCCTTGATTGCAGCTCCCTTACATGCTTTAATAGGATTGAACAAGGTATTTCCGTGGGGAGTCAAATAGCAGAAAGCCTTCAACGCCTCAAAATAAAAAATTAGAACAACACCAGTACTAGAATTGCTAGATCTTCAACAACCATTTGAGATTGAAATAGATGCCAGTGACTATGCCATGGGAGCAGTGTTGATGCAACACAGTAAACCCATATGCTATCCTTCTGAGACATTTACCTCTGCAGTAGTTAATTATCCCACATATGATAAAGAATTGTACGCTTTAGTACAGAGTGTGAAAAAGTGGAAACATTACCTAATGGGCAAAGAAACAATCATACATACAGATCATCAACCACTTCAATATTTACACTCATAAACTAAATTGCAGCAATCAAGACATTATAGGTGGATGGGTTTCCTACAGCAATTTCATCTTGTCATTAGATATAAGAAAGGCATACACAATAAGGCTGCAGATATGCTATCAAGACCAATCATAAATTCATCTACTATACTTAAGCATAACTCAGTAATGCATGAAAGCTACATTGAACAATATGCTCAAGATGTAGATTTTAAAGGTGTATATGCAACTTTAAGTCATGGCAAAAAAGTAGAAGAATTGGATTATTATGTTAAGTAACAACTCTTATATCATTTGGGAAAGTTATACATTCCACAAACTGAAAGAGTTAACATAATCCGAGAAGCACATACTTCTCTTATATCAAATCATTTTGGTGTAAGTAAAATTGTTTCACAGTTGTAAAGGTTCTGTTATTGGCCAAGAATGCATGAAACAATTTCTAGATATATTAAAGGGTGTACTATGTGTGCTAAAATCAAACCCAATAATAGAAAATTAGGCTTGTACACCCCACTTCCAGTTCCTTCTCATCCTTGGGAAAGTGTTTCCATGGACTTTGTTGGGGGATTGCCAAAATCTATAAAAGGTCATGATTATTTGTATGTTATTATGGATATGTTCAAAAAAATGTGTATTTTGATACCTTGTAACAAGCAAGTTACAGCTGAACAAACAATGAAGTTGTTCTTCCAGCATGTATGGGTTCATTTTGGGTTACCCACTTCTATTGTATCTGATAGAGATTCCCGATTTGTTGGGAAGTTTTGGTCAAGTCTATGGGAGTTGATGGACACCAAATTGAAGAAGAGCACAACATTTCATCCACAAACATATGGTCAAACATAAGTGGTCAATAGGACAGTGATCCAGTTTCTCAGAGGTTATTGCAAGAAGCATCCCAAGATTTGGGATGAACATTTGTGTTATGTGCAATGTGCTTACAACCATGCCAAGCACTCTTCTACTCAGAGATCTCCTTTTGAGACTTGTTTTGGTTTTACACCAAAGTCTCCCTTGGATTTTGTCTTTAGTAAAGACATAGCAGTTGATGGGCACAGTGGTGTCGACAAAGCAACCAAGTTCATTGAACAGATCCAAGAAATTCACCAGGCAGTGTAGGAACAACTGGAAAGAAGCCAGGCCAAGTACAAGGCAAGGCATGATAAGCATCAAATTGAGCATAGCTTCCAAGTTGGTGATCAAGTCTGGCTGTACATTAGCAAAGAAAAATTTCAAGGTGAAGGTAAGAAGCTGAAGCCAATAAGGTATGGGCCTTTCAAGATACTTGAGAAAATTGGTGAAAACGCTTTTTGCCTTGATTTGCTAGCTTATATGCATATCTATTCAGTCATTAATGCAGAGAACTTGAGGCTGTATGAACCATCATTGATTGAAGATCCCCAAGAGCAAAGTAAGTTGCCTTATATTGATGATCTGTTGCCTGAATATCTCAATGAGTTGCAGGAAGACACAGTGCTGGACAGGAAGGTGAGAACTACATGCAAAGGGGATGTTGAGTACCTGAGAATCAGACTCAAAGGTTCAAAACCAAGCAGTGCACGATGGATAGAGATTGGACAAGTAAGGAAGTTGTATCCTCACTTGATTGATGCTTAAAAACCAACTTTTGGTGGTCCAAAAGCTTTTTAGTGGGAAGGCGTGATCCAAAATGGATCCTAAAAACCTCTAAGTCTTCATATACTTAAACACTATCACAAAGGATAAACCTTCAAGAATGGCAGAAAACACTATCAGATGGGAAAAACATGAAGAAATGGAAAAAACAGAGTCTACTGGAGGCTTAAGAAACATTGCATAGGAGCCGTTGGATCTGGCCGATCAATGGTCCAGATCTCATCGACATATCGCAATCGGAGGTGACCAGTGGAGTACATTGGAGGCATCCCTATGGAAATCGTGATAGCGATCAGCGCGATTTAATGAGGACCATTGATCAAGCATGCAGATCAACGACCCAGATTACATCGCAATATTGTATCTCTAAGACACAAGGGAAGACTTACCACGGGCCCGAACACCATGCGATATATGATTGTGATATATTGCATGGCAACGATATAAAGGACCGGACCCGACGGGTTTTATGAATGCGAATATATATATTTTGAGTTCCGGTAAAAGGGGCTTTTCTATGTATTTTCACATTTTAGTTAAATAAATGAAATACAAAGGAAATGCACCTGGAGTGATAAAATGGACCCGAAAGGATTATACATGCAATTTTATCTTATTTGAGTTCCATAATGAGCAGAATTTCGGGCAAGCCTCAGATGGTAAGTGGTATTGGACGGGCTTCGCCCGATCCATCCACTAGCCAATACGTGGCTTGAGAAAACCACCTTTTCGGGCAGGTAATCTCTGTACGCATAAGCTACCTAAAATGAATATCAACTGTTGGATCAAAGATCACACAGATCAACGGTGGGCATGCAATAGTGACCCAAAGGTGGACCCGATAGGATTATAAGGCAGAATTAATATATTGAAGTCCGTTAAGAGGTGTTTAGGCATATTATCAGTGTTTCTGTGTATCTCTGTGTAAATAGAGAAACAATTATTTTGGGATTTTAACACGCCAATGGTCCATTCTATTACACAATAGGCTGCCACCATCCCTGAAGACGTTTAACAATGATTGTTTAACACTCAGAGGGAATTTGAGTGCACAGAGGCTGGGAGCTAGAGATCCCAAAAGGGAAAACGAACAGACAAGTTCCTATTGGCTTAAAAGCCACTAAATGACAGAGACAAGAGCAGGCAGTGATGAGACAGAGAGGAAATAGAGACAGAGAGAAAAAGGGAGAGTTTGTGTACTCAGAAACACTTTAGGGATTCAAGAAAAACCCTGTTGTTTGTTCCTGTTGTGTTGAGACTCAATTTGAGCTCAAATTTGTAAAAAGTCTTCTCTTGAAGACATAATAGAGAGGTCACCACTGAAAGCTGGACCAGGAGATGTAGCCCAAGATTTTTGGGTGAACTCCTTGATTATTTGTTGTGTTATGTGTGTGTGTTTGTTATGTTTCTCTAACTGCTCATTGTCTATATTATTCGCAATCTTTTCGATCCATTGCACTAAGTAATATAGGCTAATCCTGCACATGACTCTGTAATACCTTAATATTAATCTAAGATCTCATTATCATATCACATTGAAAGGAAAATAATGAAAAATTAATTTGGCAGTCTTGGTTTTGGGATCTAGGGGAAAATATTTGTGTATATATATTTTGTGTTTTATGTTATCACCATTGTTTATTTTTTGTTTTTTAGAATTCGTATGCAGGTAATTTATGTATAGGGTTAAAACCTACATTGTGGAGATTTGCATGATATCTAGGTTAGTGGGGACAAAAGTTGTAAAACCCTAATGATCATGACTGATGAATATGTGAATAACCCTCGTGATCCTGTAGAGGAGAGTTTTCTGGTTTGGAACAACAAGATGCGGATATAAATCGTAATGTAAATCTCTTCATGGAGGTCTAGAGTAATAATATTGGGATATTCAGATAAGATGGGGGTTCTAATGCATGGGAAAAATCAAAAGGGGGATCAAGAGTTTGGTAAGAAACATAGTACTGGTCAAAGAAAGGACCCAGAAAATATCAACCCAGTTCGAGTGTCATGAATCCTTCACAGTCTCATTTTAAAATGGAATTAACGTTGATATCAAGTTGTACCATGGCAAGATCGATGCTTTGAAACTAAATCATTGGTTGCAGTAACTGGAAGTGTCTCGGCTAGTAGGAGGAAAAGGGGTTCCATTCTTTCAAGTGCATTTGTTCCATAGCTGAGAAAAAATATCTAAGAGGGATAGGAGATAGAGCACACAGAAATAATTTGTTCATTGTAGTAGCCACATGTCATACTTTTTTGTACTCACAGGCATTTTCTATTCAAAGAAAGAGAGAAGAGAAGCCTCACCTTCAAGCTAGGTTTTTCTCCTAAAAGGGTTTCCTGGGTCATATCTAATGTCAAATGTGTGTGAGAGATTTAATTTCGTTGTTATCTTTTTCTACATTATTTTAATTTACATGCATATGATATTAACACTAATATACAGATCTATAAATCTAAGGAGAAATAAAATTGTTATAGTCTAGATATTGGATTTTTAAGTATAATTTTATCAAATTTGTTGTGACGAACTTTCTAGTGGAATATCTATGACAATTTACAGATACTATTGGTAATAAAGTATGTTTCTTTAGGTATATTGTGGATATTTACAGGGGATCTAGATCGGTAGGGCCAAAAATTGTAAAACCCTAATCATAGTCGATAAATTTGTGAATAACCATCGTGATCTTGTAGAGAAGAGGTTTTCACGACTGGAACAACAAGTCATAAATATAAATCGTAATGTAAATATCCTTTTGATTTCCTTAAGAAATAACCTTGGGACATTCGGAGAAGACGAGGGTTCTAATACAAAGGAAAAATCATAGGGGGGATTAGGAGATCGGGAAGAAAAAAAGAACTAGTCGAAGAAAGGACCCACAAAAGATCAAACCAGTTCGAGTGCCATGAATCCTTCACAGTCCTTGTTTAAAATGGAAGCAAAAGTTGATACCAATTCATACCATGGTGAGATCAGAAATGTGAAACTAAATCATTGGTTTTAGCAACTAGAAGTGTATTTCAATGTCCATCACATTGAGGAAGAACATAAGATTTCATTTGCGCGACTAAAATTAGAGCGCCATGCCCTGACTTGGTGGGAAATCCACACGGAGATCTTGAGGTTAGAGGGAGAGCCTCTAATGGCTAAGTGGGAGGACGTTAAAACCATCATTAATTCATAGTTTTACCTATTGAGTATGTAGAGGACTAGTGGATCCAATGGCACTACTTCAGCAAAAAATTTTAGGCAAATCATGTAGGATTACACCAGAGAGTTAAGAAAGATGACCATAATTCTGGGTATCTCTCCAAAGAACTTAGATGTACTCCTTAAGTATTTTGGGGGTATGCATCACCATCTTCGAGAGAAAATGATGTTGTTCAATCCCACATTGGTGGGCGAGGCTTATGTACAAGCATAGTACCTAGAGAACATAGACTTGATGAAAGTGCAATCAAGTGGATCGAAGCATAAGGAGAAAAAAGGCACTTCTGAGGAGAGTAAGAAGAAGTGGAAATGGGGGGGGGGGAGATAAAAATACAGTAGCCATAACACATCAGTGCAAAGATCCTAGCAACCACTGCAACCACTACAATATTGATGGACATACAAAGGAGAAGTATTGGAAGTTGTATCCATAGTTGAACCCGATGAACAATAAGAAAGACAATAAGAAGAATAATCACATGGCCACTAATTCTAGCAACCAAGTTGAAAGTAGACTGGATGTGGATGAGAATATTGTTTGTACATTAGTGTAAAAGGAGGTGTATCCAGGTGGTCTTCAGAAATAGCAAGAGAAAGAAATGACAAAACTCTTCCATATAAAGATACAGGTCAAGAAGACCAAGATTAATGCTCTATTTGACTCAGGATCGCAAGCGAATCTCATTGCAGAAAAGTTGGTCAAGAAGTTGGGTTTGGAAGTTTGTGATCATCCAAGCCCATACCCATTGGGATGGGTAAAAAAGGATGAGGAGAAGAAGGTAACAAAACAATGCAAAATTATATTTTCCATCAATGTTGATTTTATTGATGAGTTAGAACTAGAAGTGGTTCCCTTTGATGTATGTGGAGTCTTGTTTTGGAGTCCCTACATGTACATGCGATATGCAATATTCATGCAAAGATCTAAGTAATATCGACTCATCAAGGATGGAAAATTGTTCACTGTCAACGTGCACAAAGGTAAGTCAAAATTTCATTAGTAAGTGCCAACCAGGCCACGAAAGTGATTAGTTCCAGCAAGAAGTATGTTTTATTGTTTTTAAGGGAAAATTGGTCTATAAAAGAGTCTATAAGAGATAAGGCATCCCTGGAGGGATGTACTAAGAAACAAAAACAAAAAATGAAATAGTTTCTACAAGCATATAGGGATGTGTTTTGAGAGCCTAAATGGTTACCACCTAAGAGGGAAGTGGAGCATGAGATCCAACTATTTCTGGACTCCCCATTGCCAAATAGGGTTGTATAGACAGTCTGTTATAGAAGTTAGTGAGGTGAAGAAACAGTTGCAACAGCTACTAGAATAGGGTGTCATTTGATCCAGTACATCCCCATGTGGGTCGGCCATCATCATTATGCCAAAGAAGGATGGGACTTGGCTGATGTGTATAGATTACAGGGCATTGAACAAAACCACTCTTAAGAATAGGTTCCCCCTATCCAAGATAAATGATCTGTTGGATCAGTGGCAACAAGAAATGTACTTCACCATGTTGGACTTAATGTCTATATATCACCAGGTTCGAGTTGGAGAAGAAGATACCTAGAAGACTACCTTAAAAACTAGGCAAGGTTTGTATGTGTGGTTAGTCATGTCATTTGGCCTATTCAATGCACCAACTATGTTTATGAGATCAATGAATGATGTATTGTGCCCTTTTCTAGATTCATTTGGTATTGTCTATTTGGATGATATACTGGTATAAAGTGCTACATGGGAGGAGCACATCTTGCTTTTAACACAGGTGCTAGAGACATTAAAGAAGCATCAACTGCTAGCAAATTTCAAGAAGTGTGATTTTGCACAACATCCTTTGGTGTATGTAGGGTATGTGATAGGTGGAGGAGAACTGAAGATAAATCCTGCCAAGATGGAGGCCATCATGAAATGACCAGTGCCTACTAATGTTTCTAGGGTCAGCAGTTTCATTGGGGCGGCATAGTACCTGAAGAATTACATAGCTTCATTTTCAGTGCTAGCCACACTACTGCATGCCATAGCAATAAGTGGCAAGAGTTTCTAGTGGGGAAAGGGTCAACAGAGGGCTTTCAAGGAGATAAATAACAAGATTAGTCAAGCACCAGTTCTAGAATTACCAAACTTGAAGTATCCCTTTGAAGTGTACATAGTTGTGAGGTATGTTATGGGAGTAGTCTTGATGTAGGGAGAAAGGTTTGTATGATACCATTCTGAAGTATTTCATGGGGTAGTTCTTAAATACCCTACCTACGACAAGGATCTCTATGACCTGGTACAAAATTTGAAGTGGAAGCAATATCTAATGGAAAGGAGATAGTAATCCACACAGATCACCAGACACTACAATACCTGCAGGCCCAGAGTAAGCTATAATTGACCAGACATTACAAGTGGATGTGGTTTTTACATCAACTTCATTTGGTGATGAAGTACAATAAGGGTAGCACAAACAAGTTGGTCAACATGTTCTCATGGAAACCCACATCAAATATCATAGCTTTAGGGACTCTTATGTACATGGAGCCATTCACCCATGATGCATACGGAGAGGCATATTCAAAGTATGAGGACTTCAAGATGGTGTATCAAAAGTTGCAGAGTCAGAGTCATGTGCACAATGGTGACAACACTATTGATTACCATCTCTAAGGTGGGTTACTTTACAGGTTTCATAAGCTATGTGTTCCTAAAGGTGAGTGATTATAGTTGATTAGAAAAGCTCACACCTCCAAGGTTGTAGGGAAGATTGTGGCTTACTTGCAGAGGTATGTGTATTGGCCCAATATGTAAGAACAGGTAGCTAGGTTCATAAGAGGATGCATGCTTTGTTGTACCAATAAGCCTAGTAGCAGGAAACAAGGTCTATATCATCCCTTACGTGTAGCCACTCGTCCATGGGAGAGAATTTCAATGGAATTTGTGGGAGGTTTACCAAAACTAGGAAGAGAAAAGACTACATGTTTGTGGTAGTTGATAGGTTCAGAAAGATGTGTGTTTCAATGCCCTGTAAAAAGATCATTAGTGGGCAGGAAGCAATATAATTGTTATTTCGATAAGTTTGGGTGCACTTTGGGATACCAAGGAGCATTATTTCAGACAAGGAAACAATATTTCTCACCACATTTTGGACTACATTGTAGGAGAAGATGGACACAAATTTGAAGAGATCTACATCATTCCATCCACAAACAAATGAGCAAACAAAAGTAGTCAACAAGAATTTGGCACACATTTTAAGAGGATAAAACTAGAAGCATGCAAAGATATGAGATGAAAATATAGTATATATATAACATTCTTACAATAGAGCATTCCACACTTCTATAAGAAATTCCCCATTTGAAACTTGTTTTGGATATTTTTTTTTCGTCACCTTTGGACATTACATATGGACAACAAGGATGAGTGAGGGAAGATCTTACAGGATACACATTGAGGGATGAAAATTTTATAGAAAATATCAAGAAGATCCATATACAAGTAAAAGAGATACTACAGAAGTCACAAGAGAAATATAAGGCCAGGCATGATCAGCATAGAACAGATAAATCATTCAAGGTGGGATACAAAGTATGGCTACGATTGAATAAGGAGAGGCTATAGGGGCCTGGTAGGAAAATCAAGGCTTTGAGGTATGGTCCCTTCAAGATACTAGAAAAGGTGGGTGATAATGCCTATCGACTCAATTTACCACCATATATGCACATTTACTCAGTTGTTAGTGTACAGAAACTGAAACTCTATGAGCCTTCCATGCTAGATCAAGAAGATGAACATACCCTAACTTCTATGAAGAATTTGGCAACAAATGCTGAGGCAAAGTTGATAGAAGATATAATTTTTCATAATAGGTCCAGAACTAAGAGACAGGGGCAGCGTGACCTTTGGCAAATTGGGTTGGAAGGGAAACTTCTAGGAAAAGCTAAATGGTACACCAGAGAGAAGGTGGTGGGACATTTTCCTCACCTCATTCAGTAGAAGCTTTTAGGGACCAAAATCCTCCCAAAATGGGAAGGTGTGATCCAGATTGGATCATTACATTGTTTTTCATCGATCTTGATGCTTTTAGAGTGGAAGAAGTCGAGGAATTAGCTATTACGACCATTTTTACCAGCAGGACCTAATTTGGAAAATTGGGGTTTGAAACCTTCCGGGAGCATTTTAAGGCATAAAAAAATTAGGGGTTAAAACTTTGTTATTTTCTTATTCTACACACAGACCTTTCCAATGACACAAGAATCACGTCAATCGTAGTCCACATGTGAAAGTTATTCCACTTATAAGTTAACATTCTTGTTTTCACCACCATAACTTAAGAGGATGCCACATCATGCCCCATTATTCATGGAAAAGATGCTAGACATGTGATTATGATGTACAAGGCTAAAATCACAACCTAATATTCCACAACTTTTAGACTACGCCAAAGGTCTATAAACTTTCTTATTAAGGCATGCTCATACAAATTAATGGTTTCCCTTCTTCGTTATATAAATAGGAGGTCTATTTAAGGAATGAATGAGTCATTTCTCTCATTATAAGGGTTTAGAGACTAAATAAGAGGGGCAAAGGCTTCCAATTTTGGGATGTTAACGTTCCTCATTTTACATAGCATTACAACTATAATAGGAGATTATGTTTTTCTACCCAAATGCATGGGTTCAAGATCTTTTTTTTCTCTAGCATGAGATCCAAATTTGTTTTAGTATGGTTGAGTGATAGTGACTCCAACAATTCCAAGAGGTGGATGGGTGATGGTGGTGACTAGGGTAAACCCTAGCCATAGGGGAAATTGTCATATATCCTCGTATTCTTCATTCACACAATGTTTCATGTAAATAATATTTCAATGATATATTGTGTTTAACTCCTTTGTAAGGTGAATTATTTGTTTTCTAGAAAGATATAATATGTTGGTTAAACATGCTTATAAAATTGATTGAATAATTAAATCAATGATTTCGAATTTGTTAATATTTTAAATTATATTTTTTATTATTTCTGATAATTACATCTAAAAAAATAATGATTCATCTAAATTCTAAATGAGATTTGAGTGTTTTTTAAACCAATTTGTTTAATCTTCTATTAACTCATGGAAATAATTTTAAAATTTTGTATTTAATAAAAAAATAGATTAAAAAAAAAAAAAATTCAACTAAATTGGCCTTAATGAATGATAATTGTTAACATTAATATTACAAATAGTGATAACATATTGCATACTAAATCATGAAAATAGTTCTAAACTATATTTTATTATATTTTTAAATCAGTTAGTAATTTGATCAAATATTTTATTGCAAACATCTAATTCTAAATATTTATATTATATGCTTTGAAAAAAAGAAAAAAGAAAAAAAATTCAAATAAATTGACTATTTGCATCCATGTAAAATAATCAATGAAAAGGTCCTAAGGGGAAGCTCAATTAGTGATCAAAGTAATGTGATCCTTGAGAAACTGAGATATCCAAGGTTCAAATCCATTAGGTTGTGAATTAGTTTATGGAGAGGAGGACATGTTATAGACCCCTAGAGGTTTACTAGTAACTACATGTCAGGTGGGATGCTAAGTTTCTCTGGGATACAAAAAAGAAGAAAAAAATCAATGAAAAGAATGAAGTATTTGCATCCACTTAAGGAAGGTCTAATAAGACTATAAATGTTACTATGTATAAGTTACAAACATATTTTTTCTCACCATGTATTTGTGATCTTGTTTTTGTTCACCAATAATACATGCTTCACACTTAACAAATTCCTCTTTAGAAAAAGGAAACCCTTTAACCATTTCTTGATTTCAATTTTCTTAAAAATTATTTCAAAGTTTTGCTTAAAATTTAAAATATTAAATGTCCAGATTTAAAATTCCATAATTATAAGGAGAAAGGGAATAAATTTGTCATTTGTGCAAGATTATGCTTTTGAGGAAAGGTTGTGCCTTGTATCCTTAAAAGTTTTCCATCTTCATATCTATTAATTATTATTTTAAAGTTGTTCTTTGTTGAATTGATTTTGACAAAACCATTTTGCATGAAAATTTGATGGCCACCTAGCCTAATTATGACCAAAGACAGCAAACGCATTTGAAAAGTAGGAACATACCAAACATTGGAAAGCAATATTTTACTAATTCTTGGAAGAGATAAGTTGACTAAGCATTTGCCTTGAGGAGTATGGGTTGTTTCATTTGCCAAATAAATTGGATTGAGTTGCATATCTTGGCATGTATAAAACAAATTCCTTTTATAATACATATACTAAGTAGCCCTAATATCAAGTATCTTAATATCTTCACAATAATTCCTCAACAACTTGTTGGTGACTAAAGTTGTGAAATATAACTCCTAAAAAATTGTAAAGACATAGGGAAAAAATTTTCCATGATTATTTGCAAATTGAGTTGAAGTTGAAGTATGGGACTTATAATTTTTTTTTAATTTGAATGTTTACTTATTCTTGGGAACAACTTCACTTCGAGTTCTACATTCTTTTGCAAAATTCCCATTGTGAAGACATATTTTTCGCTTGAGTTGATTCATATCTTGTCCTTTTCCTGATTGAAGGTTGTTGTTGGGAGAATATTTCTATCTCCTAAAAAATTGTTGATTTTAATTGTTTATTCGTCTTCCTTTACTTTTGATACAACCAAAACTATAATTAAAATATTGTCTTGGGTTGGGCTCTTGATCTCTTTGATTGTTGAATGTTCCTCTACCTCTCGAACTTCCATTATATGTATCTTTTCCTTTGGAACATTATCCTTTTCTTGAATTGGAAAATAGAATTTGTTCCCCTAATTTATTTTTTAACCAAAGTTTTTGCCATGTTGGGCTAATAATTCTCCAAGTGACTCAAACATTTGATTCTCCAACTTGTTAATAATTTATAAAGTCTCCTAAAAATGTTAATAAGAAGGAGAAAAATCATTAAAGTCATGAAACATTTTTCTACTTACTCAAATCCAAATTTTATTATTTCTAACCTAACATATTTTAAAGGAGAGATGTGTTCCAATACATATCCTCCTTTAGCTAATCATTGTTTAAGGATTTTCATTTAGAGATCAACCTATTTTGACTTAGGTTGAGTATTAGACGTTTTCTTGAATGTTTTCCATGCATTCCAAGTGTTAGTTGGATTTTCAATATTAACAAAAATTTCACCAATGTCAAAATACCTTAAAAGTGCAAGTGTTTTTTCATCATTTAATTCCCATTTTATTAGTTCTTTAGTATAGGGAGGCCTACTAGGATTTTATCACCATTACAAACATCTTTCCATAACTCATTATACAATGAATTTCTTTGTATATGACAACTCCAAGACTTATATTTCTTGGGTCCATTCAATTTGTTGAAATTAGTGAACTAATTAACTAATTTAGACATGGTGAGTTGTATGCATAAGAGTGGATTGAAAATGATTTATATATACAAACAATTTAACAAATGCATACAATCATAAAAAAATGAAGAGAATCAAGCACAAGGGACACTAGAATATCCACAAAAAAGAGATATAAGGGCTAGGCCTTGACCCTCTTATAGACTCAATCAAAGAGATAATTAATAATGTATCTCACTTGACTATTATCAATTATTTAATTCAAAATTTGAAATTTGCTTCAATTTCGTCAAGATTTCAAATTTTGACACAATAATAGTCTTCAATACAAGATGAATATGCCCCCTTTGAAGTGGGAAATGTGTTGTGTGTTTCAATAGAAAAAGTGACTAAATAAGTATCATCTCAAACTAGTGAATACTTTAACCCTTGTTTGAATTTGTGAGAATGCAACGGTAATAACAAAGCCCCTTAAAAATGATTACAAAGATACATGCACATGCTTGACATTCACTCCTTTGCAAATAATCATACCTTATAGAGTAAATATAATTAAGTGTTTATTGAGGAAATATGATCAGATGTTTGAGGTGGTTGTCATGAGTAAACATACATGTTATGGAGTGTTTCAATGGGAAGAAAATTTGTGCTTTCTCTTTTAATTTCTCACTAGAAATCATCATCTTGGGATATAGGGAGTCTGCCTCCTTTTCCTTCATAAGGAAACACCAACTGAGCCATGGGATGTTGAAATCTACAACGAAGTGTTGATTCTTAAAAGAAAATTTGTAGATCTATATTGGATTTTCTAGAAATTCACAATAACAAAAATTGATTTGCATAAATGGTAACAATGTAGAAGACATCTCAGGAACAGGGTTGCGGGGGGGGTATCCTGCTACACCAAACTGAAAACCATGTTTATCACATTCAATTGGCTTTGGGGGCTAGCACAAACAACTTCGCCGAACTTATTATACTTCACCACTTGCTCCATTTTTCATTTGCTCATGATTGCAGACAACTTCAAATTTTTGAGGATTCAAAAATTATTATAAACTGGTTCAACAATGCGTCCACATGTCATATGCATTCACTCAAAAATATATTGGATGAAGCTTTGCTATTTAAATCCAAATTTGAATATATTTCATGTCAACACATTTATAGGGAACACAATTAGGCTTCCGACCAACTATCCAAGGAGGCCATGGTCCATCCCAAGGGAATCTGGCTCATAAAGGAACAACATGGTGAAGAGCACTTCAAGTACTACCATCGACTGTACATAGATTAAAACTACCTAAGGGCCAATAGGCCCTAAATTTTTGTAGTATATATTGTCCCATCCTTAACAATACACGATATAGTTTTTAATCTATATATATTATTTCAGAACTCTTTACAATCCACCCTATAAATGTTTTTTGTACAGAACTATTTTTGATAGCCATAGGCCCAACATATGTAATTTTCTTTCTCTAATAGAAAATTGTGATTTTTCCCCGAGGAAAAAAACAATGTAGAAGACATCTAGACTGGATTAAGATAAATCTTATAAATCATATCATGAGAATGTGTAAACAAATTTTATAATAGAATTGAATATAGAATTTAGAGTTTATTTAGATAAAATCTAGATCTAGACAATGTCAATTAGGTTTATCTCATTGGCTAGGAGGAATGATGTTATCTTCCACGCCCAAACTTTGAAGTATTGAAGCTTGAGCTTGAGCTTTGGACCAACCCCTTTTTCAATATTTCATTATAATGGTTTTTGCATCACTATAACTCTAAAACAATGTTAATATTCACCATGCATTCCCAAACTTATTTTATATATATATATATATATATATATATAAGAGGTAAAGAGTTTATATAACATTTATAGCTTAAAGATATTTTATTTCATTTGACTACTTGACTAAAAATGTAAGTATAAACATAAATTTTCTTTTAAAAAATACAAAAGGAAAATCTAGCTTTGGAAATACTTTAAAAATTATTATTTTAGGAAAATGTCTAATTAATAGGTTTTGAATTATCAAATTAAAAATGACAATGTTTTTTTTTCTTTTTTTTATTTACATAAACCGCTATCTTTGTATTAATTCCCCCTCCCCAACCCAACACACCCACCCACCCCCCCAACATCCTCCTCACCCCCCCGCCAAAAAAAAGGCCCAAAAAGCCTTGATACATAGATGTAAAGAGTAAGGCAAATCCAATGGGATAGTTCTCACTATGTGATTGTTGCACACTACAAGAAGTTCATTTCTTCCTACTACGGTATTGGTGTAGCTTCTTACAAATTGATGGAGGAGTAAAACATATTTCCATTTCATTAGTTATTACATAAATGCTTTGAAGATCAATGATGCTTCTGTGTTTTATCTTCTTGCTTGTTCTTGCTAGGACCGATTGATTGAATTTTATTTTGCCATGTCTTGAATATGATCTTTGTTGTTTGAGTCTAAGAGCTATGTAGATTTTCTTTCCAATAATGAGAGTCATTGTTCAAGAGTTCAATGCTAGGGTGATGAGCATCAATAACTTCTTGGAGAGAAAAAATCACCTTCTCAATATGGCTGTAACATTTGTTTGTCCAATTGAGCACCTCTCTGATTGAAGTTACATCAGCTTGTGAGTTGACTATCTCAGAGTTGAACGCTTTCTCACACTTTTCATACCAACACCTTTGTATTTCCTTGGTTCATGTTAATTTAGCTTTGAGTCTTTCACAGTGTTCGTAGGATGTTTTGAAAGGTCCTAATGGGTCCATTGTGAACTCCTCACGAGGAATGGGCGATAGATGGGCAAAGGATAGCGAAGGGTTGAGGGAAGAAGGATTCTAGGTAAGGGGCAATATTAACAATGTGAGCACCGTGAAAAGTTAAATAGGAGTCCAGCTCAGGTCTTCAACCAAAGCAGGAGGCTCGAGAGATAGGAATCTTTGTGCATGATCAGAAGAAGGGATAGAAAAAGGAAATTGGTCTGTGCAAATCTTCCTCCACAAATGCGAAAATCCTTTGGGGTGAGATTTAACCAGTGAACAATGTCAATGTTGCAAATAAGGAAATTAGATGAAAAAATAAACATGAAGTTTTTCTTTGATTTTTTAATAGTAACTTACAAATAGTAACTTACTTCTTACTATTAATAAATAAAAGGTTTCATACATCTAATTTACATATATTAAATATTATGCAAGTAATGATAATGAGGAAAGAAAAACGTTTATAGAAGAGAAAAAATTAAAAAATATATATCTTATGCTAAATTGATTTAAAGTGATGTTATCTATATATATGAAAAAATATTTACATAAATTTTATTTTAATTTATATTGCAAAATCAATATATAATAAATCAAAAATCAAATATACTTAAATTATAATAAAAAAATTACAATTAAAATTATAATTTTACAAAAAAAACTTTATTCAATCAAAATTATAATTTTACAATAAAAACTTTATTTCAACTAATTAAATAAAAATTATATATGTAATTAATTTTTAAAAAATAAAATAAAATTTGAGAAAAATAATTAATAAAGTTTTCTCATTCAAACTTATAATCTTCCAAAAAAAAAAAAAAAACTCTATTTCAATTATATATGTTATTTTGAAAAAATAAAATAAGAAATTGAAAAATTAAAAATTTTGAACAATTAAAAATTTTCTATTATACTCTGATAAAATGTATTTCAAAAATCATGGATTCAAATCTACATGACGTAAAGCCTATACAGCTCAGCAATCTCCGTCAACTTTCTACAATCAAATCTTTAAAATTTAACTTTAATATAATGATAATATCAATGAAAATTATAAACTTCCTACTTTTTATCTTTAATGACTCCAAGACCAACGGCTCCACAGCCAGACATATAATGTCATACTTCTCTAGAATTTTCTTTTAATGTCGACAGGATATCTCTGAGGATATGTCGACAGGATATCTCTGAGGGGAGTTAAAGAGTTCCTCCTTTGGTAGTGGGAGTTATGTTGAACAGCAATTTGAACAGCAATGTCTGGTCAATAAAGAATTGAAATGGACTTGAGTTGTTGTGGTCAATTATGTGTTAGGAAAGTAATGGAAAATTCTATTTCCACTCAACCGAAGTGGAGACCACTTTCTACTATCTGTCGATCAATGAACTCAACTTTGGAATTAGCATGGATAGGGCAGCATTTTATTAAAGGAGACAGTTTGTTCATGGATAAGGACAGTTTTTTTCATGGTGATCCTCAGTGGATAAGGACTGATCCTGTGATTAGCATATCTTAACTTATATATAGGACCTCGTGCCATGCCAGAAAAGCATGGATGTCCTAACCCCGCATTAAGCCTTTCAATGTTCAAACTAAATCTTCATTAATCTTAATTACATCGATTCCTTCTTACAATGAACGACTCTTTCAACTGAGTTGGTACACCTGCACAGAAGCAATTAGGCAAAGGTTTTCTCTGTGCAATGTCCATGGTTGTTTGTGAGTGTATGTTCTTATATTTACTCCACCGATTCACCACCAAATTATACCCCACAACCAGAAAGACACGCGGCAACCTTCAGGGCTATTGGTTATATATATAAATGCCAAGCCTCCAAGCTGATCACAGCAATCTCAGCTATATTCAAGCTAAGGTTTCATAGTTTATAAGTTAAGTAGCAGGAGGAAAATGTTGAACTCAAAGACGTTGCTCTGCCTTTGCCCTTGCCCTTCCATGGCAGCTGTGAAGTACTTGTTAATTGTCATTCTGCTGGTCATCATTCAGTACCTGGATACAGCAGCAGGAAAGCATTGGCAGACAACCAGGCATTACAAGTTCAATGTAACTACATATACTGCAAATTATTTATACTATGTTGGAGTTCACTTGGGGTGTTTGGGTGTTTGATTATATTAATCTAATTAGTATAAATGCATTGGGTTGCAGGTGAGGCAGAGTAATGTGACACGTCTTTGCAACACAAAACCTTTGATCACAGTGAATGGACAATATCCAGGACCTACCATTTTTGCTCAGGAGGGAGATCAAGTAATTATAAAACTGGTAAACCACGTCAAGGACAACGTGACTATTCACTGGTAATTATATTTATGATTTTTTTTTAATTTTAGTAATATAAGATATGATATTTATGATAAAGTAAGTATTTTGCTGATTATTGTGAATTGATGTTTATGTGGGATCATTTAATTTATATGGCTAAACTAATTCTACTCATTCATAATATTGACTCAGCTTGTGTTCAACCACTGAATAGTTTTAGAGATCATGTATTTATGTATGTTAGTTGAATAGTTTTAGAGATCATGTATTTATGTATGTTTTTGCATGCAGGCATGGGATTCGACAGCTGAGGTCTGGATGGGCAGATGGTCCTGGTTATATCACCCAATGTCCACTTCAAACTGGAATGAGTTACGTTTATAACTTCACCATCACAGGACAGAGAGGAACTCTATGGTGGCACGCACACATTTCTTGGTTAAGAGCTAGTGTACATGGTGCCATCATTATATATCCTAAGCCACACACTCCCTACCCATTTCCCAAGCCATCCAAAGAAGTCCCCATTATTCTAGGTAAGTCCATATATCTTAATACCTTTTATGGATAATCTGGACTGTGTAACAATGGCTAGAGAGCATACCAGATGGAATTTAATGGTTTTATAAACACCACCTTGCAGGAGAATGGTGGAATGCAGATACTGAGAAGGTTATTCAGCAGGCCCTCCAAACAGGTGGAGGTCCAAATGTGTCAGATGCCTACACTATAAATGGGCTTCCTGGACCACTTTACAATTGCTCCAATGGTAATGATAATTGTATTTAATTTTTTTATTTATTTGATGTATTGGTTACAAAAGAAACTGTCACTCATTTACTAACCATGGTATGTTATGTAGATACATTTGTTCTGAATGTCAATCCTGGGAAGACATATCTTCTTCGAATCATCAATGCTGCACTCAATGATGAGCTCTTCCTTGCCATTGCAAATCACAGCATGACTGTGGTGGAAGTAGATGCAGTTTATGTGAAGCCTTTCCAAACAGACACTCTTGTTATAACACCCGGCCAAACCACCAATGTGTTATTCACTACTAATGCTACTGTTAATGTTGGAGGAGTTAACCAATTTTACATAGCAGCTCGCCCATTTGTTACAGGTGGTGGAACATTTGATAACTCCACTGTTGCAGGAATTGTGAGCTACAACATTTCCAACTCTAATACCTCTTCCATCATTATGATGCCTAAACTCCCTGCCCTTAATGACACTTCCTTTGCAGCCAACTTTAGTGCAAAACTAAGAAGCTTGGCTAACTCACAATTCCCTGCACTGGTTCCTCAAACAGTGGACAAGAAGTTTTTCTTTACAGTTGGTCTGGGATTGAATCCTTGTCCAAAGGGGATGGGAAATGCCACATGCCAGGCACCCAATGGAACAAGATTCACTGCCTCTGTCAACAACATTTCTTTTGTTCTCCCAAACACTGCTCTTCTTCAGTCCCACTATTTCAAGTAGATGAAAGGAGTCTATAAGACCAATTTTCCAGACAATCCTCCATTCCCATTCAATTACACTGGCACTCCACCCAATAATACACAGGCTGTGAATGGGACTAGAGTAAAAGTCCTTCCCTTTAACACAACTGTTCAATTGATTCTTCAAGACACTAGCATCTTCAGCACAGACAGCCACCCTGTCCATCTCCATGGTTTCAATTTCTTTGTGGTGGGCCAAGGTGTTGGAAACTACAATGAATCAACAGATGCACCAAACTTTAACCTCATTGACCCTGTCGAGAGAAACACTGTGGGAGTTCCCAAAGGAGGTTGGGCTGCTATCAGATTCCGTGCAGACAATCCAGGTAATATATACAAAATATTCACATAATCTCATCTCATTTCCCATTCAACTTTGCATTAAATCATATCATTGCATAGATGAAAATTATAATAATGTTTGTTTACTCAATATCCATGGAATATATGCAGGGGTGTGGTTCATGCACTGTCATTTGGAGGTTCACACATCGTGGGGACTGAAGATGGCATGGGTAGTAAAGAATGGAAAAGGGCCCCTTCAAACTCTCCCGCCTCCCCCTTCCGACCTCCCTCCTTGTTGATCCTCTTCTTTCCTTCTCGTGCCCACCATCATTTTCATTTCATTTCATTCTTGTTTCTTGTGTTTGTTTTGGATGTGGTGTTGGGTTTTTGTTAAGAAGAATTCACAATAAACATAGTGCCACCTTTGGCCTCTCTTCTCAGGTAGACTTTTCATAGAACGAGGAGGATGGTTAGAAAAAGACAACAAGGGGCAACCAATCACACTGAAGTAGAACTGTATTGAATCACTGTACAGACAAGTGTTTGGTACATGAATAAAAGATTTTTGGGTTCTTCCATGTGTGATCTATGAATTACAGAGTGATACATGAATAAAAGAGTTTTGGGTTCTTCCATGTATGATATATGAATTACAAAGTGATAAGTGTGCCTTTAGATAAAGGTAATGTAAGGTGGTGGTAAAATTTTGATTTAATGGTGAAGATGATGGATCTTCTCCGTAAAATGTTTAGACTATTAAAAATAATGTAATAAAATCATACATTAGGTTCTAACATGTATTGCTAATGTTTATCAGTTTAATGTTTATTAGTTCTTTTGCTTTTATGGTATAAAATGACCAGTGCAATGTAAATGCAATGCGAATACAGGTGTAGTAGTCTTATTATGCGTAAAGTAATTGATGATTATAATAAATCGTATATATATGTGTGTGTGTGTGTGTGTGTGTTATTTAATATAATTTTAAATTAATATAATATAACAAATATTATAGAATAAAATTTAAAAAAATATATATATTTTTGGATAAATGGTATTGATAAGTCATGATATTGGCCTATCTTATTGTAACGAAGCATATTTACATAGTTCAACTCCATAAAATTTATTAAATTTATATGTATATTAATTAATTTTAAAAATATATAAAATAACATAGCTTGTTTCTATTTTCTGAATATTGTTCAATTGACTCAACAACGCAATGCATTTATTTACATGGAGGCAAACTCTAATGTAATTTTTTTGATGCAATGGTAAAAGCAAGCGAGTGGAGAAAATAAAATAAAATAAAATATAAAGGCTGTGAAAAATTAAAAGTGAAACTATTAATTGTTAAAATTTAAAGAATGAAAACTACTTACAAATTAATTGTGCCAAATTGCTAATGGTTGGTTAGCTTTAACATTTTACATTTATTTTAGCAATTAATAGCACCACATATCTCTTGTCGTCAACCATTGTAACAAGAATCTGCCAAAAATGACTTCAACCACTTCCACTGACTGCTTGTGTGTCAATGCAAATACCAAATATGATGTCAGTGGCCTTGTCTTTTCCATGCAGTCACATTTAAAAAAATATAACTCAACTAAATAGGCATTCTTTGCTATTATATTACAACAATCACTATATGCCCCATGAATATGGGCATTTCGCTTGCCTTGTCATGACTTATATATTTAACAGAATGCCATGTGGATAGTTGTCCACCATTCTTTTTATGCAAATACTTGCTGAAATTATGGTGGGTGATTATCCACATGGAATTCTTGGATTAAAATTAGTGGGAAGCTACCTATATGGCATTTTGTTGTGCAAAGTTGGGACACTTGGCGATTATAAACTTTTTTTACATTTTTTATTATTTAATATAATTTTTATATCTCATAATTCAATTTAAAACCACATAAAAATAGCCGTCAAATAATTAGAGAAAAGACAATTTACATTTTAAAAATTTAAAAATTATTTTGAAATTTTCTAAATATTCAATTTAATATTTATTTTTTTCAAAACTTTAATAAATTTCAGAATCTGTTTAAAAAATCGAAACTAATTGAAAGTCAATTTTTTTTACCAAAATAAAAAACAATATAACTTTGCCTTGCGTCGGTATAATAAGAAGAAAAAGATTGATTTAGAGAAGAAAAGATTGATTTAGAGAAGGAAAAAGGCAAAATAATATACTATTTTTAAATTTAAAATATCAAAATCTTATTATGAAGCAATATGAAAATGATTATATATATATATATATATATATATATATATATATATATAAGAGTTGGAAGTATGAGTAAATTCAAAAAAAATGGTAAATTACATCAATTGAATTTGGAAAGTAGAAAGTTGGACATGTTAGAAACAAAGTATCAACTTTTATCTATCTATTACATTGTAGTATGTTGTTATTAACACAATTGCAATGCAATCAATATAAGAATAATCAAATTGGTAATTTGAATCAACAAATCAATGCATTCATCCTATTGGGCATAATTTTATTGTGAATAGTCATTTTAAACAAAAATAGTGTTTGTTAACTTCAACTAATGTAACATAACAAAATAAGTTCTTTTAAGGATTAAGTCATGACCATGTTTTAACTAGTAAATAACATCAAACAAAGTCAAGATAGTACCATGGAAAACTTAAGAAGCATCGACATCCATAAAAATAATGTTTACCTTTTTCTAAGATATACATTGTGGAAGTAAAGGATGTGATTCATCTTGAAATCTATTTTAAATAAGTCATCTCAAAAGAAAAATCTATAATTCCTTTTCTAGGATGTTTTAGAGTATGAAATTTTGAGTAGATTGAAAAGGAATTGCAAGGTATGTAGATTTTAGATTCTAATTCTTTACAATTCCTATGATATACCCTGTGGAAGTTAGTATTTTTTAATGGTCCTGAAATCAGTTTCAAATGAGGGGTAATGGAATTTTCACTATATTTGTTTTCTAGCACATTTTAGACTATGAAATTTTTAGTGATCTAAGGAAACATAACAAATTACCTCAAGTAAAAATTGCAAAATTGAATTTGAATAATTGTATATGTGGCACATCACACAAGTTTTCTCTTGGAAAGAGACCAAAAATCAACAAGTTTTGGGAAAGTTACCATAACTTTCACTTAGCACATCAAATTCTAGTCAAACCAATGGAATTGTATAAAAGACATCTCATAGTATTACAGGCCAAAATTTTAGATCTAGAATGGTTAAAATCTCAAATATATATCATGAAAAAGGTCAGTCATTCTAACATATTCTCCAGATTGATGTTTTAAAGGTGTGTAACTTACAAGGACATAAATTTTGATTAGAAGTTTTATTTTGGTGATTGACAGTTGTGATAAATAGGAGTATAATTACTATGCCACTAAAAAAAGTTGTCACACTAATTAAACTTCATAAGAGCTCATCCAAGAATCATGAAGAAACTGAAGACTTAGAATTTAGGTTCTCCTAATCAGAGAAGAAAGTTATGAAATGGAGGGAGGTATGTTGGAAAAGGTGGAGTTATCAAGTTCTCGAGAAAAAATTGAAAAAGAAATGATGGATGAAAATGGAAAAGAAATGAATGAAAATAATGTAAAAAATACAAAAAATATTAACCATGCTATTATAAAATCTCCCTAAAAGGGATATGGAGATCCAATTAAATCATGAACATGAGGAGAAGCAAGGCGTTGACACTCTATCACATATGGGGAGTATTTTATCACAATTGGAGAAGACAAATATTGAATCACAAAACCATAATCATGAATTTTCAATCCAAAATCCACATCATCAAGGCTTCAAGTCAACACCAAGGAACTACATTATTTTGAAGATCAATATGAGGAAGTTTGATTGTAATAATATTTTAACATGGATATTCCAAATGGAGAAATACTTTGATCTACACTAAGTAGGAACCTTACAAAAGGTAAATATTGTATCCATGTTTTTAGAACAAGATCGACATGTACGGTATCAATGGCTTTGCAATATGAAAAATGATTTTATTGTATCTTGGGCTATTTTTTACAGAGTAATTGATTGCACATTACAAGGATACTAAGAGAACATTCTTTAGTCAATTGGTAAATCTTTGACAAAAATGTCTACTTATAGAGTACAACCAACAAACAAAAGTTGAATCTTAGGGTAAATAACATTTCAGATTAATTTATTAGACCTATTTATGGAAACTTTAAAGGAAATTATCCAAAATCAAGTGTGTATCTTTGTATCTAAATCTCTAGAGAATGCTTTCAGTCTCACAAGGAAAGTTGAAAGTAAAAATATGGCTACCAAGAAATTGGTCACTAATAACTATAAAGAAAATCATGCTCCATCTCCTAAATTGACAAGGTTGAAACCTCAACAAAGTGATGAAAGAAGAGCAATTGGACTATGTTTTAACTATGATATCAAGTATAGTAAAGGACATAATTGCAGTGAAACAAAATTATTTGATATAGATTGTGGAGATGAAGAAGATCTAGAATTGGAATGTCATAATATTTACAACTAGAAGAGACTACTCCAACAATTCCTTGTCATATATTGGCCAACATCAGTACTCCACAAACACTCAATATAAAAGGATTTATCAAAAATAAAAAGGTCACATTGTTGATTAATTCAGGTAGTATCCATAACTTAATAAATTACAAATTAGCAAAACTTCTTAATTTCTTTGTATATCCATCACTAGAATTTCAAGTTGTGATTGTAGATGGAGGTACCACAAAAAATTTAGGGAAGTGCCATTGTTTTAACATGAATATGGGGGAGTATTTATTGGATAGTCCCATGATTACAATCTAAATGGATGGTGTCGATGTTGTATTAGGGGTCCAATGGTTACAATCATTTGGGAAAATGGTCTTTAATTTTCAAGATAATTTCATAATATTTTCCTCAAGAGGAAAGAGAATTGAACTTAGAAGTATCCAAGGGAAACCCTATAAAGTTATAATCTCTAATAACATGACAAAATTGCCAACAAAATGGATACCACGGTGTAATTGAACAATTGTGTTCATTAGATGTTCAAACATTTGTATCGTCTACTCCAATGGATCTCCAAAACGTTATCAACAAGCACTCCAAGGTATCTGGAGAGATGCCTAAGGATCCTCCATGTACACGAGATCATGACCATGCTATTCACGTGAAACCTAGAAATTACCACCTAACATTAGACCTTACAAGTATTGATATTCATATAAGAGTGAGATTGAATGTATGGTTTAGGAAGTGTTAGAGGATGGAAACATTCAACCTAGTCAAAGTGCTTTATCTTCACCAGTGGTGATGGATATAAAAAAAGATGGTTCATGGTGTATGTGTCTAGATTATAGATAGCTCAAAAAAATGACAATCAATGATAAGTTTCCTATTCTTTTCATTAATGAATTATTAGATGAATTGCATGGAGAAATTTTATTTAATTAGTTGGATTTATGTTCTTGATATCATCAAATGATCCGTCAACTACCCTAGATATTCTAGCAGATTGTTCATCCCAATAAATCTCACAAAAATATACTAAAATATGAAATATAAATTATGAGGGTTAATTTTCCTTATATTTTTGGATTTATTAAGTTATTATTTCTATATATGCATGCAATATATAAAATGTGGGAAAATAGAGAAAAAATAAAACAATTACTCACAAACCATAATAACACCAAGATATGACATAGGAAAACCTTTCAAAAGAAAGCCCAACTGGAAGGTGAAGTTGCTCTACTTTCTTTTGCTCGGAATGGAAATGATGCAAATATTAAGGAGTGAGACTTGCAGCTGATGGGTTGCTAAAGAAAACAAACCCTATTTTTTCTACACTTTCTCTATCCACTCTCGACTACTCTTCTCTACCATAGAACAAAATGATCTAGAATAGAATAGAAGCCAATATCCAACTAGAGGTTAAATTTGACCTATTCTACCTGTAATGTGAATTACAACTCAGCCTTTCTAGAGGATTATTCATATTCCCCATGTGGCTAATCCCTTTTTCCACAAGTATTATGGGTTGACATGGTATCCTTTCATTTTATGGTAGTAAATCACAATAATTCAGCTTATGAGAGGCATAAATTTCTCATAAAAGCTCTAATTGAGGCAATTCTTACATAGTTGGAAAGGCATGAGTGTGTAGATTGCGAAATCTAGGTCCATAGTAATGTTGGGACCAAAAAAAATAGTCATAGGCATCAAAATAGCTCCTTATGTTTTTCACCCCGAATTTTCCAAATTGAGACCACTAGTAAAAATGACCATGCAAGCTAATTCCTCCAACGTTTCCACTCTAAAAGTGTAGATATGGATGAAAAATAATATAATGATACAATCATGATCATCAAATGAAAATGAGAAAGAAGACGTTCTTAAAACATATTTTACAACACATGAAGGTTATTATGAGATTTTGGTTATGCCATTTGGATTACAAATGCACTTTCAACATTTCAAAGCTTGATGAAATTTTTTTCCAAACCCTTAGAAAATTTGTGTTAGTTTTTTTGTGACCTACTAATCTACAACAAATTGTGGGAAGAGCATGTACAACATGTTGGCAAACTATTAACACTATTGAAAGAGAAACAACTATATGCAAAACCTTCTAAGTGTGTCTATGTGGTTCAAGAAGTGGAATATTTGCATCATATTGTATCCTGTGAAGGTGTAAAAGTGGGTCATAGCAAAACCAAAGCTATGAGGGAATGGAAAATCCCCAAGCCTTGAATAAACACAAAGGATTCTTAGAATTGACATGATATTAGCCAAAGTTTGTGAAGAATTATGGCCAAATGGCAACATCTCTAACAAAATTATTAAAGAATGAAGTATTTTCTTGGACTAAAGAAGAAACCAAAGCTTTTGGAAAACATAAAGAGGTTATGTGTAAAACTCCCATCCTGGAAACACCTGACTTCAAAACAAGCTTCACTATGGAATGTGATGCCTCAGGCCATACCATTGGTCCAATTTTGATGAAAGAAGGAAGGCCCCTTTCCTTTGAAAGTATCAAACTTAAAGGAAAGTAGTTTCTTAGACCCATCTATGAAAAATAAATGTTGGCCATACTGCATACAGTTAAGAAATGGAATCCATACCTAATAAGAAGATATTTTCAAGTAAAAGCAAATCATGATAATTTGAAATATTTCTTGGGACAAATACTATCTTTAGAAGAGCAACAAATATGATTTATAAAGATGTTGGGTTATGACTTTGAGATTATAAACAAAATGGAGAAAAAAAATATTGCAGTAGGTACACTCTCAAGGAAAGAGGAAGACAAAAAGAGTTTACTATGTGTTGTTTCTATTCCATAATCTAATTGGATTGAAGAAGTAAGGATATAATTGAAGAAATATGAGAAGGTATGAAAGATCATTCAACAACTACAAGAGGACCCCATGCTATAGAAAAATGTATGTGGAAGAATGATTTTTTGTGGTATCAAGATCATGTATACTTATGTAAGAATTCTCAACTCAAACAAAAGGCCCTTTGGAAATTACACACTTCTACTGTAGCACGAAATTTAGGGTTTTTGAAGACATACCATAGTATCAAGAAAATAAGGGAGAGATAATCAAGAACCCAAGACTCCTGCAACCATTAGCCATATCAAGGCTGCATTTGGAAGAAATTTCAATGGATTTTATTATATATTTACCCAAATATAAAGAAATGAGAATCATTATGGTAGTGGTAGATAACATGAAAAAGTATACACATTTTTTATATCATTCTCATCCTTTTAAAGAAAGAATAATGGTAAAAGCATGCATTGAAACAATCCAAAAGCTACATTGAATATTGAAGATTATTATAAGTGGCATAGATCCATTTTTGACTAGAAATTATTGGAATAAAATATTTTCTTGTTTGGGTACTCAATTGGATCACATCTCATCTAACTATTCTCCTTGATCTGACAGGAAAATCGATATTGTGAATAAATTTTTTGAGGGATATCTTTGTTCATTTTCATGTGATAAACATACACAATGGGTCAAGTGGTTTCCCTTGGTAGAATTGTGGTACAGCACATCCTCCCATACTTCATCAACAATGTCATCATTCATAGCACTTTATGGATATAATCCTCCATTCATCACATCACCCTTAAAAGGGATTGCAAAGGCTTGAGTAGTAGAGGACCATATACAGCACCAACAATAAGTTCTCAAACTATTTAAGGACAACTTGGTTATAACACAAAATAGGATGAAATAACAAGTAGATCAACATTGCAATGAAAGGGAATTTGAAGTAGGTATTGGATATTTGTGATCTTATAACCATATAAACATATGTCCCTCAAGCAACAAAATAAGGTTAATAAATTATCACTGAGGTAAAATGGCCATTATAAGGTGTTGCATAGGATTGGAAGTATGGATTACAAATTGAAATTTCCTCCATCCTCACATGTACATCCAATCTTCCATGTTTCTTTCTTAAAGAAGGTAATCAATGACTAGATCCCAGAACAACTATTTTACCAAAGATTAATGAAGAAGAGAAAATAATACCAGAACCCAAAAAAATCCTAGAAACAAGGATTAAGTAGCTAATAATTTGAACAATTAGTAAGCACCTCATCAAATGGAATACCTACCAGTGCAAGAGGTGGCATGGGAAGGCAAGTGGTTCACGCAGAAACAACCACATATAGTCAAGTGTTGAAGGCAATACTTGTTTGAAGGGGAGAGGCATGTTAAGCCCTATATAAACCCCATGTCAACTCTAAAACCTCTTATTACTTCTTTGAGATTGAATGATTATATTTCTATTGTTATATTGTTATGCAAGCTAGAACCTTTCATTGTACCATTTTATTATAAGTGTACCCTTTGTCTCCTATATATACACTAAGGAGACCTATTCTTAGTATCATCAAATCTTGTCTTATACAATGTATTCATTGTAAAAGGAGGTTCCCCTCTCAAATTGGACTATAATTATTTTTTTCTTATTATTTTTATGGTGCAAGGTTCATATCAGGTTCAATGGAAGCATGAGTGCTTAAGGAAAAAATGGCATGAGATAAGAGGAGAATTCTAATTCCTATTTTGTTTTGTTCATCTAGATAAACATATTAGATAAGTTGTGTGACCCATTTTTCACTATTGTGCTATGATTGTGTTGAATATTCTACATTTGATCTAACTTGTGTTGGAGAAGAATCATCATGTGAAGAACTATTTTCTAAAGAGTTAACTAATTGTTGATCATTAATGTTGGGGATTTTCTTTTTCAATCCAATTTTGTCTTTCTTAATGGATTATTTTATCCTTAGGGAAATTTTTCTAACTGACTAAGGATATTATCAATCTCTTCTATAATTTTACCTTTTAGTTTTATCGAAGACAACATCTCAAATGCTAATTATTTTCCCACTGAGTATGAACTGATAACCTATTTTTTCATCGGAAAATTTTATGAGTATGCAGTTCATGTTGCAATTTTCCAACTTAATCCTTTTTCTTTTGCAACTAAAGCATACAATGTCATTTTTCCACGATAATGGAGTCTAGGTTAGAATCTTGCAATCATTGATGCTACCAATCCAAGTATCACAACAAACTACTTTGCACGGCAGAACAATAAACAACAGTAAATCTACTAGTGCACAAATATAGACAACTTTTTACAATTTTTACAAATATCCAACCTCATTATATTAATCAAACTATTAGCACAATTGTCTAGGTACCACATACTAGGGATAATTGCCCTCTTACATCCGATGATACAATACTACAATAGGGACTTGGTGCCAACAACTATGAAAAGAAAACTTACCAAACAAGATACGTTGACCATATGGATTATGTAGTGCACTCTCTCAGTTTCTCTTAGTTGTACCCTAAACACACCTGCCCAGTCCTTCAATTCCGAATATGGAACAACACAACTTAGCTCCATGAATTAGCTCCATTAAGTCACTAAACACGACTCCAACTTCTCTCTAGTTGATCATTAGTCCTTCAACGCATCAAAACAATGAGACTCCTATCAATTTATTCACAAATCCGTTTCTGAACAATTCTTAGCTAGCCACTGCTACTCCTTAGATCCTTTGGGACTTATTTCCCAACTAGATTCTCCTTAGTCCTTCAAGGACATGACTCTTAGTGACTTGATTCCCACGAGTGCCTTCCTGCGTTACCCAATGAAGACACACTTAGGGCACAGAGGGCTTTCACGTATCATTATCAAATGTCCTTCTCCAATAATTAACTTGGAATGATGTGATCTGTACCCTTGACCTCCTTTGATTGTCCTTCAATAATTTTTCTTGAGCTCACCCAATTCTGCCTCTTCTAATCGTCCTCTTAGTCCTTCAAGAACATGTACTGAGGGCTTGGAGCAAGCCACTATAACCCTCCTAGCTCCTACTCTTTTGGTTTCTCCAACAATTTCCTAAACTAGGACCATCTCATACTCTAGCAACAATCACCCTCAAACATCTCATCAACATACCTTAGGACTCTTCCTTGGCTAGTGTTGAATATTGTGACTTCTACTTATTGGTTAACGCTTCAACAACTCTTGTTAGCCCTATCTAAGTGCTTCTGGAATGCTCCTCCAGTTGCAGCCTTCCCTCATCTATGGATCTAAACCTTTTGGTCATCAAAGCAAGGAACTCATCCCTCTTGAATCATCCCAACGCAATCTTGGCCTACTTGCAAATTGATCATAATTCCTGCATCCTCCAAACCAGAGAGAAACATGCCACAAAACCTCATGAAAACCACATAGATGTGTCCCAAACAAATTTGGTCTTCTCCTACACTTTCTCAACCCTGTCTAGGGCATCTTTCCACCTTCAAAAACACATGAAGACCTTCAACAATGACCTTCCTTCCTGCGCAGTTTCCACAGAATTATGTGGCCTTGTTTTGGAAGGCATATTAACCAACTTGGCCTCCAAAACATACCCTTCTTCCAACCCGCAAACACATGGATAAACTCAGCCTATCCATCATGAGGATTCTCCTTATTTCTACTCAAATTATCCCTTCTATACCTTGGCCTCCTTCTTGTGAAACTCATTCCCCAAAGAGTCTAGAAAGAAGCACAAACTATGTCTCTTTCACCTTCGTTGGGTTCCTCTCTTCCCGTGCCAAAATCAAAGATTAACTTGTGATCTATTTCTCCTTGGATGTGTCAAAATTACTCTCTAACATCTCATTTCATGATTTTCTCTATGGAAACGACTAGCCCCTCCAAGAGGGTCCTTTAACTAAGGTCGACTTGAATCTTCTAGCCCTCTTTCCAAAACAAACATTCAAAAATTCATATCTTCATTTCTACATGTCCTTTCTTGGCATTCTTCATGGTCCCTAGCTCCTTTTAGGGTCCCCTACATTCTCTAAGGGTCTTGTGTCAAAATCTCCTCATGGTTTTTCCCCACACCTTTGGGTACAAAACCACAACCTTGGGTTCTAAGCCCACAAACCATATTATGAATCCCATTCCTCCAAAAGCCACTAGCCTAGGGTTTGGAGTACCTCCCAAGAAACAAATTTCAACACTCCCTCATAGCGAGGGAGGTACTTCCAACACTAGGAATTATCCATCAACATCACCGAAGACACTAGCCCATCTTGCATCCATCACTGCAACATGATTTGTAAAATGAACCACGAAATCTCTGTAGTTCCTTTTCCTCATCTCATCTGAACTTGAAGACTTCAATACATCCATAAGGTTACTCCCTCTGAAGCTAGACTCCCTATGAGTCTACAAGATCTCCACTGACTTAGCCTTCTATTTAACTTGTATCCTACAAGTTCATTCCAAGTTGCGGTGAAACATGAGCCATCATCAACGCAACCTAGTCCTGCAAGAACTCATCCTCCTGGATCAAACACGACACATGCACATCCCTCCAATCTCGAATATGCAACATCGTGATCCAACGATGAAACTAGCCTTCCAATATGCAATCCAACACATGAAGTAATCTTGATCATAAAAATTTCATCCATGCCAAAGAAATCCTCGAGCTATCCCAATGATCCATGTACAATCAAAGGAATTCCATGATTAGAAACTTGCCCTACAACAAACTGTTATTCAGCAGGCTCACCACCAATCCACCAGAACTCCTAGCCAGTCTCACTGCCAAGTTAGTCAATACCACATCTCCATGTCTTCATCTAAACCCTCTGCTCCATGATCTAAACAATCCTATTTCCCTACGAGTTGTTGCATTGAGCATACTCTAATTCACTGGACCTTCAAAGTAGTTATGCCAATACCATGTTGCTTTTCCACGATACTGGAGTATAGGTTAAAATCTTACAATCACCAATGCTACCAATCCAAGTATCACAACAAACTAATTTTCACAGTGGAACAATATATGGCAATAAATCAACTAGTGCACAAATATAAACAACGTTTTACAATTTTTACAACAACCCAACTTCATTATATTAATCAAATTGTTAATAAAATTGTTTATGGATCTCATACCAGGGATAATGGCCCTCATGCATCCATTAATAGAAGAATACAACAGGGACTTGGTATCAACAACTATGACAACCAAACTACCTGAAAAAGATAAGTTAACCATATGGTTGATGTAGCATGCTCTCTCGGCTCCTCTCGATCATACCTTGAACACACCTGCCCGAGTTGTTAGCTCCCAATCTGCAACAACACAACTCTACTCTATCAATGAACTAGCTCCATTAGGTCCTAGAACACAACTCCAACTTCTCTCTAGTTGATCGTTATTCCTTCAACGCATCAACACATCAAGACTCCTATTGATTTGTTCACAAATCCATTTGTGAACAACTCTCACCTACCCAATGTTGCTCCTCAGCTCCTTTGGGACTTCCTGCCCAACTAGTTTCTCCTTAGTCCTTTAAGGACACAAGTCATAGGGACTTACTTCCCATTAGTGCCTTCCTATGCTACTTGATGAAGACACACGTATGACATAGAGGGTTTCCACCTATCACTGTCAAACGTCCTTCTCCAAAATGAACTTGGGATGATGTGATTTTCTCCCTTGACCTCCTTTCTTCATCCTTCAAGATTATGTCATTGACTTATGCTCACTAGTTGGGGCTTCAAATAGCCCTTGTTAGCCCTCTCCAAGTGCATTCAAAATGCTTCTCCAATCATGGCCTTCCTTCCTCTATGGATTTGAACCTTCTTTTCACCAAAACAAGGCTCTCAATAATCTTAAATCAACCCAATTCAAACTCATCCTACTTACAAACTGGTCAAAATTCCTGTGGCCTCCATAATAGAGATAAACGTGCCAAAAACCCTCACCAAAACCTCCTAGATTTGTCCCAAACAACTTCGGCCTAGCCCTGCACTTTCTCGGCCCTGTCTAGGACAACTTTTCACCTGCAAAAACAAATGAAGACCTTCACCAATGACCTTCCTTCCTATGCATTTGCCACAGAAGTATGTGGCTTTCTTTTGAAAGGAATATTAACCAACTCGGCCTCCAAAACAGACCCTTCTTCCAGCTTGAAAACACAGAGAGAAACTCGGCCTTCCACTAAGAGGATCCTCCTCATTTCTACTCAAATCAACCCTTATAGACCTTAACCTCCCGCCAGTGAAATTTGGTCCCCAAACAGTCTAGAAAGAAGCCCAAATTATGCCTCTTTCACCTTCGCTGGCATTCTCTCTTCTTGCGGCCAAATCAGAGATTAACTTATGATCTGTTACTCCTTAGATGTGTCAAAATGACTCTCCAACATATCATTTTATGCTTTCCTCTAGGGAAACGACTATCCCTTCCAAGAAGGTCCTTTAACTAAGTCTGACATGAATCTTCTAACCCTTTTTCCCACACAAACATTCAAAAAATTATATCTTCATTTCTACATGTCCTTTCTTAGTGTTCTTTATGGTCCTAGCTCCTTTTAGGGTCCCTTACATTCTCCAAGGGTCTCATGTCAAAATATCCTCATGGTGTTTGCCCCACATCTGCAGTACAAAACCCCAACCTTGGCTAATAAGCCCACAAACCATGTTGTGAACCCCATTCCTCCAAAACCCACTAGCCTAGGGTTTGGAGTACTTCCCAGGCTACAAATCTCAACATAGAAAAGGGAGCCAAAAACTAAAATATTAATAACAAAATGCTTAGTATTATTCCAAGATTCATATGCATTTATTCCATATAAGGTTGATGTTGGTGATTCATTCCTTAGATAAACAATTTTATAAGATAGTTATACATAATATTTTGTACTTAACCCCTTCCCATGAAAATTTAATTCATTCTTTTAGTGACCCCCTTATGTTGTGAGTATAGGAGTTTTTCAACTACCATTTAATTCCATCCTTGAAAGAGTCGTTGAATTTATTCGAAATAAATGCATCCCAATTATTTGTTCTTAATGTTGAATTTCTTATTTGGTGGTATTTGCTATGAAGATTTGAAAATATATGAACTTTTCAAAGGCTTCTAACTTATCCTTCAAAAGATATACCTAAGTCATCCATGTAAAATCATCAATGAAAGGACTGAAGTATTTTCATCCACCTTTCAAAAAATATACATGAGTCATCCATGTAAAATCATAAATGAAAAAAGAAGTTTTTCCATCCACCTAAGAAAGGTCCCATACGTCCACAAGTATCGCTACCCATAAGTTACAAACATAGTTTTGTTTACCACGTACTTGTGAAAAAAGGATCTTGCTTTTGTTCACAAATAATGCATGCTTCACACATAGAAATTTCTTGTTTGAAAGGAGGAAACCCTTCACTCATTTCTTGATTACAATTTTCTTAAAAATTATGAAAAAGTTTTTCTTAAAATTTTAAAGATTAAATGTCCAACTTTAAAATTCCATAATTGTAAGGTGAAAGGGAATACAATTTTCATTTCTACAACATTTTTCTTTCAAGAAATTATTGTGCCTTGTATCCTTAGAATTTTTTCATCATCATACCCATTCCTTATTATTCTAAAGTTGTTGTTACTAAATTGATTTTGACAAAACTGTTTTGCATGATGATTTAATGGTCACCTCATCAAATTAAGACCAAGGGAAACAAACTCATTTGAAAAATTGGAATGTACCAAAGATTGGAAAGCAATATTTTGCCAGTTCTTGGAAGAGATAAATTGATTAAGCCTTTTCCTTGAGGAGTTTGTTTAGTTTCATTTTCCAAATAAATTGGATTGATCTACATATCTTAGTAAGTATAAAACCAAATATTTCTATAACACATATACTAAGTAGCCCCTATATCAAGTATCTGATCATCTTCACAATAATTTCTAAACAGAAAGTTAGTGACAACTAGAATTACAAAATCTAACTCCTAAACAATTGTAAACACAGTCAAAATTAGTCCCTTGATTATTTGCATATTGAGACAAAGTTGAAGTACTATACTTATAATATTGTTTTGAGTTGAATGTTTGCTTACTTTTTGGAAAAAACTTCATTCTGAGTTCTACATTCATCTGCATAATTCCCATTGTGAAGACGTATTTTTCACTTGAGTTTATTCATATCTTGTCCTTCTCTAGATTGAAGGAGGTTGTTGGGGTAATCTTTAGATCTCCTAAAAAAATTATTGATTTGAATTATTTATTCCTCTTCATTCACTTTTGAAACAACCACAATTATAATTAAAATATTGATTTGGATTGTGCTCTTGATTTATTTGGCTATTGAATGTTCCTCTTCCTCTTGGACATCCATTGTATGTCTCTTTCCCTTTGGAACTTCCTCCTTTTCTTGAATTAAAAATATAATTTATTCTCCTAAATTATTATTTGACCAAACTTTTTGTCATGTTGGTCTAATAATTCTCCAAGGGAATCAAAAGTTTGATTCTCCAAATTTCTAGAAATTTGTAAAGTCTCCAAAAAAAATGTCAATAAGGATGAAAGCCAATGAATTCATGAAACTTTCTTCCACTTTCTAAAATCCACATTTGATTATCTCTAAGATAACATTTTAAAGGAGAGATGCATTCCAAAACATATCTCCCTTTACTTAATTGTTTTTTAGGGAACTTCATTTAGAGATCAACCTATTTTAACTTAAGTTAAGTATTAGAGATTTTCTTGAATGCGTTTTATGGATTCCAAGCATCAATTTTATTTAGAAAATTAACGAGCATTTCATCAATGACATAACATCTCAAAGGTGCAAGTGATTTTTCATCATTCAATTCCCATTTTATTGATTCTTTAGCATAGGGAGGCTTAGTAAGAGCTTATCACCACTACAAACGTCTTTCAATAACTCATTATAGAGTTATCTTCTTTGTATATGAAAACTCTAAGACTTATAGTTCTTCTCTCCATCAATTTTTTAAAATTAGTGAACAAATTAACTAATTTAGACATGTTGAGTTGCGTGTAGAAAAGTGTAGTGATGATTATTTTCATATACAAATCATTTAACAAGTGTACACAATCATAAAAAAAATGAAGAGAATCAAGTACAAGGGACACTAGAAGCTCTACAAAAAATAGATACAAGGGCTTGGCCTTGACCCTCTTATAGTCGGAGTGAAAGATATCATCAATACCTTATCTCACTTGACTCTTATCAATGATTTAATTCAAGTTATAAAATTGCTTTAATTTCATCAAACTTTCAATTTTTGACACAGTATGCCCACTTTCAAGTGGGAAATGTGTTATGTAGTTCAATGACAAAATTTATTGAATAAACACCCCGTTGAAATAGTGAATACTTTAACCTTGTTTGAATTTATGAGAATGCCATGGTAATAACAAAGCCGCTTAAAAAAATTTACAAAGATGCATCCACATGGTTGAATTTCACTCCTTTGTAAGATATTTGAGATTTACAACTTTCAAATTGTAAATTCACAATAAATAAAAACTCATTTGCATAAATGGAAACAATTTAGAAGAGATCTAGATTAGATTAAAATAAACCTTATAAATCATATCATACAAATTTGCAAATAAAATTTATATAATAGAATTGATTGTAGAGAATTTACAACATGTAATTTTCATTATTTATTAATGGAAATTATGATTTCTCCTTGGGGAAAAAATAGAATTAGTTTTAGAATTTAGAGTTTATTTAGATAAAATCTAGATCAACACAGTGTCAATTGGGTTTATCTAGGGTGATTGGGAGGAATGATGTTATCTTCCCTACCCACATGTTAAAGTATTGAAGCTTGATCTTTGATACATTATCTTTCTTTTTTTAAAATGAAATGATTAGGATTTTTTATATTCATATCAGTTTGGTTACAAGGCTAGAACATTTTACAATTTTAGTTGAATCCTAAACTACTAGGCTCAAACATTTCTAAAAAAGACTTTCGTTTCTGCTACACTTCCTGCATACTTCGAATCTAAATTTATATCATCTGAAAACTTTCCATAAAACTCCTCAAACTAGAATACACTTGAAATACATAATTTAAAACAGATAGTTGACTATCCTACATTGGATGATCTGGCTTGAGGGTTAACTTCAACAATTTCCTTAGCAACTTGCCTTAATTGTGCTGAAACAATGACCTGGGTCTCTTCCGCCACCTCACTGTTTTTATTTGGCTATTTGGAAGGTGCGATTTGGTTCACATCCAACGTCTCCCTCATGTCCTTGCCCAAGCTAATTTATTTTACACATTTCCTCCTCAAAGAATCAATTTTTGCAAGACAATGATCCAATAGATCAATTTTCACCTGCAATTTGTCAATTTTGGTTTGGTGTAGGCCATTATTTTGACTCAAAAGAAACAACTCTGCCTGAACCTTTGCGACCACATTTCTCCCTACCTATTTAGCAAAGACAAAATATGCTCCATGGCTCTATAGAAGTAACCTGGTGGACAATTTCTTTCCTCCTTTGAGACAAGTGGTACCTCCATATCTTCACCCATGCAATGCCCATCTTCATCTATTATGGCCTTGGGTTTCCAAACTCGAACCTCTGTAGGAAGAATAAAGTTCAGTCATGTCTTATAAACTTCTTCATCAAGCATACCTTCCCCCTTCAAGCCATGGATCCCTCTTCCATCTTGAATGCACCATCCTACCATGTACATTCTACTGACCTAAAATTCGGTATTTGATTTAATACCCCTGCAATTCTCTAATTGAGCCATTAAATGTTGAAACCTTAAGTGTTCTTCTTCTCCTCACTAATGGAGATGACATTCTACTCCTTCCCACATTTACTATAGATGTCAATGATCTTCCATGTGTCCCAAACCACGTTTATAACCATAATTTTGAGCGAGATGATTACATGGGCCCAAATCTCAGCAGTGATGAGGAGCCACCATTTTTCTAGGGAATGCTTTTGTGGGTTTGTGAGACATGAACGCGGGCTGACATGAGGTCATCGAGCCACCCACTTTTTTATTCCCCCTCTTTTACCTCTTGATCCAATCAATGCACCAATTTCCTAACCTTAGATTACCTTTTTTCATTGTAGAGTGTTATAAACACCATTGCACTTGTTCTGAAACAATATCCCTTGTTCCAAGTAGACTCCCTTATTTGCTAATATGTCTGCTTTTGAATTTATATACCTCTTGAAATGATAAAACTCAATTGTCTTAAAATTTCCTATTTGTATTCTTATTCTTTGCAGAAATGGGGATTGAACCTGGTTGGGGTTCCCTTTGAGCTTAAACACTTGTTGAGTGACTATCATAGAGTCTTTGAATACCATTAAATGCTGAATTTTTCTTGATATGGCCAACTCTAGCCCCTTCCACAGAGCTAAAAATTTAACTTGATTATTGGTGGTGCTCTCCAAGCGCCTTTCATATTGAATCTCCATTTCTTCACTAGAGTAATAGATAACGTCTCTTGCTCCTGCCTCCCCTTTGAACCATTACCTTTTTCAATAGTTCATTGTCATGGTTTTTTCATCACCATAGCTCTAATAAGATGTCAATATTCACCATGTATTCTCAAACACATAATATATTTATGAGGGAAAAAAGTAATAAGTAAGAGGTAGAGGATTTATATAATAACTTGTATATATTTTGATTTTTTTACAAACATATGTGTAGTAATAGTGCAAGAATAAATATAAATTTGTTTAAAAATATATAAATACAAGAAGGAAAAGTTTTTAAAAGTACTTTAAAAATTACTATTTTAGGAAATTGTCTAAATAATAGATTTTGAAATTATCAAAATAACAATGACAATCTTGCACTTTTAGAATTATCAAATTAACAATAACAATGTTGAAAACAAAGAAATTAAATAAATCAAAAATTAGAAAAACATAAAGCTTTTCTTTGAGTTTTTAGTAATAATTTGCTTCGTATCATTAATAGATAAGAGGTTCAAACATTGTTCGCACACTAAATTTCCATATTGAATATTATGTATATAATAGATAAGAGGTTCAAACATTGTTCGCACACTAAATTTCCATATTGAATATTATGTATATAATGACACTGAAGAAATAAAAAACCTTTATAAGAAGAAAAAAATGAAAATATATATCTCATAATAGATTGACTTTTAATTCATTTAAAGTGATATTTATAAAAATAGAATACACACTAATAATTATTAAATATTTAAAATATATATTTATCATATCAAGATTTATAAATCTTGATGGAATGAATTCGGAAAATATATTTCAAGTTAACTTTATATATATATATATATAAAATCAAAAATCAAATAGATTTAAATTATAATAATTTTCTCTCATTCAAACTTATAATATTATTGCAGAAACGAGCAAACCATACGAAGTTTGTTTTTAAACCATATTTGAATTATATAATATTTATAGCACGTATATATTTTGATTTTTTTTACAAAGTGATGTGTTTTAATAGTACAAGAATAAATATAAATTTGTTTAAAAATATATAAATATAAGAAAGAAAATATAGCTTCTATAAATTTGTTTAAAAATATATAAATATAAGAAAGAAAATATAGTTTCTAGCAGTGCTTTAAGAATTATTATTTTAGAAAAATATCTAATTAATAGGTTTCAAAATTATTAAAATAATAATGACAATATTGCATTTTTGGAATTATCAAATTAACAATAACAATGTTATAAACAAAGAAATTAAATAAATCAAAAGTTAATCAATATTACGTTTTTTCTTATTTTTTAATAATAACTTGCTTCTTATCATTAATATATAAGAGATTCACACATTAAATTTGCATATTGAATATATGTAAATAATGAGAGTGAGGAAATAAAAAACCTTTGTGGGAAGAAAAAATATGAAAAATATATATCTAATAATAAATTGATTTTTAATTCATTTAAAATGATATTTGGAAAAGTAGAATACACACTAATAATTATTAAACATTTGAAATATATTTTTATCACATCAAAATTTATAAATTTTAATATGATGAATTCAAAAGATATATTTCAAATTAGCTTCACTCATAAAAGTTTCCATTCACAAAGTATAAAAAGTATTACAAGACAAAAAACAAAACAAAACAAAACATTTACCTATAATAATAATAATTAATTTATATTACAAAAATTAAAATATAATAAATCAAAAATCCAATAGATTTAAATTATAATGATTCACTTATTTAAACTTATAATCTTATTTAAAAAAACAAAAAAAACAAACCAACAATGCCATGTTTTTAACCCTATTTCAATTATAGAGAATATCTATAGCCTTAAATATTTTATTTTTTTTACAAAGAGAATTTTACTAATCATGCAAGAATACATTTATATAAATTTGTTTAAAACTATATAAATACATGAAGGAAAATCTAGTTTCTAAAAATACTTTAAGAATTACTATTTTAGGAAAATATTTAATTAATATGTTTTGAAATTATAAAAATAATAATAATAATATTGCAGTTTTCGAATTATCAAATTAACAATAACAATGTTGCAAACAAAAAAAATAAATGAATCAAACTTTAGATCACATAAAACTTTTTTTTGATTTTTTAATAATAATTTGCTTCTCATCGTTAATAGATAAGAGGTTCACACATGGTTCACATATTAAATTTGCATATTGAATATTATGTAAACAATGATAGTGGGGAAATAAAAAGCATTTATAAGAAGAAAAAATATGAAAAATATAAAGTAATATTTGGAAAAATAGAACATGCATTAATAATTATTAAAGATTTGAAATATATTTTTATCACATCAAGATTTTTTATCACATCAAGATTTATAAATCTTAATGTGATGAATTCAAAAGATATATTTCAAACTAACTTTACTCATAGAAGTTTCCATTCACAAACTATAAAAAAATGTGACAAGGAAAAAAAAACATTTACATGTTATAACAATTATAATTAATTTATATTACAAAAATTAATATATAATAAATAAAAAATCAAACATATTTAAATTATAATATTTTTTTTTCCTTATTCAAACTTATAATTTTATTTAGGAAAAAAACACCATGTTTTTAACTCTATCTGAAATATATAAAAAAAATTATATATATATATATATATATATATAATTTTGAATTTTAAAAATATGTATTTGGTCTATCAAAACTTCCCTATTGTACTTACTAATAAAATGTACTTCAATGATTATGGGTTCAAATCTACATTCAATCCTCCTTAAATTTTAACAACTTCTATCAAAATTTTAGTAATAAAATCCTATAAATAATAAATCATGTATACTAATTTAATATTTAACTAAATACCAGCTTAGATCCATTTTAGTTTTGGATGTACCAAGAGCTAAGAGGGATCAAATCTCTTTTCAGTTTAAAAGAAGTTTGCATCTCAAGAAATTTGTTCCCTTGGTAAATCTCGAATTAAGATGGATCTAAGTTGGTTTAATTATTAATTATAATTATAAATATAAATATATAATTATTAATTTTGTATTTATTTTATTTTATCTTATTATTTTTATATTTATTTTGTTGTGACAGAATCAAAATGTGAAACATTACAACTTCTCCACCATACTAGGATCAAATGTTTATATAGAATTTAAGTTTACTTATGAGCCTCAAATATAAAGAAATTTTTTAATAAAAATGGATCCCGTGAGAGGAAATCTTGAATAAAATATGATATTATAGTATTATATTTTCCCCAATATTTATTAGCACTCCCAGCAAATAAAAAGTGGATAAGGGTGGGGGAACTACTATTTCTCATCACCCCCAACTTAAATATTACATTTTACACAATATTTACCTTCACCCGTGCTAATTTTATAGTTGAGTTTTTATAGTTGGGTAAAAAGTGGATGAAAGTAAGGAAAAATATTAAATAAAATATAGTAATTACATTTTACCTAATATTTCTCCACCTCCTCCCCTCACCCCAACTCACTTTCATAGTTAAGCTTATTCATTTCTAAACTTACCATCCTAGATCTATCAGAGCTCTATTTCTATAGCACATTATTACACATAAATTAAGAGAATATATTACATATATTATATTAAAGTGATTATCAAAGAAGCCATTAAAATGAAGAAGCAACTATTGTTTTGTACTTTGTGCAATCATATTTAATGTTACGCTTCTTAAAAACACCTTCCTGAATCACCCAATAGCCTCTAGGAAGCTCTAAAGCTCCTAGGCATATATACACATTATCTATTCAACCATTCGACTATAGAAACAAAACATACAAAAAGACATGGGTCATGAAGAGATCCATACAAATGCCAAGTGCAAACATATCCATAAAAATGTTTTACCTTACATACTACATGGATTCAATGCCATCATTTTCTACAGCTAATTATGTCTCTAAATATAACATCAAACTAAGATGGATCTTGGCTAGTTTAATTTCCCCCTTAAATAGGTTATATTCCACATGAATAACATGAGTTAATACCATGACTTCTTAATACCATGGGTCATTTTTTTTTTATTATTAATTTTTATAGGGTTATGTTTATTTTGTTATTTTTGTTTTATTTTCTCCTAGTTAAAATGTTTACATTATATTACATTACATTAAGTTACACATCTTTTGGACATTTTTTTTTGCCAAGTTAAAATGTCTACATTAACATTACTCATCTCTAGCATCTTGAGCTGAAGAGCACCTCTCAACCCCATAAAAAATGAGTAATTTTATTAAAAAAATAAACTTTATTATATTTTAAAATAAAAATATTATATTCAAAATCTGGTGTCCACCAATCTTAAATTAACCATTCTACTTTAATTATTTCACTATTTTTCACAAACAGAATTTCACATAGCTTTTCATAAAACTAATATTGAATTCATATTTTGTTTATACAAACTAAGGTTGAATTCATATTTTGTTTGTAAATAATAATTATATTTATTTTTAATTAAGGTTTACGTTAACATTGGATTAAATTTGTTAAATACTAAACGCTAAACATTCAAGTTTAACTTATACCCATATTAAATTATAAAACCCTTCTCCAGCACAATAAAATTAATTTAATGTAAATCATAAACTTCCCACCTTTCTACCCTTTAATGACATTCCACGAATGCATTCCGATAAGATTGCAACAAGTTAGAGTTGAAGTCCAAGGCCGACGGGTCCACACATTGAAATTCAGACCGGAATATCTGGGGAGTTAGGGGAGGCTGTGGCAATTTGAACAGCAATATCTGGTCAATAAAGAATTGGAAGGACTTGAGTTGGTGTTGGTGTGGTCAATTATGTGTTATGAAAGTAAAAGAATTTTCTACTCAACGGAAGTGGAGACCACCGGTCTTTCTGTCGATCAGTGAACTCAACTCTGAAAGTACAGTAATACATTGCAGTTCATTATAAAGGAGAAAGCTTTTTCATGGATTTCATGGTGGCCCTCAGCGAGCTTACTGATCCTGTGATTAACATATCGTAACTCATATACAGGACCTCGTGCCATGCCAGAAAAGCATGGAAGTCCTAACCCGACATTAAGTCTTTCAATGTTCACACTAATCTCCATTAAACTTAATTACGTCCATTCCTTCCTACCGTGAACGATTCTTTCAGCTGAGTTGGCACATCTGCACAGAAGCAATTAGGCAAAGGTTTTCTCTGTGCAATGTCCATGGTTGTTTGTGAGTGTATGTTCTTATTTTTTACTCCACCGATTCACCAGCAAATTATACCCCACGACCAGAAAGACACGGGGAAATCTTCAGGGCTATTGGTATATATATAAATGCCAAAGTCTCCCAGCTGATCACAGTAATCACAGCTATATTTATTTATGATAAAGTAAGTGTTTTTGTTGATTATTACAATTTGTGCGTGATTATTTAATTTATATAACTGAGTTAATTCTACTCATTCATACTACTCACTCAACTTGCCTGCAATTACTGAATAGTTTTAGAGATCATGTATTTATGTATGTTTTTGTATTCAGGCATGGGATTAGACAGCTGAGATCTGGATGGACAGATGGTCCTGGTTATATCACCCAATGTCCACTTCAAATGGGAATGAGTTACCTTTATAACTTCACCATCACAGGACAGAGAGGAACTCTATGGTGGCACCCACACATTTCTTGGTTAAGAGCTAGTGTACATGGTGCTATCATTATATATCCTAAGCCACATGTTCCCTACCCATTTCCCAAGCCATACAAAAAAGTCCCCATTATTCTAGGTAAGTTTATATATTTTAATACTTTTATGGATAATCGCGACCTTGTAACAATGACCTTGTAATCTGGAATTTAATGGTTTTACACACACCACCCTACAGGAGAATGGTGGAATGCACATATTGAGAAGATTATTAAGCAGGCCCTCCAATCAGGAGGAGGTCCAAATGTGTCAGATGCCTACTCTCTAAATGGACTTCTTGAACCACTTTACAACTACTCCAGTGGTAATGATAATTGTATTTAATTTTTTTATTTATTTGATGTATTGGGTACAAAAGAGGTTGTCACTCATTTACTAACCATGGTGTGTTATGTAGATACATTTGTTCTAAATGTCAATCCTAGGAAGACATATCTTCTTCGAATCATCACTGCTGCACTCAATGATGAGCTCTTTCTTGCCATTGCAAATCACAGCATGACTGTGGTGGAAGTAGATGCAGTTTATGTGAAGCCTTTCTAGACAGACTCTGTTGTTATAACAGCCGGCCAAACCGCCAATGTGTTATTCACTACTAATGCTATTGTTGATGTTGGAGTTAACCAATTTTACATAGCAGCTGGCCCATTTGCTATAGGTGGTGGAACATTTGATAACTCCACTGTTGCGGGAATTGTGAGCTACAATTTCCAACTCTAATACCTCTTCCACCATTATGATGCCTAAACTCCCATCCCTTAATGACACTTCCTTCGCAGCCAACTTTAGTGCAAAACTTAGAAGCTTGGCTACCTCACAATTCCCTGCACTCGTTCCTCAAACAGTTGACAAGAAACTTTTCTTTATAGTTGGGCTGGGACTTAATCCCTGTCCAAAGGGGATGGGAAATGCCACATGCCGGCACCCAATGGGACAAGATTCACCACGTCTGTCAACAACATTTCTTTTGTTCTCCCAAACACTGCTCTTCTTCAGTCCCACTATTTCAAGCAGATGAAAGGAGTTTATAAGACTAAATTTCCATACAATCCTTCATTCCCATTCAATTACACTGGTACTCCACCCAATAATACAATGGGACTAGAGTAAAAGTCCTTCCCTTTAACACAACTATTCAATTGATTCTTCAAGACACCAGCAATAGTCACCCTGTCCATCTCCATGGCTTCAATTTATTTATGGTGGGCCAAGGTGTTAAAAGCTACAATGAATCAACATATGCACCAAACTTTAACCTCATTGACCTTGTTGAGAGAAACACTGTGGGAGTTCCCAAAGCAGGTTGGGCTGCTATCAGATTCCATGCACAATCCAGGTAATATATACAAAATATTCACATAATCTCATCTCATTTCCCATTCAACTTTGTATTAAATCATAACATTTCATAGATGAAAATTATACTAATGTTTCTTTACTCAATATCCATGGAATATATTCACACAATCTCATCTCATTTCCCATTCAACTTTGCATTAAATCATATCATTCCATAGACGAAAATTATAATAATGTTTTCTTACTCAATATCCATGGAATATATGCAGGGGTGTGGTCCATGAACTGTCATTTGGAGGTTCACACATCGTGGGGGCTGAAGATGGCATGGGTAGTAAGCAATGGAAAAAGGCACCTTCAAACTCTCCCACCTCCCCCTTCCGACCTCCCTCCTTGCTGATCTTCTTCCTTCCTTCCCATGCCCACCATCACTTTCATTTCATTTTATTTTTTTGTTTCGTATGTTGACATTGGGTTTTTATCAAGAAGATTTCACAATAAATACAATGCCACCTTTGGCCTTTCTTCTCACGCAGCCTTTTCATAGAACGAGGAGGATGGCTATTTATGTAGGGTTAGAAAAAGGCAACAAGGGGCAACCAATCAAAGTGAAATAGAATTATATTGAATCACTATACATACAAGTGTTTGGTACATGAATCAAAGAGTTTTGGGTTCTTCTATGTGTGATATCTGAATTACAAAGTCATAAGTGTGCCTTTAGACAAAGGTAATTTAAGGCAGTTGTAAAACTTTGATTTAATGGTGAAGTTGATGGATTTTCTCTCTGAGATGTTAAGACTATTAAAAATAAAATCACACATTATGTTTTAACTTGTATTTTTTTGTTTTTAATGTATAAAATAACAAGTATAATGTGCAATGTTTGCTTTTTTAGTAAGCTTATTATGCATAAAATAATTGATACTTATAATGTTGGATTTTCTCTCTGAAATGTTAAGGCTATTAAAAATAAAATAATACATTAGGTTCTAACCTGTATTGCTAATGTTTATCTGTTTTTTGTTTCTAATGTTTGTCATTGCAATGTTTGTTTGGTAGGTTTATTATGCATAAAATAATTGATAATTATAATAAATTATACATATATAAAAGGTTTTTTTAATATAATATAAAAAATGTTATAAAATAAAATTCAAAGAAAATACTTATGTTTTTTTGGATAAATGATATTAATAAGTTATGATATTGGCCCATCTTATTATAACAAATCTTATTTACATAGTTCAAATCCATCAAATTTATTAGATTTATATTCTATATTAATTAATTTAAAAATATAAAATATATGCTAACATAACATGTTTCTTTTTTCTAAATGTTGTTCACTTGACTCACAATGCAATGCAACCTGAACTTGAGAGTGTGTTTTAATGCATTTATTTACATGACTCTAATTTTTTTCATCCAATAATAAAAACAAGCAAGTCTAGAAAATAAAATAAAATAAAATAGAAAGATGGTGAAAAATTAAAGAATGAAAATTGTTTACAAATTAATTTTGTCAAAATGTCACAGGCTGCTTAGCTTTAACATTTTACATTTATTTTAGCAAATAATAGCACCACATATGTCTTGTCGTCAACCATTGTAGCATGGAGTTTGTTGTGGATATTAAGAAGAATCTACCAAAAATGACGTGTTAATGCAAATACCAAATGTGATTTTGGTGTTGTCCTTTCCATGCAGTTACATTTAAAAAATCTAACTCATTGTTAGAAGAAGAAAGAAATTATTTTAACGTTCACGAGGCTAAAGATAGCCTATGGGACAGATTGCTTCTTCATCTGCTTGATGTATTTGACCCTTTTTTGTGAAGCTTCACAATAAATGCTCCCATCTTCTTGACTAACCCCTCGTTAAATAGATTATCCCAAGAGCTAGCTGCCAGCGTATCTGCATAACTTTCCCTATTGTCTTTGAAGGCCTCACATTCTAAAATGAAATGTTTTTCTATTTCCACTTTTCCGGAAGAACAAAAAATGCATACCCTTTCCTCCCACACTTCCTTTGGCCTTTTCCAGCGCCTTGTTTCACAACGGAGTTGATGAGAATTAGTCCTTAACTGAGCAATAAGAATTTTGGCTCTCCAAGAGATATTGGCCTCTATGTATGCTTTTGGTTGATGATTATGAGTGGGATTAAACACTTCAATATAGTAATTTTTCTTTCTTCCTAGCTCCTTCTCCCAAGTACGTTTGTGGAACTTTTCCATAACAAAAGCTTTTATCTCTTTGCTGTTTATGGGGCACGCGTTCAAGTAAATATCCCATTTACTAAACCATTTGTTATTTTGCTGCATCCAAGTTTTTTTTCTCTTGCACAATCTATCATTAAAGACAACCTTAGGCCATCTACCCTCTTCCATTTGCTCAATTTTTTTAAATACCTTATGACTCGCACCATAGCAATTGCTTCAATAGGAGCAGTCCCTGTTTCACTTAACAAGATATCATAAGGAACTGCACTTTTAATCTTAAATCAGTTTGTAATCAAACGCTTCTAAATTTTCTCAATTTGTCTCCACTGCATGTCGAAAGTACTGGTAGCCCACAGTTCACAACCATATAGAATCACTGGAATCACTAGAAGCCCAAAAAGAGTTTGAGTGATCTTCCAGTCCCATAACTCTGCCTCTCTACACCTATTTTGAAAAGCATAAAATGCTTTCCAACCCCCCAAAGTTCTTTTCTTTCTACAACCATTCCATCTTAGATTTTTGTTGAAGTCAATTCCGAGGTATTTGTAATCCGCAACTTCTTCCAGAATGTTGCCTTCAAAGTAGAACTTATGTTGGTTATGTTTTCTTTTCTTAGAGAAGACCACTACTTTCGTTTTGCTGATATTGACTTGCATCCCCACACTTCTACAAAAATGCTCAAGGGATAGTAAGTGCTCTTGCAAACCAAGAGTCGATTTAGCAATTAGAATAAGGTCATCTGCATACAAAAGAAGCCTTATAACAAACATGCACAAATAGATACCATCACCCCCTTTCGAATTTAACCACTCCTCAAGCTTGTCAATATATAAACCAAAAAGGGTAGGAGACAATGGGCAACCTTGCTTGACCCCGATATCGCTTCTAAAACTTTCAGAAATGCCTGCTGAAGTTCTAATTTTGATTTTCACCTCTTCATACAGCCTATGCACAGCTGCTCTCAAATGTTTAGGAACCCCAAGTTCCTCCATTCTTTGCCAAAGTTTATCCCTAGGAACCGAGTCAAACGCTTTTCTGAAATCAACAAAGCAACAAAAGGCTTCTTCCTTCTTCTCCCAAACTTTTTCAATGATGTGCCTTAAAGTTATGCAATGATCAACTATGGAATGCTTAGGTCTAAAACCTGCTTGCCCTTTAGCATGCTTATTTCTTTCTTCTGCCCACTTGCTAATTTTGTTTTCTAGCATGCTTCCAAATAGCTTTGCAAACAAAGGGTTTATCATGATGGTCCTATAATTGGAGGGATTATTGATGTCGCCGCTCTTGAAAAGAGGTATTGCTAGACTAGTTGTCCAATCTGTGGGGAGCCCTTGTTGTATGATGTTGTTGAAGATTTTTGTAATGTGAGGTGCAAGAATCTTTGAGCCCCACTTTAGATATTCTGCTTGGAGTTCAGCTAAGTCTTTTGCTTTTCCAACACCCAACTTCTTGATACCCATCTCTACCTCTTGTACCGTGAAGAGTTTAGTATCAGTGTTGATCAAGGGGGGAGGGTCAACCTTGGGAACCTACTCATAGAGTTGTCTTGCATAGTCAAACCATTTAGACGCTGTAATATTATTTCCAATTTGTATCTTTTTCGGTTGGAGCTCCTTCCAAAATAATTTGGGATTATTTTTCCCAAGGAAGATTAGTTCTTCCCTCCCTGAAACCATGAAATCAACCTTTTTCTTGCTTAATAAATGCTTGTAAGATTTGAGCTTTATGTTATCCTTGTTTGACTCTTTCCACATTCTCCTTGCCTTTTTGCATTCCTCGTCAAACCAAGCATTAACCGGAAAGCAATTTGGGCATTTGGTATACGCCACACTCACTATACGCCCATGAATATACGCCCATACCACACTCACTATACGCCCATGAATATGGGCATTTGGCTTGTCATAATTTCTATATTTAAGAGAATGCCATGTGGATACCTTCCCACCATTTGTATACAAATACTTGCTTAAATTATGGTGGATAGTTATCCACGCGGTATTCTTGCATTAAAAAAATGGTGGTAGATTTTTTATTATTTAATATAAAAAATTTATGTCATAATTCAATTTAAAACCACATAAAAGTAAAAATAACCATTACATTTAAAAAAATTAAAACTTAATTTTTAATTTTCAAAATATTCTATTTAATATTTATTTTTTTCAAAACTTTAATAAATTTCATATAATCTGCCTAAAAATTCAAAACTAATTGAAAGTAAAAAATAAATGACCAAAATAAAAAACAATAAAGCTATGTTTTCCACAAGTATAATAAGAAGAAAAAGATTAATTTAGAGAAAGCAAAAGAAGAAATAATATACTATTTTTAAAATTGAAATATCACAATCTTATTATGAAGTAAATAAATATGAAAATGATATATATATATATATATATATATATATATATATATATAAAATTTAATATTATAATACCATAAATTACATCAGTTGAATTCGGAAAGTAGAAGGTTGGATATGTTAATAGCAAAGTATCTATTTATTACATTGCAGTATGTTGTTATTAACACAATTGTAATGAAATTAGCATAAGAATAACTAAATTGGTAATTTGAATCAACAAATCAACTCATGCATCTTATTGTACATAATTTTATTATGAATAGTTATTTTAAAAAAAACAATGTTTGTTAACCTCAATTGGTACAATAAAAAGAAAAAAAATAATTTAGAGAAAGAAAAAGAAGAAATAAAATTGAAATATCACAATAGGAAGTCATGAAATATGAACTTTTATATATATATATATATATATATATATATATATATAATTTAATATTATAATACCATATATTAAAGTTGGAAGTATGAGTAAATAAAATTAAAAAAACACTAAATTACATCAATTGAGTTCGGAAACTATAAGGTTGGATATGTTAAGAGCAAAGTATCAACTTTCATCTATCTATTACATTTTAGTATGTTGTTATTACCACAATTGTAATGCAATTAACATAAGAATAACTGAATTGGTAATTTAAATCAACAAATCAACTCATGCATTGTATTGTGCATAAGTTTATTGTGAATAGTTATTTTAAACAAAAACAGTGTTTTTTAACATCAATTGGTATAATAAGAAGGAAAAAAATAATTTAGAAAAGGAAAAAGAGGAAATAATATACTATTTTTTAAATTGAAATATCACAATATATAAAATTAATTATATATATATATATATATATATTATAATACCATATATTAAAGTTGGAAGTATGAGTAAATAAAAAAATTAAAAAAAATACTAAATTACATCAATTGAATTCGGAAAGTAGAAGGTTGGATATGTTAATAGAAAAGTATCAACTTTCATCTATCTATTACATTGTAGTATGTTGTTATTAACAAAATTGTAATGTAATTAACATAAGAATAACTAAATTGGCAATTTGAATCAACAAATCAACTCATGCATCCTATTGTGCATAAGTTTATCATGAATAGTCATTTTAAACAAAAACAGTGTTTGTTAACATCAATTGATGTAACATAATAAAATAAGATATTTTAAGGAGTAAGGCATGACCATGTTTTAACTAGTAAATAACATCAAAAGAAGTCAAGGTAGTATCATGGAAAACTTAAGAAGAATCGACATCCATAAAAATAATGTCTACCTTTTTCTAAGATATACATTGTGGAAGTAAAGGTTGTGATTCATTTTGAAATATGTTTCAAATAAGTCATCTTAAAATTTTTTCTATAATTATTTTTCTAGGATGTTTTAGAGTATGAAATTTTGAGTAGATTGAAAAGGAATTGCAAGGTATGTCTAATAAGAAATTTAGATTCTAATTTTTTATAATTCTTTTGATATACCCTGTGGAAGTGAAGATTTTTGAATGGTCTTGAAATTAGTTTGAAATGAGGGGTCATGAAATTTTCACTATATTTTTTTCCTAGGACACTTCAGACTATGAAATTTCCAGTGATCTAAGGAGACATAAAAAAGTACCTCAAGTAAAAATTGCAAAATCGAATTTAATAATTGTATAAGTGGCGCATCACACAAGTTTTTTCTTGGGAAGAGACAAAAAATCAACAAGTTTTTGGAAAGTTACCATAACTTTCACTTGGCACATCAAATTCTAGTCAAACCTATGGAATTGCATAGAAGACATATCATAATATTACAGGGCAAAATTTTAGATCTAGAAGGGATCAAATCTAAAAGATATATCAAGAAAAAATTCAGTCATTCTGAGATATTCTCCAAACTAATGTTTTAAAGGTGTGTAACTTACAAGGACATAACTTTTGATTAGAAGTTTTTTTTTTTATTGAAAGTTGTGATAAATAGGAGTATTATTACTATGCCTCTAAAGAAATTTTCCACACCAATTAAACCTCATAAAGGCTCATCCAAGACTCATGAAGAAAGTGAAGACTTAAAATTTAGGTTCTCCTAATTAGAGAAGTAAGTTAATAAAATGGATGGCAGTATGTTGGAAAAGGTGGAGTTATCAAGTTCTTGAGAAAAAAATTAAAAAGAGAAATTATGGATTAAAATGGAAAAGAAATGAATGAAAACAATGTAAAAATTACAAAAAATTATGAACCATGTTATTATAAAATCTCCCTAAAAGGGGTATGGAGATCCAAGTAAATCATAAACATAACAAGAAATAGGGTGTTGAGACTCCATCACATATGGGGAGTATTTGATCACAATTGAAGAACACAAATATTGAATCACAAAACCATAATCATGAATTTTCAATCCAAAATCCACATCATCAAGGCTTCAAGTTCACATCAAGGAACTACTTTATTTCAAAGATCAATAAGAGGAAATTTGATTGTAACAATATTATAACATGAATATCCCAAATGGAGAAATACTTTGATATACACCAAGTGGAAAGCTTACAAAAGGTAAATATTTCATCCACGTTTTTAGAACAAAATCGACATGTATGGTACCACTGGCTTTGCAAAAGGAAAAAGGATTTTATTGTATCTTGGGATATTTTTAACAGAGTAACTAATAGCACATTACAAGGATATTAAGAGAAACATTCTTTAGTCAATTGGTAAATCTTTGACAAAAATATCTAGTTATAGAGTACAATCAACCATTCCAAAAGTTGAGTCTTATGGTAAAGAACATTTTAAAGATAATTTATTAGACCTATTTATGGTAACTTTAAAGGAAATTATCCAAGATCAGGTGTGTATATTTGAATCTAAATCTCTAGAGCATGCTTTCAATCTAGCAAAGAAAGTTGAGAGTAAAAATATGGCTACTAAGAAATTGGTCACTAACTATAAATAAATCACGCTCCCTCTCCTAAATTGACAAGATTGACACCTCAACAAATGGATGAAAGAAGAGCAAAGGGACTATGTTATAACTATGACATCAACTTTAGTAAAGGGAATAATTGCGATGAAACAAAATTATTCGATATAGACTATGAAGATGAAGAAGATATAGAATTGGACTGTCATAAAATTTACAGCTAGAAAATACTACTCCAACAATATATTGTCATATATTGGCCAACATCAGTACTCCATAAACACTCAATATAAAAGTATTTATCAAAATAAAAAGGTCACATTGTTGATTAATTCAGATAGTACCCATAACTTAATCAATTACAAATTGGAAAAACTTATTAATTGCTTTGTATATCGATCACTATAATTTCAAGTAATGATTGGAGATGGAGGTACCATAAAAAAAATTAGGGAAATGCCATAGTATTAACATGAATATGGGGGATTATTTATTAGATAGTCTCATTATTACAATCCAAATGGTTGGTGTTGATGTTGTATTAGGGATCCAATGGTTACAATCATTGGGGAAAATGGCCCTTAATTTTCAAGATAATTTCATAATATTTTTCTCAAGCAGGAAAGAGAATTGAGCTTAGAAGTATCCAAGGGAAACCATATAAAGTGATAAGCTCTAATAGCATGACAAAATTGTCAAAAAATGGACACCATGGTGTAATTTCATAATTGTGTTCATTAGATGTCCAAACATTTGTATCATCTACTCCAATGGATCTCCAAAATGTTATCAACAATCACTCCAAGGTATCTGGAGAGATGTCTAAGAGTCCTCCACCTACTTGAGATCATGACCATGTTATTCGCTTGCAACCTAGAAGTTACCACCTAACATTAGAACTTACAAGTATTCATATGCACATAAGAGTGAGACTGAATGTATGGTTTAAGAAATGTTAGAGGATGGCATCATTCAACCTAGTCAAAGTGCTTTCTCTTCACCATTGGTGATGGTTATAAAACATGATGGTTCATGGTGTGTGTCTAGATTATAGATAGCTCAAAAAATTGACAATCAATTATAAGTTTCCTATTCTTTTCATTAATGAATTATTAGATGAATTGCTGGGAGAAGTTTTTTTTACTAACTTGGATTTATGATCTTGATATCTTCAAATTATCTGTCAACTACCCTAGATATTCTAGCAGATAGTTCATCCCAATAAATCTCATAAAAATATACTAAAATCTGAAATATATATTATGAGGGTTAATTTTCCTTATATCTTTTGGATTTGTTAAGTTAATGTTTCTATATATACATGCAATATATGAAATATGGGAAAATAGAGAAAAAATAAAACAATCACTCACAAACCATAGTAACACCAAGATATGACGTAGGAAAACCTTTCAGGAGAAAACCCAATTGGAAGGAGAGGTTGCTCTGCTTTATTTTCCTTGGAATAGAAATTATGCAAATGTGAAGGAGTGAGACTTGTATCTGATTGCTTGCTATAGTAAACAAACCCTATTTGTGTGACAGTTTCTTTATCCACTCTCTGCTACTCTTCTCTACCATAGAACAAAACGCACTAGAATAGAATGTAATCCAATTTTCCTCCAAGTGGTGTGGTTATAAAACAACCCAATATCCAACTATAGGTTAAATTTGACATATTCTACCCTTAATGTGAATTACGACACAACCTTTCTAGATGATTATTCATATTCCCCCTATGGCTAGTCCCCTTTTCCACAAGTTTGTGGGTTGACATGGTATCCTTTCATTTTATGGTAGTAAATCACAATGATTCAAATTCTGAGAGGCATAAATTTCTCATACAAGCTCTAATTGAGGCAATTCATGCATAGTTGGAAAGGCATCAATGTGTATATTAAGGAATCTAGGCTCATAGTAAGGTTGGGACCACAAAAAGTAGTCATATAAGGCATCAAAATATCTCCTTATGTTTTCCACCCAAATTGGGACCACCAATAAAAATGACCATGCAAGCTAATTCCTCCAATTTTTCCACTCTAAAAGCATATAGATGGATGAAAACAATATATTGATACAATCATGATCATCAAATGAGAATGACAAAGATGACATTCCCAAAACAACTTTTGCAACACCTGAAGGTGATTATAAGCTTGTGGTTATGCCATTTGGATTACAAATGCACTTTCAGCATTTCAAAGCTTAACGAATTTATTTTTTTAAACCCTTCCTTAGATAATTTATGTTAGTTTTTTTTGTGACCTACTAATCTACAACAAATTGTGGGAATAGCATGTACAACATGTTGAAAAGGTATTAACACTATTGAAAGAGAAACAACTATATGCAAAGCCTTCCAAGTGTGCCTATGTGGTTCAAGAAGTGGAATATTTGGGTCATATTGTATCCTATGAAGGTGTAAAAGTGTATCATAACAAAACCAAGGCTATGAGGAAATGACAAATCCCCAAGCCTTAAAGAAACACAAAGGATTCTTTGAATTGAAATGATATTACCCAAATTTTGTGAAGAATTATGGTCAAAGAGTGACATCTCTAACAAATTTATTAAAGAAAAATGCATTTTCTTGGACTAAATAAGAAACCAAAGCTTTTGGAAAAAATAAAGAGGCTATGTGTAAAAATCCCATCCTAGGAACACCCAACTTCACAAAAACCTTCATTGTGGAATGTGATGCCTCAGTCCATAGCATTGGTACAATTTTGATGCAAGAATGAAGGCCCATTTCCTTCGAAAGTATTGAACTTAAAGGAAAGAATTTTCTTAGACCCATCTATGAAAAATAAATGTTTTCCATACTACATGTAGTTAAGAAATGGAATCCATACCTAATAAGAAGACATTTTCAAATAAAAGTAGATCATGATAGTGTGAAGTATTTCATGGGACAAATATTATCTTTAGAAAAGCAACAAAAATTATTTACAAAGATGTTGGGTTTTGACATTGAAATTACCAACAAAATGGAAAAAAAAATTGCAGTAGGTACACTCTCAAGGAAAGAGGAAGACACAAAGAGTTTATTATGTGCTATTTCCATTCCATAATCTAATTGGGTGGAAGAAGTAAGGATATAATGGAAGTAAGATGAGAAGGCATGCAATATCATTCAACAATTACAAGAGGACCCCATGCTATAGAAAAATGTATGTGGACGAATGATTTTTTGTGGTAACAAGATCATTTATACTTATGTAAGAATTCTCAAATCAAATAAAAGGCCCTTTGGAAGTTACTCACTTCTCCTATAGCAGGAAATTTAGGGTTTTTGAAGACATACCGTAGTATCAAGAAAATAAGGGAGAGGTAATGAAGAACTAGGGACTCCTACAACCATTAGCCATACCAAGGTATCATTAGGAAAAAATTTCAATGGATTTTATTTAAGTCTACCCAAATCTAAAGAAATGAGTATCATTATGGTAGTGGTAGATAACATGAAAAAATATGCACATTCATGGAAACAATCCAAAATCTACATTGATTACTTAATATTATTACAAGTGACAAAGATCCATTATTCACTATAAATTATTGGACCAAAATATTTTCTTGCTTGGGTACTCAATTGGATCACAACAAATCTAATTGTTGTCCTTGATCTGATGGGAAAATTGATATCGTGAATAAATTTGTAGAAGGATATATATGTTCATTTTCATGTGATAAATAGACACAATGGGTCAAGGGGTTTCCCTTGGTAGAATTGTGGTACAACAAATCCTCCCATACTTCATCAACAATGTCACCATTCATAGCACTTTATTGATATCATCCTCCATACATCACATCATCCTTAAAAGGGATTGCAAAGGCTCAATTAGTAGAGAACCATATACAACACTAACAATAGATTCTCAAAATATTTAAAGAAAACTTGGTTATAGCACAAAATAGGATGAAACAACAAGTACATCAACATTGCAATCAAAGAGAATTTGAAGTAGGGATTGGATATTTGTGGGCCTTCAACCATATAAACATATATCCCTCAAGCAACAAAAGAATGTTAATAAATTATCACTGAGGTATTATGCTCCTTAAGGTGTTGTAGAGGATTAGAATTATGGGTTACAATTTGAAATTTCCTCCATCTTCACATGTATATCCAGTCTTTCATGTTTCTTGCTTAAAGAAGGTAATCAGTGACTAGATCCCTGTCCATACTATTTTACCAGAGATTAATGGAGAAGAGAAAATAATATTAGAACCAAAAACAATCCTAGAAACAAGGATTAAGTAGCTAATAAATTTAACAATTACTAAGCACCTCATTAAATGGAAGAACCTACCAGTATAAGAGGCAGCATGGTAAGGAAAGTAGTTCATGCAGAAACACCCTCATATAGTCATGTTTTGAAGGCAATACGTGTTTGAAGGGGATGGGCACATTAATCCCTATATAAGCCCTATGTAAACCCTAAACCTCTTATTAATCCTTAGATATTGAGTGATTATATTTGTATTGTTATATTTTTATGTAAGTTAGAGCCTTTCATTGTACCATTTTAATATAATTGTACCCTTTGTATCCTATATATACACTAAGGATACCTACTCTTAGTATCATCAAATCTTGTCTTATGCAATGTATTCATTTTAAAAGGAGGTTCCCCTCTCAAATTGGACTATAATTATTTGTTTCTTATTATTTTTAAGGTGTGAGGTTCATAGCAGGTTTAATGGAAGCATGTGTGCTTAAGGAAAAATTGGCATGAGATGTGAGGAGACTTCTAGTTCCTATTTTGTTTTGTTCAACTAGATAAACATATTAGCTAAGTTGTGTGACCCATTTTGCACTATTGTGCTATGCTTGTGTTGAATCTTCTACATTTGATCTAACTTGTGTTGGAGAAGGATCATCATGTGAAGAGTTGTTTTCTAAAGAGTTATGATTGTTGATCATTCATGTTGGGGATTATCTTTTTCAATCCAATTGAGTATTTATTAATGGATTGTTTTATCCTTAGGGAATTGTTTCTAAGTGACTAAGGATATTATCAATATCTTGTACAATTTTACTTTTTAGTTTTATCAAAGACAACATCTCAAATGCTAATAATTCTCCCACTGGGTACAAACAGATAACCTATTTTTTCATCGAAATATTTGATGAGTACACATTTCATGTTGTAATTTTCCAACTTAATAATTTTTCCTTTAAAACTAAGGCATATAATGTCCATTTTCCATGACGTTGGATTATAGGTTAGAATCTTGCAATCATTGATGTTGCCAATCCAAGTATCACAACAAACTACTTTGCACAGTAGAACAATATACAACAATAAATCTACTAGTGCAGAAATATAGACAAATTTTTACAATTTTTACAACAACCCAACCTCGTTGTATTAATCAAATTGTTAATACAACTGCCTAAGGTCTTCGTACCAAGGATAATGGCCCTCATATATCCAATGATACAAGACTACAATAGGGACTTGGTGTCAACAACTATGACAACCAAAATTCTCGAACAAGATACGTTGACCATCTAGATGATGTAGCACACTCTCTCAATTCCTTGTGGTAGTACCCTAAATACACCAGCTTATTCCTTCGGTTCTCGATCTGCAACAACACAACTCTGCCTCTATCAATGAACTAGCTCCATTAATTCACTAAAAACGAATCCAACTGATCTCTAATTGATCATTAGTCCTTCAATGTGTCAACACAATGAGACTCTTGTCGAATTGTTCACAACTCTTTTTGTGAAAAACTCTCAACTACCTATTGTTGCTCTTTAGCTCCTTTGGGAATTATTTCCCAACTAGATTCTCCTTAGTCCTTCAAGGACACAATTCATAGGGACTTGATTCCCACTAGCATCTTCATATGCTTCCAGATGAAGACACACTTAGGGCACAAAGGGTTTCCACCTATTATTCTCAAGCGTCCTTCTCCAACCATGAACTTGGTATGATCTAATTTCCTCCCTTTACCTCCTTTCATTCTCCTTCAAGAATTTGTCCTTGGATCACCCAATTCTACCTCTTTTAACAGTCCTCTTAGTCCTTCAAGAAGTTATACTTAGGGCTTGGAGCAAGTCACTACAACACTCCTAACTCTTGCTCTTTTGGCTTCTCCAACAATGTCCTAAACTAGGAACTTCTCATCCTATAGCAACAATCACCCTCAAACATCTCATCAACATAACTTAGGACTCTTCCTTAGATGGTGTAGATTGATGTGACTTATGCTCACTAATTAGGGCTTCTAACAACCCTTGTTATCCCTCACCAACTGCTTCTATAATTCTCCTCTAGTTGTGGCCTTCCCTCATTTATGGATTTGAACCTTCTATTCATCAAATCAAGGTTCTCATCCCTCTTGAATCATGCCAACTCAAGCTTTGCCTACTTGCAAACTTATCAGAATTCCTGCGGCCTCCACAACATAGAGAAACATGCCAGAAAACCTCACGAAAACCACCGAGATTTTTCCCAAACAACTCTCTCCTTCTCCTACACTTGCTCAACCTTATCCAAGGAAAATTTCCGCTTGCAAAAACACACGAAGACCTTCACCAATGACCTTCCTTCCTACACATTTTCCACAAAAGTATGCAGCCTTTTCTTGGAAGGCCTATTAACCAACTTGGCCTCCAAAACAAACCCTTCTTCCAACCTTCAAACACACAGAGAAACTTAGCCTGTCCACCATGAGGATCCTCCTTATTTCTACTCAAATTATCTCTTATAGACCTTATCCTCTTGCTTGTGAATCTCAGTCCCCAAACAATCTAGAGAGAAGCACAAACTTTGCCTCTTTCACCTTCGTTGGGTTCCTCTCTTCCTACGACAAAATAAGATATTAACTTGTGATATATTTCTCCTTTGATGTGTCAAAATGACTCTCTAACATCTCATTTTATACTTTTCTCTAGGGAAATGACTAGCCCTTCCAAGAGGATCCTTTAACTAAGGACGACTTAAATCTTCTAGCCTTTTTCCCACACGAACATTCAAAATTTTCACATCTTCATTTCTACATGTCCTTTCCTTGTTTTCTTCATGGTCCCTAGCTCCTTTTAGGTTACCCTACTTTCTACAAGGGTCTCATGTCAAATCTCCTCATGGTTTTGACCCCACACCTTTGGGTACAAAACCCGAACATTGGGTTGTAAGCCCACAAACCATATTGTGAAGCTCATTCCTCCAAAACCTACTAGTCTAGGGTTTGAGTACCTCCTAAGAAACAAATATCAACACCCCCTCATAGTGAGGGAGTTACTTCTAACACTAGGAAGTCTCCATCAACATGATCACTGAAGAAGCTAGCTAATCCAGCAACCATCACTGTAGCATGCTCTGTAGAATGAACCATGCAATATCGGTAGTACCTTTTTCTCATCTCATCTAAACTTGAAGACCTCAACACTTCCGTAAGCTTTCTCCCTCTAAAGCTAGACTCCCTCTGAGTCTACACATTCTCCTCTGACTCAACATGCTATTGAACTCATGTCCTACAAGGTTAGTCTGAGTTGCGATCGAACATGGGCCATCATCACGGCAACCTAGTCCTGCAAGCACTCATCGTCTTGGATCAAACACAAATCATGCACATACCTCCAATCTTGGATATGAAACATCACGATCCAATGAAGAAACTAGCTTTCCAATATGCAATCCAACACATGAAGCAATCTTGATCATAATAATATTTTCCATGCCAAAGAAATCCTCAAGCTCTCCCAACGATCCATGGAAAATAAAAGGAAGACCATGATAAAACCCTTCCCTACAACAAACTGTTATTTAGCAAACTCACCACCAATCCACCAGAACTCCTAGAAAATCTCTCTACTATTCCAGTCATTACCATATCTCCAGGTATTAAGCCCTCAACTCCATGATTTAAACAATCTGAGCTCCCTTTGAGATTCTTTGCTCTACACACTCTAATTCACTATCCCTTCAAAGTAGCTATGATACCATGTTTTGTTTCCACAATACTAGAGTATAGGTTAGAATCTTACAATCACTGACGCTACCAATCCAAGTATCAAAACAAACTAATTTTCACAATGTAAATCTATACAACAATAAATCTACTACTGTACAAATATAGACAACTTTTTATAGTTTTTACAACAACTCAATTTCGTTATACTAATCAAATTGTTAATTTTAGGGATCTCATACCAAGGAAAATGGTCCTCATACATTCGTTGATAAAAGACTACAATATGGACTTGGCGTCAACAAAAATGACAACAAAATTTCCCGGACAAGATACACTGACCATATGGCTGATGTAGCGTGCTCTCTTAGCTCCTCTCAATAGTACTTTGAACACAAATGCCCATTCTGTCAGCTCCATATCTGCAGAAACACAACTTTTCTCTATCAATGAACTAACTCCATTAGGTCATTAAACACGACTGAAACTGCTCTCTAGCCCATGATTAGTCCTTTAGTGCATCAACACATCGAGACTCCTGTTGATTTGTTCACAACTCCATTTGTGAACAACTCTCAACTACCCACTATTGCTGCTTGGCTCATTTGGGACTTCTTGACTAACTAGCTGCTCCTTAGTCCTTTAAGGACACAACTCTTAGGGACTTTTTTTCCACTAGTGTCTTCTTGTGCTACCCAATGAAGACACACTTAGGACATAGAGGGTTGCCACCTATCACTATCAAATGTCCTTCTTCAGCAATGAAATTGGGATGATGTGATCTTCTCCCTTGATCTCCTTTCTTCGTCCTTCAAGAATTTGTTCTTGACTTCTGCTCACTAGGTAGGGATTCTAACCTCCCTTGTTAGCCCTCTCCAATTTCTTCCAAAATTCTCCTCCAGTTGTGACCTTCCCTCCTATATGGATCTAAACCTTCTATTCATCAAAACAAGGCTCTCAGTTGTCTTGAATCTCCCAACTCAAGCTCAGCCTACCTGCAAACTTCTCAGAATTCATATGGCCTCCACAATACAGAGAAACATGTCACAAACCCTGCCCAAAAACACCCATATTTGTCCCAAACAACTTCGTCCTACTCCTTCACTTTCTCAACCCTATCTAGGGAAACTATCCACCTACAAAAACGCACGAAGACCTTCACCAATGACCTTCCTTCCTACGTAGTTTCCATAGAAGTATATGGCATTTTTTTGGAAGGCCTATTAACCAAATTGGCTCCAAAACAAACCCTTCTTCAAACTTGGAAACACATAGAGAAACTTGGCCTTCGACTGTGAGGATCCTCCTTATTTATACTTAAATCAACCCTTCTAGACCTCAGCCTCCTACCTATGAAACTCAGTCCCCAAACAGTCTAGAAAGAAGAACAAATTATGTCTCTTTCACCATCGTTGGGATTCTATATTCCTCTGGCAAAATCAAAGATTAACTTGTGATCTATTATTCCTTGGATGTGTTAAGGTGACTCTCCAACATCCCCTTTTGTAATTTTCTTTAGGACAATGACTAGCCCTTCCAAGAGGTTCCATTAACTAAGGCCAACTTGAATATTCTAGCCCTTTTTCCTACACAAACATTTAAAAATTCATATCTTCATTTCTACGTGCCGTTTCTTAGTGTTCTTCATCTCCCCTAGCTCCTTTTTGGGTTCCCTAAATTCTCCAAGGGTCTCATGTCAAAATATCCTCATGGTTTTGGCCCCAAACCTTTGGGTACAAAAACCCAACCTTGGGTTCTAAGCTCACAATCCATATTGTAAAATCCATTCCTCCAAAACCCACTACCCTAGGGTTTGGAGTACCTCCCAAGATGCAAATCTCAACATAGGAAAGGGATCCAAAAACTAAACATTATTAACTAAAGGCTTAGTATTATACCAATTTTAATATGCATTTATTCCATATAAGGTTGATGTTGGAGATTTATTCCTTATATAAACAATTGTATAAAATAGTTATACATATTATTTTGTACTTAACCCTTGAAATGTTACATAGGTCTCACCATTCCCATGAAAATTCAATTCATTCTTTTAGTGACCTCATTATGTTGTCAATATAAAAGTTTGTCAACTACCATTTAATTCCATTTTCCTTCAAAGATTCATTGAATTTATTTTAAATAAATGCATCCCAATTGTTTGTTCTTAATGTTGCAATTTCTTATTTGGTGGCATTTTCAATGAAGAGTTGAAAATGTATGAACTTTTCAAAGGCTTCTAACTTATCCTTCAAAATATATACCTAAGTCATCCATGTAAAATCATCAATTCAGGGTATGAAGTATTTGCATCCACCTTTCACAACATATACCGAAGTCATCCATGTAAAATCATAAATGAAAAAAATGAAGTATTTGCATCCACCTAAGAAAGGTCCCATAAGTTCACAATCTTGCTATCCATAAGTTACAAACCTAGTTTTTCTCACTATATACTTGTGAAAAAAGGACCTTTCTTTTATTCACTAATAATATTACTAGAAAATTATATATTAGAGAGAAATGAAACAAATAAAATATTGCAGAAAAATAAACACATAAAACAAGAGAGACACGGATATATGTGGTTCACCCAATTTGGGCTACATCCATGGAGAAGCATCCAACCATTCCTTTATATTAGCCAACAAAATGAAAAGATACAGCCTACAAAAAGTCCTCTGTAATTTTCTCTTCGCTCTCACACAATCTCCTCTCTCTTTGTCGCTCAGAATACATATATACATAGTTGCAATACAATTCCTTCATATATAGCGAGGGGTTTCCTTATAAGGGGAAAAACCCTAAATTAAACATAACTTCTAACGTCAAATCATCTGCCTAATGAACAGTTCAGATTGACTATGAAATTACAATGTTTTACAAGGCAATTTTACAACTATTTTTCACTTCGGGGGCACTACCCCTGAACCCCCCTGTCGTGTTGCCACCCCGTTATGAACTAGGGTCCAATGCAGCGATACCTCTGAATAAAGAAGATAATCGGGCTCCAAACCCAACAATCTCCCACTTGGAGACCGATTATAGCAACTCCGCCACTACTTCATTTGCTGAGAAATGACTCCACTTTTGACCTGGTTGTTTCTCATCTTCATCATCATACTTGAAGACCAATTGAAACCAAGAAGAATTATAGTTTCTCCCTAGTTACAACTTTTGTTAACATATCTGCAGGATTCTAGCTAGTGTGTACCTTTTCCAGCTTCAAATGTCCATCTTTCAATATTGACCGTATGAAATGGTACTTGAGTTGTATATGTTTAGTCTTGGAATGAAATGCAAAGTTCTTTGTAAGATGAATGGCACTCTCGCTATCACTATATAACCTACCCAACTCCTACTTCTTACCCAATTCATCCATAAACCTTTTTAACCAAATAATTTCTTTACTAGCCTGTATAAGAGCAACATACTTTGCTTCTATCATTGAGAGTGCAACAACACTTTACAATTTTGAAACCAACTGGAAAATGTTCCACCTAGAGTAAACACATACCCTATGGTGCTCCTCCTATTATCTCTATCACCTGCCATATCTGCATCAACATATCCTTGTAGAGAAATGTTTGAACCACCAAAGCATAATGCTTGATATGTGGAACCTCTCAAATACTTGAGAATCCACTCCACTACCATCCAATGTTCCTTTCCTAGATTGTTCATGTACCTGCTTATAACTCCCACTACATGTGCAATATCAGGCCTTTTGCAAACCATTGCATACATTAAGCTTCCAATTGCTAATGCATATGGAACATTAGGCATATAATCCATCTCTTCCTGATTCTTGGGACACATCTCCTTACTTAGTTTGAAATGGCTAGCCAAAGGTGTAGTAATTTGTTTTATGTTCTACATATTAAACCTTTCCAACACCTTTTGTATGTACTAAGGATTTGTTTTGCAGCAACCAAATCCTTCATTGTGAATGAATTTGCCATTTTTCTTTTGACCAAATTTATTTCCTGCATGTTAGACCCTGCAACAAGCATGTCATCTACATTCAATAACAATATAATATAGCTACCATCATTTTTCCTTTGAGATAAACACAATGATCAAAGTGGCATTTAATATAACCTTGTTCAGACATAAACCGGTTAAATTTTAGATACCACTGTCGTCGAGCCTGTTTTAAGCCATACAAACTCTTCTTCAACCTACACACTAGTTTCCCCTTCCGTTTGACCACATATCCTTGTGGTTGTTGCATATATATATCTTCCTCAAAATCCCCATGGAGAAAGGTCATATTTACATCTAACTACTCAAGATGCAAAATATTCTATTGCTACTAGACTTAAAATAGTTTTGATTGAAGTCATTTTAACAATAGGAGAAAATATTTCATCATAGTCTATACCTTTTTTCTGTGCAAACCCCTTCACCACAAGTCTAGCTTAATACATTTTTCTACCTCCATCTTCTTCCTTCAACATGTAAACTAATTTATTCTGCAATTTTGTTTTACCTACAGGAAACCTAACTAATTCTCAAGTTTGTTTATGTACCAAGGATTCCATCTCTTATTTCATGGATAGCTCCCACTTCTTCCTGGTTTCTACCTGCACTGCTTCTTCATAACATTCTGGTTCACCAGAATCAGTCAACAATACATAATATAATGAAGGAGAATATCATTCATGGGGTCTACTTATCCTGGTAGATCTTCTAACACCACTTTTAGGTGTTTGAGGTGTCTGTTGATGTTGTGGTTTTTGTTGTTTATCATTATGATTTTCAAGCACGTTTACTTTTTCTGTGATCTCATCAAGCACTGTGTATTCTCTATTTTATTTTTCCTGTTTTTTTTTCCTGCATCCGATCATTATACAAAGCCTTTTCATTGAATATGACATCTCTTCTCCTAATGATTTTGTGATTTTCATAAACATATAAGCGATAACCAAAATCATTAACACCATATCCAATAAAGGTACATTTATTTGATTTTTTTCTCAAGCTTTGTTTTACTTTCTTTATTAATGTGGACAAAGGCTTCACAACCAAAAGTCTTTAAAAATGAGTAGTTTACCTTTTTACTTGTCCATGCCTCCTATGGAATACCTCCATCCAAGGAACTTGAAGGCCCTCTGTTTATCAGACAAACAACAGTATCTACAGCATCTACACAAAATTGTAAGGGAAATCATGTATGCAATCTCATGCACCTTGCACGCTCCATGATTGTCTTGTTCATCATTTCTAACACACCATTTTCTGGTGGTGTTCCTAGAATTGTGTTCTCCCTGTGAATTCCATGCTCTAAACAATACTCATCAAACTCTTTGCTGCAATATTCACCTTCATTGTCTGATTTGAGACACTTCAACCTTTTTCCTATCTCATTCTCAACCAAAGATTTTTATTTCTTCAAAGTATCAAATACATCAGATTTATTTCTAACACAATAAATCCAAGTTTTTCTGGTTCCATCATCATTAAAAGTAACATAATAATGAGAGACGCCAAGAGATGATATATGAGTAGGTCCCCATACATCTAAGTGCACAAGCTCTAATTTTTCACTCTTCTTTTCTTTCCCAACTCTGAGGAATCTAAATATCTTTTGTTTTCCATAAACACAATTCTCACATAATTCCAAATCAACATGCTTCAAACCTAGCAACAAATTTCTTGATTAAAGAATCTACATCCCCTTCTCACCCCGCCCCCCAGTATTATTCCCAATAATTGGTATCAAAGCAGGTCCTTTGGCAGAAGCTTGATCGCTTGAAGGAGATCTGTAGTAACAATGGGAAAGAAGCAAAAGAAGAAAGCACCTCAAAAGAAGAAGAAATCTCAAAGAAGTTGTGACAGTGGAACAGACAATTGGCCATTATGTGGAAGCAACTCTTTAGATTAAGAATCACCTCAGAATGAAGATGAACAAGAAAAAGAATTATCAGGTATGAATTTGTTGTCCTCTGGTGATATATTTCTCCATTCATTTGAAGATAATGAATGTGTTGATTTGGGGTAGCATCAAATGTGCTCTAGCCACAAAAATTGGTGGAGATGTTAAAGCACATGAGATCTCCAAGACCCAGAAACGGTTTGGGCAGATTCTAACCAGGTTTGGAAATATTAAAATAATTAATATTTTTAATGGAGTTCCTAAGTCTAAACTTAGGAAAAATAAAATATTAATGGGTATTAATATAAAACTGGGTTAGAATGGTCCAAAATTCATGGATCAAGCCAAATATAATATTAGTCGTTGATTAGATATTTAGTCTCCGTCGTCAATGGACCAACGAGAAAAGTATAAGAGGAGGCTTGAGGGTCAGTTAGAGAATACACCAAGAGAGATCAAGAAATTGATTTTCTAGGGCAGGGTTTGCTGAGGAAATTGAGTGAGTGATCTGAGTTGCAGCTGAGGGGCAGTGAATACATAGCAGAGAGGTAGAGTTAGTACCAAGAGGATCAGCGCAAAAGCCAGGAGAGTTTGACATAGAGGTAGCTAGAGGCCATGCAGAGGCAGCGAGAGGCCATGCAAAGGCAGCCAAGAGCTGCGCAGAGCCAGAGAGGGCCAGCATGTGAGACACAGAGGCTATAGAGGCTGACGCAGAGCCAAGAGAGGTTGATTTTGGGCCAGAGAGGCTGATGCTAGGCCAGAGAGGTTGACACAAAGCCTAGAGGCTACACTGGGAGAATTTCGTGGGACAAACTTGGAGCTGCAGAGCCGGATAGGGTGACACAGCCCCTATCAGAGTGATGCGGAGCAGAAGAAGCTGCATTGTTGATGTGGGATCATTCATCTAGTTATTTAGCTTGAATATCTTTCTCTGACTGAGAGGTAGTACTACTGAGAGCATTCACTGTTGGGTGAGCCATTTCCAGCACCTAGGTTGTATTCTGAAACTACATAATAATAAAACCCTCTGAATAGCTACACCAGTTTTCCTGCATTAGGTTTTTCTGGGGACATTAGTCCAAAAATAACGGTGTCATTTATGTTCTTGTTTACTTTCAGTTGTTGATCTGTATGTGTTGATATTGTTCTTGTATTTATTTTCAGTATTTACATGGTAAATAACTTGTTCAGTAATTGAAAAAGTAGGAATAAATAAATCAGATAGCACAGGAAGAATTTCTAATGGGTTAAACTTAGAAATTGCAACATGGTATCTAAGCATGGTTTCATATCACAGGATAATTGAAGGCATCAGCCGAGTAGAATAGCAACCGCAGAAACAACTGTCCCAAGTAAGAGAAGTTGTTCCTAGCAGAAAACAACAAGGAAGGGGTGACACAGAGAGCTTGCGTCATCAGTTCGAGCTAGGAGGAGGATCAACACTGAGGCAGAGAGGAATAGACCTGACCTACGTAGTGCCCATTCATCTTTCTCATTCAGGAAGGATCGATGATGTGGCTAGGAGGTGCAGAGCTTCATATTGCTAAGCCATAGGAGGTTGGCTAAATTCTTAGACCTTCATCTTGCTAAGCCATAGGATGTTGTGGGTGAGTTGCAGACTGAAGACCTAACAGGGCAAGACCAAGGAGGAGGGATTTGCTACCAAGGATTTCTAGCTAAGAAATCCGGATCAGTGGTGCAGTTGTACAAATGATCGGAGTGGGGAATCTCGACATTGGCAGAGGGGTTTCTAGAAAGGAAATTGAGGCTCAGAGGTATTCAAACCGAGGACTTCTAGGAGGGAAGTAGAGAGACTCGAAAGAGTTGAAAGAGGAGCAATGAAATGGCAGTGAATGGGCTAAGAGATTAGGATAGACTGGACGAAGCATCCAACTTTGTAGTCTGGAAGGCTAGGATCTTGTCCATTCTAGACAGGTATCGCATCAAGCACTTCGCCTTGAAAACGATAGCGATCCCTATTGACCCAGCTAAAATTGATAAGTATGAAGAGGCAATGGCTAGGGCTAAGTGCATCATCCTTGATGGGGTCAAGGATCATGTGGTACCGCATATTGCTGAGAAGGGTAAGGAAAATGAGATTTGGGATGCATTGAAGAAGTTGTATCAGCATACTTCCATGCAAAGGAAGATGCTTCTAGAAAATCAGTTGCATTCATACCAAATGTAGAGGGGAGAGCAGATAGATATCTTCCTTGGGTGATTGACAAAGATCTGGGACCAGCTGACTTCCATAGGGGCCATGCTAGATGAGGAGATGTTGGTGAGTGCTGCACTGAACACAGTATCAGAGGACTGGGAGGTATTTTTCTAAAGCTTACTGGGTAGGTCGAACCTTCCGGATTGGGAGGAACTGTAGGTGGCTCTTTGTCAAGAAGAGATCAGATGGATAACCAAGGTAGGGAGTAGCAGTAAGGGGGTTAGAATTAAGAAAGAGGAAGAGGAGGATGTTACTCTAGCGTATGCGAGAAAGCAAGAGAAACGAAAGAAGAAGGACCTCTCCAAGGTCAATTGCTTCCACTATGGGGAACTGGGTCACTATGCAAACTAGTGTCCAAGGAAGAAGAGCAAGGGAGAGGCTTCTAGGACCAAGGCATCTCCAGTGAGGGCAGAGAAAGAAGTGGAGGAAGATGACGACTATGCCGTGAGTGCTCATACACCACTTGAGGGGAAGTGGGGAGACATTGAGGTGTAGTCAGACAGACTACAGGCAATGAGGGGTAGGATCCTCGAGGTACCAAACCTATTATATTATACCTTGTTACGGGAACCACGAAGAGGGGTAGCAGGACTAGCATATGTCAGTAGATATGGATGTGGTGGATGAAGCGGCAGAGAGTGCACCAGTACAGGAATCCCGGGACATTGCAGAGGCTAGCAGGATGCAACAATGTGAGAAGCATGGGAGTATTGCACCAATGCAGATGGCATGGAGAGGTGTGCAATAGTGCAAGATGCATGGATTTGTTGCAGCAATGTAGAGGTCAGTAAAGGGACCACTTGTTAGCGATAGAGGGAGCTTCAGCATCGGGAGAGTCTCTAGCCTGACAGGGATGTGAGAGTTGGGTGGATTAGTTACTTCCTTCTCAGTAACCGGGTTGCAGTGCAGCAATTAGTAGTGGCAATCTAATGGGTAGCACGATGCAGCATGAGAAGAAGGGGATGGAGTGCAGATGTAGCAATGGCAGTGGCAGGGCCATGGTTAGCAGCACAGATGCAGAGGGAGATGTCATATAGATGTAGTAGTGGTAGTGTTATGGCCATGGGCATCAGTACAGGATGTAGCAGTGTAGAGGATGTGGGCAGGGAGGCTTAGCATCAGCACAGGCACCGGTGCTAGATAATCAGAGTGATGCTCAGTGAGGAGCATTACTAGAGCACAGTCCTCACTAAGAGGGAGTGTCTATTTGGGGTAGCATTGGATGTTCTCTAGCCACAAATATTGGTAGAGAGGCTAAAGAACATGAGATCTCCAAGACCCAGAAATGCTTTGGGAGGATTCTAGCTGGTTAGGGAGATATTAAAATAATTAATAATTTTAGTGGAGTTCCTAAGTCTAAACTTAGGAAAATTAAAATATTAATGGGTATTAATATAAAATTATGTTAGAATGGTCCAAAAGTGATGGATCAAGCCAAATATAATTTTAGTCATTGATTATAGATTTAATCTTGGTTATTGATGGACCAACGAGAAAAGTATAAGAGAAGCTTGAGGGTCAGTTGGAGAATACACCAAGAAAGATCAAGAACTCGATTTTTTGGGGTAGGGTTTGTTGAGGAAATTGAGTGAGTGATCTGAGTTACAGCTGAGAGGTAGTGAATACATATCAGAGAGGTAGAGTTAGTACCAGGAGGATCAGCATAGAATCCGGGAGAGATTGACGTAGAGCCAGCTAGAGGCCACGTAGAGGTAGCTAGAGGCCACACATAGGCAGCGAGGAGATGCGCAAATCCAGAGAGGGCAAGTGTGTGAGATGCAGAGGCTCCAGAGGCTAATATAGAGCCCAGAGAGTTTGACACTGGGCTAGAGAGGCTGGCCAGATAGGCTGACACAAAGCCTAGAGGCAGTGCTCAAATAATTTCGTGGGACAAACTGGGATCTAGAGAGCTGGATAGGGTGACGTAGCCCCTATCAGAGTGACACATAGCAATAGAAGCTGCATTGTTGTTGTGGGATCATTCATCTGGTGATTTATATGGAATATCTATCTCTGACTGAGAGGTACTACTGCCAAGGGCATTGACTGTTGGGTGAGCCATTTCTAGCACCCAGGTTGTATTTTGAAACTGCATAATAATAAAACCCTCTGAATAGCTATATTGTTTTCCCACATTGGGTTTTTCGGGGACATTAGTCCAAAAATAACGATGTCACTTATGTGCTTGTTTACTTTCAATTTTTTATCTGTATGTGTTGATACTGTGCTTGTGTTTATTTTCAGTATTTACATGGTAAATCACTTGTTAAGTAACTGAAGAAGTAGAAAGAAATAAATCAGATAGCATAGGAAGAATTCTAATGGGTTAAACTTAGAAATTCCAATAAAATGTGACAACGAAATAGTTGAATTTGCTCTTATGGACGGAAGAGAAAGAAATCAAATAGAGGTAGAATTTAAAAAGCTCACAGACACAATTAGATATCAAAAAGATCTAATTGATAAACAGGAATGTGCCTACAGAGATGAAATTACCAGGTTAAAAGCTGAGTTGGAGGAAGAAAACAAAGTAAGGAAGTAGTACGAGGAAAAGGAATATCAATGTCAAAGGTTGCGGGATGAAGTAACATCATTGAGAAATGAAATAAATGAAAAGGATACAATAATCAAGAAAATGAGATTCTCAAATTAAAACAACCAGTGGAAGAAGGAAGAAAAGCTAAAGAAATCATGAAGAAGCAGTATCTTGAAAAGAAAAAGCAATATCAGGTAGAGTTAAATATCCTAAAAGGTAAATTAGAAGAAAAGGATAAACTTTTACGATTTCAAGATAGTACTAAGATTTTGGATGATATTCTTAGTAGTCAAAGGTCTCTTATAATCAAATCTGGTCTTGGATTTCATGAAACTGTTAAAGGTGAATCTAGCTCACAAACTGAAGCAAGGAACTCTAATGGAAAATCTAAAATGCTCAACAAAAAGATAAGAGGTTAACCCCATCAACAACCAAGGAAAGGAAGTCTTCGAAGAAAATCATTTACTCCTAACCATGGAAGTGCTAATCGATTCTTTCCTCTGATGAATAATGTTGAATGTTTTGTATGTCATAATTTTGGACATGTTGCAGCAAGATGCAAAAGTGGAATGGTTCAAGCTAATAACTGTCACACAGAAAGATCATCAGCTTCCAAGTACTTTAATTGATATTGTTTTTCTTGAAATATGTTTGGTCAAAAATCCTTTAATTGCTATAAAGGGAATATGAAAAATATAAGATGCTATGATTGTAACAAGTTTGGGCATATAGCAAAAGAATGCAGGAGCAAATTTCGGCCAACATACCAAAAGGAGCAAACATCATCACACTCCAAGGTATGGAAGAAGAAGGAAGTACAACTAGAAATATGTGGCATAGCTCAGTATATAGACAGAACAGAATCAGGAGGAACTGAAAGTATGAAATTTCAATGTTCTAATTCTCATACGCAATTATCATGAAGACAAGTCATGTATATACATCAGTTCGAAGCTGCACAGTCACGTATATGTTGGTTTGATGAAGAAGCAATGGGACAGAATCAAAAAAATGATCTGATATGGTTCAGACAATTATCAATTATATTTTGTCTTGATGACTAATGACTACAGTCTGTGGATGATCCTCATAAGTTGTTAATGACTTGATGTATATCTGATCGATGATGATGCCTTGATAATTCTTACTGATATATGAAATGATCTGATCTCACAGTGAACAAGTGGCATAGGTTCAGGGGGAGAATATGCTATGCTTCTAATAATGCATTGTTGGTATTATGTTTAGAAGTCTTTGGTAGCTAATGATTCTTATCAATGGTGATGATGCTTATGTGGCTGAAGTGTTTAAATGATACATTATGCTATGTTGCAGTTATGAGTTGCCTCAGATGATACTTGTATTTCTTGGGATTACATAGTTGTTATTCATATCATATTTATGGATGATTGTGGATGACTTTTTGATGATGCATATAGTACATATGATATGTTGCTTACATGGTGATCTTCATAAGGAAAAGGAGAAGTACAAAGCTTGAGTACACAACTTCATTATTTGATGATGAGTCACTCAATTCTTTTATGTTGTTGTCATCATGCCTTCAAATATGCATAAACTTCATATGGTGCAGTTATGGATAAGGATTCCCATATTTTTTGGCTCTCACATGGTATATTGGTTGAGGATTGTTGCTCTTAATGGTATCAAGAACGTTTGACAAATAACTGTGAGCACATGGTTTTCCTTTCACATTAATGAGAAGCTAGATACATATTGCTATCTCTATGATGGATACATATTATGATGATTACTTAAGTGGCATATTGGTAAATATTGTGGTTGGCCCAGAGAATGATGATATTACAGGTTTCATGAAGACATATATATTTGGACACGGCTTACTTGGTCACATAATGATGATGACTTCTTACTTTATGATGATAGGTTTGATACTCACATATGTTGATTATCGTGGTTGATGCTTATGAGATGTGGGATGTTTCCTAGTGATGATACATGTTTGATATAATGAGGGTTCTTGTGGAAAGATGATGTGGTTCTTGATGATGATGTTCTGATCATAGATGATGACTATGGTATTTTCACATATATATGATATGATGTGAATGATTTTGTGTTATTACTTGGAGATATGACATATGCTTAGTTGATTCATTGGAAGTTATGATAAGGCTCTTTCTACTAAGGAAACAGAGCAAGTTGATCTTGATGAGATCAAGAGGATGAGTTGATATCTATATGCGACATACTTTGTCACAGGTTGATGATATTTACATTTTCATATATTTGGAACTGATGATGGACATATACAGGTTGCTGGTATGGATGTTGCTGACAGATGCTTATGGTGCAAATCATATATGGTGTATGATAGTTGCTGATGACTATCATGGTCTTGTTTAGATCTATGATATTTGTTATAAATGTCATGTATATCATTCGATGTAAAGGTCATATAAAGGCTCATGATGTAATAATGTGTCTCTACATAACATAGTCTTTTAATGAGACCTTTTTGGTCATATGATGTAATTTGTACCCCCACTATGCATGGGAAGGATGATATAATAAATGCTATATTTTAGTCATGTATAAACAACTGGTATATCCCCACTTGGTTGGGAGATTCATGTATATATGAGTCATTAGTGATAGGAAATTCATACTCACATAGTTGAGTTATAAAGTCATGTTATTCTTTTTGGAAAATATTTTTGCAGACTCGGCATGTGCTCACGGGGAGCATGGATAGTTTAGTGCATCTCAGCATGTACAAAGGGGGATTTTAATCAGAGAATTCAGCATGTGCCTAGAGGGAGCATGATCAATGTTCATATTCAGTTGTTCAGATATAGAAGTTTTCATTTTCGTCAGCCTTTGCCCTTGATATCAAAAGGAGAGAATATCTTGGTCTGCCCTTTTCCCTTGATGTCAAAAGGGGAGAGTATCTTGGTGTTTCTTGATACATCTAACAGGTTCTATAGCTTGAAGTGATCAACACCAATATGGTTGCCATCAAGTCCAAAGGGGGATATTATTGCCATTATGATGCATGTGTTGTATTTCATGGCAACCCACTTGTAGTAGAACAACTCACTTGTATATGGTAACTAGATGAATCTACAAGAGATATATCAGATGTGATAGAATGCATGGTAGTTGTGTTTACAGATGTGACAAAATGCAGGGAAATTCAAAGGAATCATTTCATAAGAAATATGGAAAATCACATTATAACAGGTCTATTCAGAGGGAACAAAGTAGTGGTACAAAAGAATAGGATGAAGGAACAAAGGACTACAAATCAGAATCAAGAAATTGAAGAAAGAGAATGTATTAAGAAGTATACGTTGGTTCACCTTTTCCATGTAGCATATACATGTGGGCTCATGGAACAGAAGAAGCATATATGTATGCATGCACTTTCACAGAAGCAAAAGCGCATATGGAATTGAAAATCAAGGTTTCGGTCTGAGCTTTTGGTCCAAGGTTTTGGTCCGAGGTATTGGTCTAAAGTTTTGGTCCAAGGTATTGGTCTGAGGTATTGATCTCAGGTTTTGGTCCGAGGTATTGGTCCAAGGTTTTGGTCCGAGGTTTTGGTTTAAGGTATTGGTCTAAGGTGTTGGTCTGAGGTATTGAGAAAGGCTATAACTATATAAGGACGAGAATATCAAAGGCATATGTGCACAAGCAATGAATATCTTATGAAGTGTTAGATCAAAATAAAAAATGCATGCTATGGGTTTCTGATGCTTTTCTTGATCTAGATTAAGTATGCACTTGAGTGTTTGATGATGGATGAGATCTAATGATGGATCATGATCATAATGACTTATCTTTATGTCATATGATAATGGATAGACCAGATCTAATTGCTAACACACATTTTATCCTTTATATGTGATGATCTAGGTATGTCTGAAGAAGGGAATTGCAGCGAAACTATAAGTAAGTATTTACATATCTATATGCTAGTTCACTTTGGTGAAGGTGTATATACATGCTGGTTGGGCTCTTCCAAGTGGTGTATGCAAAAGAAAATCTTGATGTTCAGGGATGATTGATCTATCATATCAGTGCTATTGTTTTATTATTGTTTGTCAATGATGTCTTCTTAGATCTGAAAGTAGAACTGAATGTATAAGGAAATTGAGTCTGATTGATTGATTGATTGAGAAATAAGGGTGATCCTTGTTGCTAATTGTTTAGAACTCTGTAGTATGATAGTAGATCTTCAGGATGTCACTGATTGGTACAGTTTTTGGTTCAAAGGTTTTATGACTTAGTATCTTTAGAGGTATATGTAGGTTGCGCTAAAGGAAGTAGCGTATACACGCAGGTTGGCTTCATTGAAGGAGTGTATACATTCTGACACATGACTTTTGAGGTTACAGTTGGTTCTAGTTGTTGATGCAGTGTTCTAGGTTCATATTTGTGTTCTGGTCACAATGATATGTATGTTCCAATTGATTGGTTGAATTTGATTAAGTTTGAATGAATGGTTGATTTAGTTGTGTCAGAGTTTTAGTGATTGTTTGATTCAGTATGTCAGAGGTTCAGTGATTGTTTGATTTAGTATGTCAAAGGTTTCAGTGATTGATTGATTCAGTTATGGTTGATTCAAAGATTGATGATTGGGTTTCAGTTATATCAGATATTGATGATTGAGTTTCAGTGATTGGTTGATACAAATGTATTTGATGGATGTATTGCAGTGGTGATTGATTTTGAGCTACAATGTTACTAATGGGTCCAGTATGAAAATTTGATGAAACGTGGCTTACATATTGTGTTGTTGTGTACAAGGAGTATCCAATCTGAAAATTCATGAAACGTGGTCCCTAGAGGATGCTAAGGGTTGGATCCTTTAGTGAGGAAGTCAAAGCTTCTTGCCAGTAGTGGTTGGTGATTTAATCAGGGGGTTGGAGCTCCCTTCCAATAGAATCTCGATAACTAGTGAAGGTTGTAGCCTTATGTAGGTCGGAGCCTATGTACTAGTAAACATATCGGCTAGTATAAGAGCTAGGGGGTTGTAGCACCCTTCCAGTAGAAGTTGGAGAATGAGAGAATGTTGTAGCCTTCTACAGGTGGATTCCTGCATACTGATATGAGTATGCACTAGTACAAGATTGTAAATAGATTATTCTTTATATTAAAAGAAGACAGAGACAACAACAACAGGTGGTTTTTCTCCCACATTGGGTTTCCACCTTAAATCTTGGTGTTCATGTGTGTTTCTTATGTGTGATGGTTTATTTTGTTATTACTACACATGGTTACTATTTAATGTTTAATAAAGTACTGATGAACTGATTAAAGATCAACATATGATGAACTAACTTAATCATAAGTTCACTGGATATACCCTGGTTTCCTTAAGAAAAGTTGTGTGCACACATGAGTTCCCTTCATTGAAGTAGCATATATAAATCTAATTATGGAAATGAAAAAGTTATATATTGGTAAATACTAATTCACCCCTCCCCCTCTCAGTATTATTCACAACAATGCGTCTGAACCTATGATTCCACAATGTTATATCTTCAGAAATACCATTGCATAAATACAATGTTCCAACCTTTTCTCCTTTTTCTATTACCGGGGCTCCTTTAGTGACCTTCTAAGTTTTTTCTGTAAAAGTAGTTACACAACCTTCACCTCCCAACTACCCTATGGAAATTAGATTTTTCTTCAGATCTGGAACATGCCTTACCTCCTTCAATAGCCATTGGTTTCCATTCTAATGTTTTATGAAAACTTTACCCATTCTAATTATTTTACAGGGTTTATCATCACCCAAACAAACCTGTCCAAAATCTCCTTGAACATAATCATGAAAATGTTTCCTATTGGGTGTGGCATGGAGTGATGCCCCTAAATCTACCACCCAGGCATCAGTAATATTTTCTAATGAAAGAATTAAAGCATCTTGTGACACATCACCTGTCAGATTTGCTTCATGATTGTTTTCATGTTGCGCATATCCTTCTTTTCCCTTCCGAGATTTAAGTCCTTCTTTAGGTGTCCTCTCTTCCCGCATTTCGAACACACTATCCCTGATATGGACTTGGATCTGCCTTTCCTTGACTTACTGTGATATCCTGGGTTCTTTCCTCTTTCCATTTTTTCCCCTATTCTTTGCAATCATAGCATTACCTAATGTCTCACCAGAGCTTTTCCATCGCATTTCCTCGCTAAGGATTGCACCAACAACATCATCAAACTTTAAAGTACTAGATCTAGAGACAGAGTTACTAATGGCCATAACTAAACTGTTCCAAATTTCTAGTAATGAGCACAGAGATAAAAGAGCGCTAACTTCATCATCAACATTTACCCCTACAGAACTTAACTGGATGGTAACCATATTAAATTCATTTAAATGGTCAGCAACAGATCCACCTTCTAACATCTTCTATTAAATAAATAGTTCATAAGAAATGCCTTATTTGAGGCTGAGGTTTTTTCATATAATTTGGTCAGTGCCGACATTAAACCCTTTGTTGTCGTTTCCTTTGAAATATTAAAGGCTAGCAATGCTGCTAGGCATAGCCATATTATTCCAAGTGCCTTTCTGTCGAGAATATCCCATTTTGTGTCTGACATACTCATCAGCTTATTTGTATTTTCGCTCAATGGTAGGTATAGATCTTTCTATTCCAGATAAGTTTCCATCTACATCTTCTACAACTGGTAGTTTTGGTCGTTAAAATGCTTGACCCTAAACCTACCATCTTCCACCATTTCTCCCACTCGAACCAGCAACCCTTCTCTCCTACGATTTTATCAGCCAAATAGACCTTCAGCTATAATACCAATCGTTAGAAAAGTATATATTACATAGAAATGAAACACATAAAATATTTCATAAACATAAACACAAAAAATGCATAAAAAGATAGAGACATAGATATACGTGGTTCACCCAATTTGAGCTACATCCCCAGAGAAACAACCAGTCCTTCCTTTATATTATCTAGCAAAATGAAGAGTTACAACCTACAACAAATCTGTTGTAATTTCCTCTTTTCTCTCACACAATCTCCTCTCTCTTTCTCGCTCAAAATACACATATACATAGACGCAATAAAATTCCCTCATATATAGCAATGGGTTGCATTCTAGGGAAAGAACCCCTAAATTAAACATAACTTATATTGTCAAATCATCTACCTAATGAACGGCTCAGGTTGACTATGAAATTACAATATTTTACAAGGGAATTTTTCATCTATTTTTAGCTTTGAGGGCGTTTCCCTCGAACCCCCCTGGAACCCCTTGGCAGTGATTAAATGGGCGGCGTTTCCATCCCATTATGAAGTGGGGTCCATTGCAGTGATACCTCTGAATAAAGAAGATAATTCCACATCCAACAAATACATGCTTCACACATAGCAATTTCTTGTTTGAAAGGAGGCAATCCTTCAACCATTTCTTGATTACAATTTTCTTAAAAATTATGAAAAACTTTTGCTTAAAATTTAAAAGATTAAATGTCCAACTTTAAAATTCCATAATTGTAAGGAGAAAGGGAATGAAATTTTCGTTTCTACAACATTTTTCTTTCAAGGAATGATTGTGCCTTATATCCTTAGAGTTTTTCCATCATCATATCCATTCTTTATTATTCTAAAGTTGTTTTTACTAAATTGATTTTGACAAAACCATTTTGCATGATGATTTGATGGCCGCCTCATCTAATTAAGACCAAGGGAAACAAACTTATTTAAAAATTTGGAACATACCAAACATTGGCAAGCAATATTTTACCAGTTCTTGGAAGAGATACCTTGACTAAGCCTTTTCCTTGAGTGTGTGTAGTTTCATTTGCCAAATAAATTAGATTGAGTTGCATATCTTGGTAACTATAAAACCAAATCCTTCTATAACACATATACTAAGTAGCCCCTATATCAAGTATTTGATCGTCTTCACAATAATTTCTAAACAAGTAGTTAGTGACAACTAAAATTACATAATCTAACTCCTAAACAATTGTAAATACATAGTCAAAATTAGTCCCTTGATTATTTGCATATTGAAATGAAATTGAAGTATGGGACTTATAATGTTGGTTTGAATTGAATGCTTTCTTATTCTTGGAAAAACTTCATTTTGAGTTGTAAATTCTTATACATAATTCCCATTGTGAAGACATATTTTTCACTTGAGTTTATTCATATCTTGTCCTTCTCTGGATTGAAGGTTTTTTCAATGAGAATCTTTAGATCTCCTAAAAAATTGTTGGTTTTAATTATTTAGTCCTCTTCATTCGCTTTTGATACAACAAATATTATAATTAAAAGATTGAGTTGGATTGTGCTCATGATACCTTTGGATATTGAATGTTACTCTTCCTCTTGAACTTCCATTGTATGTGTCTTTCCCTTTGCAACTTTCTCCTTTTATTGAAATGGAAAATAGAATTTATTCTCCTAAATTCTTCTTTGACCAATGTTTTTTTCATGTTGGGCTAATATTTCTCCAGGGGAATCAAAACTTTGATTCTCCAACTTTCTAGAAATTTGTAAAGTCTCCAAAAAAATGTCAATAAGGAGGAAATTGGTTGAAGTCATGTAGCTTTCTTCCACTTTCTCAAATCAACATTTGATTATTTCTAAGCTAACACTTTAAAAGAGAGACGCATTCCAAAACATATCTCCCTTTACCTAATTATTTTTTAAGGAATTTCATTCAAAGATCGATCTATATTAAATTAAGTTGAGTAT